>JAIGNY010000476.1:1507500-1842500 GCA_020152595.1 Chiridota heheva
AAATAAAAAAAAACAATCATGATCTCTTTTTCATCATTTTCCTAGTGAAGGTTCCCCCCCTTTAAAAAAAAAAAGGTTTTACTGTGTTAATTTTGTACTGCTGGTCCATTTTTACTATAATTTGGTTAAATACTTATACTGCAGGTATGAAATTTAATTTCTTTCATACTGCGGGTAACAAAATTGTATAATTTTATACTGCAGTTACCAAAATATCTGTCATACTGCGTGTATGTTTTTCGGTTGGTGGGCTGCACACCCTTACCACTTTTAGTATGAAGTGCGCCCCTACCACCTCTCCCAGGCTGTTTATCTCCCCAAATTGTAAAATGTTATTATTTATTATTCTGAGATAACTTAATGGTTTATATATTGGCATTTAGAGATGCTATGTAGCTTCAACGAGGGTCAAAAAGCTTTGCTGAATATGTATGAGTCTCTGGAAAATTGCCTAGACTCTATATGGAACACAAAAGGGTCATTTTTGTTGTTCCATACAAAAGCGTGGTCAGAGCTAGCTGGCTCTCAAGACGCTTAATCAATGGTACGCATCAACAACATCTGCTAAAATAGGACAAATAGGTCGGTTTTGGACAAATGCGGATGCCGCAAATAAGTCTACATTGATTACATTTTTTGTCATATTCACTTTGTTTCATTTAAACACAACAAAAAGTAAACTTTGTTGGAGAAAAGAAATTATTATATTGAATAAGAATTTTCGTTAAGATTATGTTTCATAAATGTTTACTGTTTTTGTTGTTAAATTGTTTTTAAGAAGCAAAAATATTAAAGGTTTTTTGCGGTATGCGCATTCTTCCCATCGTTTCATGACTCTACGCGCTGCGAGGGAGCAACAAGCTAAGTACAGTACAGCACAGTTGTTTCTTGCGTTCTGGCAACATATTTTATGTATTTGTTGTATAAGGATAGTATAGACTATAGGGCTAACGTTAGGCCTATAGCTAGCTAGCTATGATAACAGGCCTAGGCCGAACGCTAGAATTTAGAAATACCTGTGGTAAGTAGTCCCTAAGTCGTTTTATTTCTCATTGCATATTTCATCACCAACATTTTATCGAGGTAGCATTAACATTGTATTGCATTGTAAATACAAATCTTTGAGCTACAAACAATATGAATAAGATCGTCTTGCATTTACTATACTCTTTTAATTCCAACAGCACTGCAGTTTTCGAAACTGAGAAAACATTTGATCAGTAATGGAGTAGTTCTGCAAATTTACTTTTTTTATGAAATTCGAAAAAAATGATCTTTCTCAATCTCTTCTTAAGTGGTATGTGGGCAAATACTAGTCATGATATATATCCCTTAGTATGGGTTGACATTGGGATTGCCGTACGCGGACGGCCAGCCATCACCAACAGCAGCCATACTAACACGGCTGACATCAGTCCGACAGTACTGCCTACATCATGTACGGGGAGTAGGCAAATACAATAATATTTTCAGAGATAGGAATCTGAATAGGTTAAGTACTGCCTACATCATGTACGGGGAGTAGGCAAATACAATAATATTTTCAGAGATAGGAATCTGAATAGGTTAAGTCGGTAAAAATCTTTCTAGAGGACATGAACTCCAACCGAGCATAGCAAAAGTATGAGAAAATAAAAATTAGGTCTAAGTCACTCTAACAAGCTCAGCAAGTTTAGCTTTAAAACAGTTTAGACTTGGTGCATGTACAACATCTGATGCTAAAGCATTCGAAGTTTTAGTGTTTGAGGAAAAAGTGAGTATATATATTCTTTTTAGCATAAGGAATGTGGAAATTTAGATCATGGTTATATCTTGTATTCTTGCGTTTGGGATTAGATTATCATTATCAATGGTGACAAGATTGTTATTGATTTTATATAGCATTTGTAGATGGGTGTTCCTTCTTGTTATTAGCAGGGCTATTCCAATTTATGCAGCATGCTAGTGACACTAGATATATAAGAGTAGTCTGCCATACAGAACCTGGCTGCTCTCCGTTGAATTGACTCAAGTTTATCTACATGATGGGGGGGTCTTAGACTGCTGATGCATACTCAAGAGATAGGAACAGTGTGTACCCAGCAGTTCGCCTCGTTCCTGCTTGGAAGGCGAGACAAAAACCCAACAACAAAACAAATCTGCCCGGAAATTACTAACGTTAGGCCTAACAGTTAGCGCAGAATTCGCGTTAACAACAAATTTGTCATATATTATGTCATATATGGCTGGAATTTTTACAATACATTTTGTACCTGTGTCGTAAAATTTATATATAGCATGTGAAATTTACGCCAGAGTTTTTCATTACCTTAAATGAAAATAATAAAAATCTTACCTCTGATGCGTTTGAAAACAATTTTTCACACAAAAATGAATTTGAATTACTCTGAAAAAAGAAGAAAAAAAGGCAAAACTACGAGACGTAATGCTTGAATGATTCAGCATGTCCATACAAGTACAGTACATAAACATATAGGCTAGTATATATATATAGTCAGTATATACATGTACACTGTATGTGAAAGTTTTGATGTTGTTTTGAATGCAAGCTGTCAAAATAAATACTCATTCTTTCCTCAGGAAAGTTGTTCTAGGAGGGTTATTTTTTGGGGGGATTTTAATGTTCCAGACATTGACTGGAATCTTTATACTAGTGGTCCACATGGTGAAGATTTTCTGGGAGCTGTATTTGACTGCATTTTCACCCAGAATGTGTTGTTTCCCACGTGTCGTAGTAATTGTCTTGATTTGATTTTTAGTAGTGAAGAAAGTATGGTTAGAAATGTACTAAGTAGTGGTAAGGTAGGGTGTAATGATCATGACCTCATTAGTTTTAATCTGTATCATTTCACAAAGCCTTCTCCAGCTAAAAAACTGGGTTTAGAATTTAAGAATGCTGATTTTGCTGCACTTCAGGATAATTTGTCATTCGATTGGACTTCTTTGCTTCGTGACATAGGTCCTGCTAAAGCATGGGATGTTTTTTGAACTATAGTTTTGGAGGGTTTAAATAGGTTTGTCCTATTAAAGAAAGTCTGTAGGTGTAATCGGCCAGTGTGGATGTCTCCGGAGGTTTTGCAGGCTGTTCGGAAAAAGAAGAAGTTGTGGTATTGTTGTAAACACAGTGGGTGTCCTGTGGAGCTAGCTAGGTATAAGGATCATGAAAAGTTCACAAAGGGTTTGATAAGAGATTCTAAAGTGTCTTTTGAAAAACTTTGTCCAAAGAGGTTCAGATTAATCCTAAGTCATTCATTCTTATGTTCGCTCTAAACAAAAAACCAAGGAGGTTGTTGATCCCCTTCATGGTAATGATGGTGTTACTATCAATAGTGGTTAGGATATGGCTTAGGTTTTGAATGACTACTTTGTGTCTGTTTTTACTAAGGAGTTCCCTGCTGATGATGTTGTGGATTATCTCAGTGTGCACATTCCAGTATCTATAAAGAAGGTTGATTTTTCAGTTGATGTTGTGTCTAAGAAGTTGAAGGGTTTGAAGTCAAAAAATGCATGCGGTCCAAATGGTATACTGTATATCCTGCTGTCTTACATGAGTGTTCTGATGTTCTTTCTGTTCCCCTGAGTATTATCTTTTCAAAGTGCTTTGATGTTGGTGTAGTTCCTAGTGATTGGAGAATTGCTAATGTCACTCCTATTTTTAAAAAGGGTGACCACAGTTTGCCTTGTAACTATAGGCCAGTGAGTCTTACTAGTGTTGTGAACAAGGTCATGGAGTCCATTGTTGAGGATGTTGCACTAGATAATTTACTGGTCAATGGTTTGTTGAATTTGTCCCAGCATGGGTTCTTACCCAAGAGGTCTTATGTTTCCAATTCATTGGAGTTTCTTGATGATGTTACTAAACTAATTGATTTTGTCATAATGTGGATGTTATCTATTTAGATTTCCAAAAAGCATTTGATAAGGTTCCATTGGGCAGGCTCATGACGAAAACAAGAGCGCTTGGTGTGGAGGGAAAGTGTGTCAGTTGGATATATTCTTGGTTAGTTGACAGGTCACAGAGAGTGTTGTTAATGGTGAAGTATCTCGATGGAAGAAGGTTACAAGTGGTGTTCCTCGGGGTTCTGTATTGTGTCCGCTTCTTTTCTTAATCTTCATTAATGATATTGATTTTCCCTTGGCTCCAGGATTTGTAAATTTGCTGATGACACTAAGCTGTACAGGATTGTAGATGATGCTAGGGATTCTTCACTTTTGCAAACTGATCTGGATAAGTTAGTTTCTTGGTCCCAAACATGGCAGATGTCATTCATATGGGCGGCCGTGTGGGCAAAAATAAAAAATAAAAAAATAAAAAGTAAGAAACATAAATATAAAAATGAAATAGACAAAAAGAAACCAATAAAAAAAGTATGTTACAAGAAAAATATAAATTGAATATAAAATAAGTGAAAAGATTTCAATGCAAACAAATTTAAGAAAAATATATTTAAGAAACAAACTAAAATGAAATGATTGAAAAGGAAACCGATAAAAAAGATTTAAGAAAAATGAAAATTGAATATGAAATGAATGAAAAGAATTCAATACAAAAGAAATTAAGAACAATTATTAATAAAAACATAAACTGAAAATAAAATGATTAAAAAGAAACCAATAAAAAAATGGATGTTATACAAAAATATAAATTGAATATGCAATAAATACAAATAAATAAATACAAAAGATTATAAGAAAAATATAAACTAAAAACGAAACAAATAAAAAAAAAAAAAAATTTAAGTATATAGTAATAAGAAAACGACAAATTAGATACGAAATGAATAAAAGAAAACAAAATCCAAGTAATATACAAACAGAAAATATATCTCCAAATGTAAGTACTTATATATATAAACATTAATATATGTAATAATAAAAATGCTTCTATAAGCAGTTTGTCTGTAAATTTGTCTTTAAATCTTTAAATCAATATATCTTTAAATTAATGTATCTTTAAAACAATTTATCTTTAAACAGAAATGTAAGTATAGTCTCAGCTTTTATATATACAAACAGAATTCTAAGTACAAAAAAATATATACGTACAAAAAAATATATACCTACAAAAAAATATATACGTACAAAAAAATATACGTTCAAAAAGACAAAAAAATGTGAAAAAGGATATATGCGCAGCACTTTGCACACCACAATGCAATGTAACATGTGTTGCGTACACTTGCAATCTGTTACCGATTATACTTGGCAGCAGTTTCACTGCGCACCACAGATATTATATATGCATATCGGTTTCGTTAACGTACGACTCAAACATTTACATCAGGCCGCACCAGGTATTGAAGGGTACTGGTACTGTAAGCCGGGCACTTCCGACAAAAGTTCTGTTTCCCTTCTAATTAGGCCTACAGCCTCTACAAATATCGTGTTGGAATTTGTTTCCGTATCCTTTTTTTCCACATGAGGTTCTTAGATACCCAGACCAAGCCTGTCATGCTCAATTAAGACATACTTTTTGTCAAATAGGCCCACAGCAGTGATCTTGGTGTCATTTAAAAGAGCTTGAATAGTTCTTTTTGAATTTTTTTTTTGTGGATGGGGGTTGTGTTAAAGAATTTTGCAAAAAATTGGAATAAAAAAGAGAGATTTTAAATAATGCACAAAATATAAAGAAAACACTTTTTTTCTTCAAAAGCTTCCTTGCCATACTTCTAGACCTAGCTTTTGCTTGAAAAGTCGTGAACAACGGCAAAGACATCAAAGTATCCAATGCCGGTCGAATTTTGACTGCCCCTACCATCAATATCTCTTTTGGCAAAATTTGTGCCAAATTCTACCATCAATATCTCTTTTGGCAAAATTTGGGCCAAATTTGATGACTTTTAAGCCTTTTTGAGACCAAAGTTTTGAAAAAAATTGTAAGTTCTGATTACAATACACCTACCGTACATGAAATGTATCGTAAGAAAGGCCAAGCCAGTACTTTCAATTGATATCAAAAAGAGCAGGTACCCCTTCTCTAATCACATTTAATTTAAGTTACTATCAAGCATTTTTATTTCTAGTTAGACGCTTTAGTCTAGTCGCAAATCTTAATGCACAGCACGCGATGGCCCAAGTTCGATCCCCGCACTGGACCACGTGGCTTTCCTTTTCCGCTAGTAATTAATTTTTTTGTTTATTTTCATTGTTTTTGCATGTTTTGCTTTGAGAACAAAATTAGACTGGTATCAAAGGAAAGGAAAGGAAATCTCACAAACCTTTTTTAATTTGACTTTGTCATTGAAAAGTTTATTCTCTTCACATTCATAGAAACTAAACTTGTAGTGGTAGAAAAGGAAAGGAAAGTTGTGAAAATCAATTTTGAAAACAAAATTCTGATAATTTTTTTTTCATGTTTTGAACCCCTGGGTCTTTAAGGGTTTAAGTTGGCTTCACGCTGAGCATAGCATTACGTTGCACAAACATAAACTTGTAGCTTGTAGGCCCTTACTCACCATGCTTGGGCACAAATCCTGGTGAAGTGCATTGTGGTGCACAAAGTGCTGTGCATGTTTTTCTATTTACATATTCATATTTTTTCTCCACATAATTTGTTTTTTATTCATATATATTTTTTTGTACTTATACATTTCTGTTTTTATGATAAACAAATAAAAGGCTGTCTGCACTTATATTTCTGTTTAAAGATATATCACTGTTTTGTAGATATAGTAATGTTTATATTTTTAGAGAAAAAATTCTATTTGGAGATGTATTATCTGTTTGTGTAGTATTTTTTATAATCTTTGTTACTGTAGTCGGAAATCTGACCTCGTTTAACCTGAAAACATTAAACATTGCGGACGTCATACAATTTTGAATTTGGCTCGAAATTCAAATGCAATGTACGGCACAACATCGAGCAAAATTTCACCCTTTATAAGTCAAATTAACTTGACTGATTTAAACTTTATGGAGAAATATCATCAAAGCAAACACAGAACAGCCTAACCCTTATGTATACTGATATAAAAGTGGAAAAAATAAGGTCAAAACCTACCACTAGTCCGATCGAACGTATCGGCCGATGGTCGAAAATCAGGCCTAAATTGACTTTTTCAAAATCAACAAAAGAATTTCATAGCTAAAATTGTAGGAAATTTACTTCTTGACACAAAAAAGTAATCGATACTAGACAGTTACGCTGTGAACGGTAGTTCACAAAACGTTTGCAAGCAGATTTTGAATGTTAAACACGCGTGTGATGGTCGCCATTTTGAACGCTGAATATTCAACATATATGACCAGGTATTTGAATATTAATCATCATTACACTGGTTCTATCAGTGCACTTGCGGGAGTACACTGGTTCTATCAGTGCAATTGCGAGAGCAGCCTGGTTCCAACACTCAATTTGGGAGATTCAATTATTTGAAAACGATTGAGAAGGGCAAATTAAGTTCGGATAAAACAGTACATCTCAAATGACACTTTCCTGGTACATTTTAGAAGTATGGTAAAAACTTTACAAATAAGCTAAGCTTTTAAATAAAATAAAAAGACCTAATAAAGGTTGGGTAAATTTGGGTTGGAGGTTATATGGGGTTCAGTCGGTGGGCTTAAGAAAAATTGGATGAGATATTAAATAAAAAAGAGAAGACTGGGTTTAACAACATGACGAAGGAGACAGTTCATAGTTTGCCCCTAATGTGTTATTTCCAACTGGGCTTGCAATAATTATGAAGTTATGGATTCGACCAGGGGCAGATTGGTCAACTGACCCTGGACCAGTGGTCAAGGCCGGTCCCAACACGCTGATCGACTTTTCCCCATAACTTGAGTTTGGCGCTGGCCCATTGGACTAGCTAATGTAATTTTTTCAGGAAATAAAACAAAAATATTTGTGTGCCTCATGCAAATCAACGAATTAACATTATGACACTTATCATTTTTTGCGTGGTAAGGTCAGACGAAGGCACCGGTCATTTTACCTCGACCGGTATATTTTTATGTGTCAGTCCGCGCCTGGATTCGACCCTCATATATGGTACACAAATGCATTTTGGCAGTTTAGCAAAAATTGTTAGATCAAAAGTGGGTGTGGAAATTAAGTCCAACTGAGGCAGGGAGTAGATATTGCTTCTCATCTCCCATTCAATTCCTCCACTGTGTTCGGTATTTGTTCATAAAACACAAAATGTAACGTCAAAGTAATCCATGGTGTTGTCCTTCAGTACTTGGTCCGCGGGATACATTATCTTTTCCTCTTGCAAAATAGTAACGAATGGATAACATCAGGAGCAAATGACACAGCCAGCCTTAAAAAAATGAGTGTGGCGGTGATGGGGAGGGGAAAGGGTGATGAAGGAGGGGTTATGGGGAGGGGTGATGGGGGGGGGAAGGAGTGAGGAGGGAAAGGTGAGGGGGACAATTGTGAGAAGGGTCGAACTGTGATGTCAAGGTCCAGAAATTACAACAAGGAAAAAAGGTGGGCGTTTCAGCCATTCCCAGTCCTTTTTGAGAGGTTGAGAGGGAAGATCCTTGTTGCAATGGTGGGAAATAGGCGAAACAAAGGAGAGAAAATATTACTTGGCAATACTTCACATAGAACAAATACATTCTCCCCATAAACCTTTGCATATACACCCACTTTCCTTGGGATGCCCACCACAAGACATTTTCATTTTCTAGTCTGTGGTGTGACTTGGTTCAGGCTTGACCCTGAATCTTTGGGCTAAATAACCATCTGAAAAATCAATGAGGATGGGAACTTTCAGAAAGAAGTTTCAAATCAGGTTAATTAGTTCCAAAAGAATTATCTTTTTTTTTTCCAGTCAGTTTATAGCTTAAACAAGGTTGCCAAGACAATGCTAAAACAGCTACAGAAAAAACTCAAAATACTTCAAAGGTGAATTCAGGATGAGGTTAACCACAATGGGTGCACTGGAAATTGATTCAAACAATACAGAAGTAAAATTAGCACACCAATACCTTCAATGACTTAATGACCTCGATTGACCATCCTTACATCCACCTTTGGAATACTTTAATTTAAGAAAAGCAATAAATAAGACACAATGGAGACAGATTAAACAATAATAACTCTTGTTATCTTCAAATGCAACAAAATAAGAACCAATAAAAATACATCTTTATCAAGTTAACCTGAATAAAGGGTAGTGCTTATGTAAGTCTTATCAATACACAATATAAATATAAACAGCTGGCCAAAAAACTCCACATCAAGTGTGTATTACTGTAAGTTTCTTTGATATTACTTGTTATAAATATAACAAATCTGACACTTCTATAACATTAAAATGAATGGCACTTCCTCGTATCACACAGACAGCCTTAGATATATACAGTATATGTCACCCAGACAGTCTTTAATAAAACCAATGTCACCCAGACAGCCTTAGATATATACAATGTCACCCAGTCTTTAATAAATACAATATGTCACCCAGAAAGCCTTAGATATATACAGTATATGTCACCCAGACAGTCTTTAATAAAACAATATATGTAACCCAAACCGGCTTTAATATATGTCACCCAGTCTTTAATACATACAATATAATGGACTTTCCACCTTACACAAATAGAAAACCAGACAGATACAAACAAGGCAAAACTTTAAACTATGACTACTTTGCACAGGAAGCTCACAAGTGATAAATCATGGTACTTCTTAGAAAAATAGACACATTTTCTCATTCTTTACTGTTCATATGTACATTTATAGTTGTAAAACTGTACATAGCTAGTATATGTCAAAAATAAACTGTACAGTTTAAAAGGTACAAACAGGAAGAGCACAAATATTATGCTGTTAGTCGCTACCAACACTTCAAACATACTAGTTTTACACAGCTTTTTTTTTTTTTTTTTACACAGCTGCATTACAAAATAACTTTAAAAAAAATAACATTCATGTGGCTATTGTACACACCAACTCACTTTATTGTGACCAATTAATTTATGGGCAGGTCAGGTACAAGAAATTTTAAAAGTTGTTGTATTCTGAATTTACAGCTCTTTGTAAACAACTTAAAACATGTCCATAGAAAAGTAATCAATTATGTCCTCTCAAGGTACAAGTAAGAAAGAAAGACACTGATTGTTACATCTTTATCACTTGAATAACATGTGTTTCTTTACCAGCCAATTACATTTGGAGAGACAAACTTCTTTGTACTTTTTACAACTTCTCCACAATCATCCATGATTCAATGATAAATAATGAAGACATCATTGCTAATCCAACTGAATGTATATGGCAAACAATAGTCTTTTAGGCTAACTGCTCTCCAGCACTGGTTAAATTTGTCCATGCCCATAGCCACTTGCAGGACCCATGCCACTCATTTGTGAATGCACTATCTGGACGGCCCTGGTGTTAGTAAATTCACTTTCAGGATTTAAACTGGACATCACTTATCTTCAATGCTACTAACTGATCACTCAATGAAAAACAGTAGCAGATCATACAATATCTTGGGGAGGGAGGATGAGGGGGAAGGGGGCACAGTGGCATTCAATAAAAGCCCAGCAATGGTTAATGAAATGACAGGCGTCATGACATTTTCACTTTTGACATACTTACCAATGGCTGCTAAAAAGAGTTAAGTAATAGTTTTTGGTTAAAAATATAAAAAAACCCATTTAGTATTTAGCATTCATCCATCACTGTACTGATGCATATGTACCTGTGAAAATAAAAAAAAAATAAAAAAATGTTTGAGTAATCATGAGAAAAAAATCATACTGTACATAAACTATTATATACTATATATATGAGCCAAACTTGAAGTGCTCAAGGGATTAAGTGGAAAGAATACAAGTCATCATTGGCACGTAAGTTACTGCTTGCTGGAATGGTTAACTTGTTCTATATATATAGAAAACAGCAAGAAAAGACTTTGGTACCTGTAAAAATAATAAATTAATATAATGAATGTTCTTAAAAAACTTTATTCTTTCTAAATTTGTATCACACACATGCATTCTTTAAACAAAGAAAATGAATACACTGTACATTAAGGCAGGCATTTGTACTGGCATCAGATATGGCAAATGAAAAACATACTGATCTTTGGCACACACATGATATATAAAAGTAAAAAGATAGGGATCCAAAAAGTGGTAAATGTTATATGTCTCTAGAAGTACACAGTTACTGGTATGGTAAAGCTTTTAAAATAAAAAAGGAAGTAAAGCTTTAGCACTTGTAAATAGCAGCTTCATGGCAAAATTAAAAACACTTAGTAAGCCTCACAATACAATGTCTCAAACAAAGGCAACTGAAAGTCAATAAAAGGCAGGCAAGTACATTTAATCTGTGCTTTCTACTTCATAGGGAAAATAATTTCTGATGGGCTTCATTTTGCATTGCCCATCATATATACACATTAACATTTTAATACAATTTCAATACTAAAATTCATGGTTTCCAATAATCTAGAGTTTTATAAAATTGTTACCTAATACAGTAACATTTAAATAAAATTTTAAAATGTAAACCATGAATTGCATGTACAAAATAAGCCTTCCAAAATATAATATTTAGGTTCTAACTCATGGGAAACTCTTAGATGATACTGTAAAGACCACCAGAATCAATAATCATCTCAACTCCAACTCCCTCTTCAAAGTCATTTTGTTCCTCCCAATCATCATTGTCAGCCACACTGATGTCTCCCAAAACATTGGGACCATAATCTGATTCATTGGAACTGAAATAAGATTCATCTGAGGTAACTTGGGAATCATCTGAGAGTAAAAGCTTCTAGGTCTTACTAGTTATTATACACATCCCTCAGTGCAGGTTAACATTGGGATTGCCGTATGACAGGGGAGAATACTGGACCTTTGGTGTAATAATAAATACACCAAAATTTGGAGCTTCGTATTCATTAAGATCCATGGAGGCCGCCATTTTAATTGTAGTGATAACGTTAAGTCAATGGGGATTTTTAATGAGAACGCAGGGGGTATTTTTAGAACGAAAAACCAATACTAAATGAATATTCATTAGATTTAACCGCAGACTATTTAATCTCATTGTGGACTTCGCGATAGAATAACAAAAGACTTCCAGTGACCTTTTGAACAACCCTCTCGACACAGGATTTTATGATGGCTCAGTCATCGCTGATACCATGTACATATATCATACGTTACATTACACAATTACTACCGTTCTCTTAGTAAAAATCCTATTCATATAGCGTTATTACAAGTTAAAATGGCGGCCTTCATGGATCTTAATGAATACTACGAAGCTCAAGTTTTGGTGTATTTTCTTACTACACCAAAAGTCCAGGATTCTCCTGACTGACGAGGGTTGTTATAGATTAGGTACAATTCCTGTTTTTTTAAATTCACACGTTGTATAAAATTGATGATTGAAAAATAACTTACTTTTTGGATATAGTTATATCACTTAGATTAATAATACACTTTTTCAATAAAAACTTTCCCTAAATATTTACCTATTTAGCACCACAACGGGATAAAGTTCTCTGAGATTCATATTTTGGTCGTCATTTTCACCGCACGTTTGTGATTAACTATTCAATGTTTTAATTTTTTTTTTTAGAATGTTCCACTAAACTGCAAGTTGATTTTTCACCAACAACATTTAAATCTTTGTTCATATAATTTTATTAAATAGTTTTGCTAAAAAAATGTGTGCGAAAACATATAAAACATCAAGAAATGTTTATATTATATAATTGTACTTTATAAGTATTATCTTAATTTTTTCCTCAAATAATCTAAAATATAATACCCCTGCTAAAATAGTATAGCCACGATGACAGTGTTTTGAAGTGACTGTACTTTGAAGAGTCAGCAATTTTTACGGAAAGAAAGGTAATCCAAAATAATTCAATAAAAATAACTAAAATCACCTTAAAAACAGTTTTTGAAGACATGAATGGGCTTGAACATTGATTCTAATCATTGTGAGCGAAAAAGAAGATAGAATGGTTTTGTTTTCATTAAGATCTTAAAACTGAGATTTTCCTATACTTTTAACACCTCGCTTAAAATAGTACAGGAGGGTATAGGATTTTGTAGCACCCTCGGATGGCCAGCCATCACTAACGGCAGCGCAGCCATACTAACACGCTGGCATCAGTCCGACGGTACTACAGGGAGTACTAGGTCTTACGTAGTTATTATACACATCCCTCAGTACGGGTTGACATTGGGATTGCCATACGGCCAGCCACCACTAACGGCAGTCATACTAACATGGCTGACATCAGCTCCATGGTACTACGGGAAGTACTACTATTAGGCCTAGGTCTAAAAACAGATAATTTGTTTTTTCTAATGTAAATTTAAAAAGACACATTGTGAAACTGAGGCATACCCCTTGCTGCATGTACAGGACAAGAAATAAACAACTGCTATAGACAATTCATTAGTACTGATACTATGATAGTAATACTATGCCCAATGGCAAATTGCCAATGTAAAATCTGTCTTAAGAAGAGTTAGCATGCACTTGTAGGCCTAATGTCATTACAGCCTGGCTAAATGATAAGCGTACTAATATAAGTAGGCCTACTACTACTAGTATATTCGTTAGGGAACAAACACTGAATACAGAACTGAGTGATTTGTAAGAATAACAAAACAGGAAGAAGAAAAACTAAGCCCGAATGTTAGACTAGGCTCTATATAAATATCAACTGGCATAAAATTGCATGATGATTAGTATTGCACCTTCTCGACCCTAAGCTCCTGTATTAATAGGTACGATAAAAAATGATGTAGGTACTACAACACGTTACTCGTTAGGCTGCGATAAGGAGCCCCAAACCGGAAGTTCCACAAAAATATTAAATTTACAAGAAACATTACACTCAACAAGTGGGAAAGTAAGATTGAACGATAATTTAAACTTTCGGCCGTTACATGGTACTATATGCAAGTCCATATCTGGCTGTCTATGAGAAATTCACAAAACCAAAAGTGCAGACTCGCCACTCACCTCTAAAGCAGCTGATGGAAATGGGATTGCAGTTAAATGCACCTGTTTGATCGCAAAAATGTGCTGAATATCCATATCTCTACGTGCACTACATATTCAACACCTCTACTTTCCACAGGTAGCCATGTAATTTTAATTTGACGTCACTAAATCTGAATATTCAGTTCCAAAAAACTGACTGGTAATTTTAGGTAGCTCAAAACTGCATCTTCGGAGTTACTGCAAAACGACTTCCGGGTCAGCTGTAAATGTTTAATCAACTTGGGATAACGGCGGTATAGCGAGGTCAGATCTCCCACTGTGTAGTGGAACATTGTGTGTTATAAGATCTTATCAATTTTTAATTATAGATGTGTTTCTTTTCTATTTATTATTTTTGTTGCTTTCTCTTCATTCTCTAAAATTCCATTTGATATATTTCGTATTATTTATTTTCTTTTGTATTGTTTTCTTTTTATTTATTTCACATTCAATTGATATTTTCCTTAATTAGATACTTTTTTTTTATTGCTTTCTTTTTATTTATTTAATTTTTTGATTTTTATGTTTCTGCTTATTTCTTTTTCTTTTTAATTTACTTTGTATTGAATTCTTTTTATTTATTTTCTATTAAGAGTTTTTTTTTTATTAGATACTTTTCTTTTTAATTGGTTTATTTTTTTGTTCCATTTTTATTTCATGTTTCTTAGTATTTTTCTGTCTGTTTAATTTTTGCCCAAATGGCCGCCCAAACATTCAATGTTGATAAATGCAATTTTTTCTTATTTTGGTCAGAGTAATTTGGCTTTTGATTACTGCATGAATGCATCAAATCTTGGTTGTGTTGATAAAGAAAGGGATCTAGTGTTGTCATTACTAGCAATCTAAAGCCCTCTAAATAGTGTGCTGTAGCAGCTGCAAGGGTAAATAGGAATGCTTAGTTTGATTAGAAGAATTTTTGTTTTCTTGGTAGAGAGGTTGTTCTTAATTTGTATAAGCAGTTAGTCAGGCTTGGAGTCCCTTTTATGAAAAGAATAAGTTCATTTTGGAGCAGGTTCAGCAAGGAGCCACTAGACCTATTCCTGAAGTAAGGAATCTCTCTTATGAATCTAGGTTGCGAATTCTTGGTTTGACCACGCTTGAGTTGAGAAGATTATGTGGCGATATGATTCAGGTTTTTAAGTTCCTATCTGGTAGTGATGCTTTGACTTCCTGTTATTTCTTGCATGTTTCAGCTAATCCTCATGTGACACGTGGTAACAGTTTGAATTTAACCAAAGTCTTCTCATGGATAGATATTCAGCGTTTTAGCTTTTTGCAAAGAGTTGTTAATGAGTGGAATGGTTTGCCTGAGTGGGTAGTCAGCCCCAATTCTGTTCACAATTTCAAAGTCAGCATTGATAAGTTCTTAACTAACTCTGGGCATCTTTGATTTTTTTTTTTTGAGGTGGTGGTAGTGTTAGTTTGGGCTTATTATGGGGTGACTAATCCTTTTCAGCTCGTAATGTTGTTATGTTATGTTAATTGTCAACGATATCATTAGCTAGAATTCAACTTTCATTCACTTTAGCAAGGCAGGCCTACACAAGTGTGTGTGTACGTTAGTAATATTTGTAAGCTTTGCTAGCATGCAGTGCCCTGTATATTACTCAGCGCTCGAAATAAACGTAGGCCCGCTAGCCTGGGGCAAGTAGAACTTACGTAGAGGGAAGCTGAAACTGATCTTTCCGAGCCCGCTGGGCAAGTAACTAGAAAAAAATATATACCTTAGACTTTTCAAAAATACATTATTACACATCACTTACACAAGCCAAAATGCATAATTGTCCACTTCAATAAGGTTGGAAAGCCATAATTAACGAAAAACTTTACGAAAGATTATACTTATTTTCTGTTACGTTGTCACTACTACTACCGCACACAATACACGCACACACAGTCAATCAGTGCATTTAACTCGTACCGTAATTGAAAACCAACTACACAAGGCTAGAAAGAAGTTGGAACAAATTAACTGCGGCAATGGCTCTTTTGCAAACATGTACAGTAGTCTTACTGTTGGTTGATTGTTCTTTCATTATGTATGTTCCTGGAATGTTGTGAAGGTTTTTAAGCTTTTTGACGTACGTTTTCTCGGGCAAGTCAGCAGTCCATTCGGGCTAGTAGAAAAGGAGTCAAGCTAACCCGACGGGCTAGTGGTTAAAGTGTGCTAATTTCGAACCCTGATATTACTCAATGTCCTGTACATACAACGGCAAATTTACAAAATACGTCGCAAATCAAGGGCTTCTTGAACCGAATATGCTAGGCAAAAAATTATAATGCAACCTCTGCAGTTAGGCCCTAACGCTACTCCCTGTAGTTTTTTGGAAATTGGAAGAATGTGCATTTCCGCCATGATGGGTTTCCGCCATTGAAAAATGGTTGTTTCCTCCATAAAAACTGTGTGTTTCCGCCATGGTGGAAATGCATGTTTTCTATGGCGGAAACAACTATTTTTGTTATAAGAAATTTATTTGTATGTATGTGAAAACAACATTGAGTAGGCCTATTTTTTTCATTTCACTGAAAAAATATATCCTTAATAGAAAAGTACAAGAAAAAAGATAACTTAATGGTTTGTAAATTGATACCAAAAAATATAAAAAAAGTAAAGAAATATATTCTCAATTTGTCCACAAAAATAACACTTGAACTGAAAAAATATATCGTCAATGGAAAAGTACATGGGAAAAGATAACTCAGTCAGTTCCCAGCCTTGCGTTAATGAGGTGGTTTGACGTCATCCTCTTTGCACTGGACTCCGCCCACTTTCAGAATTTTCCAGTTTTTGCGAAACCGATTACTGAAACAGACAATTTTTCTATCACGTGGGGTGTCTCCTGACAATGTTGTAGCAGTAAAGTTTCTAAGCTACTGTAGGTGAGAGTTTGCTGATTTTTCTTTCCATACCAAATTTCCCATATTTTTGGACTTTCAATTTTGCATAATTGTCATTTGGATTTGTGTACTGAAATATTGGTTTAATTTTTGGGCCAAATTCATGCCGAGCTCCTGACTGGCTTCCTCAAATTAAGGTAAAATTGATCGATAATTCATTAGATGACACAATAAGCTTTCTGCCAGTACTAAGTTTGTGTGGGCCCGGTGGCGATTAGTGACAGGGTTTTGTAGTTGAAAATGGCCACCATTACAGAGATCAGCAATAGATTTTATGTGGATTTTTATCGCGATCAAGAGTAAGTTAGTGTGGTAGCTAGGATAATATTTGTTTTACATCCACCTCATTTACTCTGACCTAGTTAATGGCGTAGCTGTCAATGTGTCATTTGATTTCTTTTAATCTTTGCAGTGTTGAATCCAAATGATAGTTAATCATAAGCATATTTGAAATGTGGTGTTGTATAGTGAAAGACCAGTGATTTTTTTATCATTGTTTAGGCTGAAGTGTGAGCAAAGTCTATTGTGAAAATGAGAATAGTGTATCCATAGTTACAAATCAACCATGGATAAGTTCTATATTTACAGCATAAAATTAACAATCAGCTTATTTTCAATGTCAATCTAGTGTGTTGCCATGTTGGTATGCAGTATTTTAAAAATTGTCTTGATATACTGTACCACATTAGACAATGAGGAAATACTTTAAGACCAAAAAGGTAATTTTTGTATTACCTTTTTTAAATATTTTTAAAGATATAATTATCTTTCATATTTTATCGCTAAGTCTATCAGTCTATAACAATCATATGTTCTTTTTAAATCATGATTTTTAAAGTACTTATTGAAGTTATTTTACCTTTTAATGTTTTATTTGTATAGATGTATTGTTCTTAAATCCTTTTAATTTTCTTTATTTTTTATTTATATTCGACATTATTATTTTGCTGCATGCTTTATTACACTTCTTATCTTTTATTTTCTAATGTCAGCATGTAAAATTTATTTGTAAAGTCTATTACTACCATATGTTCTATTAAATCATGATTTTAAAGTACTTATAGAAGTTAATTTACCTTTCAATGTTTTATTGGTATAGATTTATTGTTCTTAAATCCTTTTAGTTTTTCTTTATTCTTACTTATATTAAATCTTATAACTTTATATATATACATATATGTATTTATATATATATATATATAAATATATAAATATATATATATATATATATATTTTGCTGCATGATTTAATTACATTCAGTATTTTAGGGCTAGTTTTCTTAACTTTTATTTTTCTTATGTATTCATGTAATATTTTATTTGTACATCACCAATGAATATTTACATAGATTTTGGCATTGTAGAAATTGTAATAATACCTAGACTGCAGATTATTCACTAGTTCCTTAGCTTGAGGACTTAAATTAGCAATCCGAGTGGTTGTGAAAACTTTTCCTTTTATGTGTATGTGTATTCATTTTTCCAATTGAGTGTTTCATTGATCTCTAATTTCTGTTGAAAAGTTTTAGTGGCACTACTTATATACATACATATGTACCTTGCATGGGGTTGTTTTTAATAGAAAGTAAGTTGTAGTGAACATTTTTGTTTATTTTTGTTAATTGTCTGTAACAGTTGAAGAACAGCACTGCATCTGTGTATTCTGTTTACATTTCAAGGGTATATATATATATATATATATTGTCAGTATCAGAAGTAAATAAAATATTGAAGAAAAAGTGTCTTCCTCTTCGGAATAAGCATTGCCAATTTTTATTGTTGCAAGTTAATGCCATCGTGCAAGCATGGATACAATGTATATAGAACACCAGTAAAGTGCACATGTGGTCCTTTTGTAGAATATCATGCTATGCCATACATTTAGCCAATATTCTACATAGGCCTATTCACACAATGCATATATGCTTATTATCCGCTGTTATGTTTTAGGCTATTTTGTGAATTACGTGATTTTCTAAGGTTATTTTCATTTTCAGTGTTTTGGTTTAGAGTTCATTCTTACACAAGTCAGTGTTTTTCTGACCCAGGTCCTTAAAAAAAAAAGTATATTTTTTTGTTATGTTTGAATTCGTTTAATATTAATTGGCATTGATTAAATCGCTATTATAGCTAGTATATTACCAAAATAATTTCAACTTACATTAAAATTGTGTCAGAGGAACCAAGAATCCAATCCATAGTTCACTCATGGAAATTCACACAAGGCCTACGAAGCAACAATGTGTTTTACAAGTTGGAAGAAAGTACATAAAATCAGGGATTTATTATTTGGAATATCAAATCTCTGGTAAAATGGTATTTTAGCAGTATAAGCAAATATAAATGTACTTAACCCTATAAATTATAGCAAAAGAATAGTGAAAATACTACTGCATAGGCTGAATTTGAGAAAACCAGTACTGACAGATTGACACCACATTACTTACACCAAGGTTCTAATTTTCAAAACCTTGCATACACTACGCTTGTATTCAGTTACCTCAAGAAGCTTTGTTGTCACCAAATCTCATTCATTTTATTCTGAATTTGATATACAAATAAGATTACCCATGTAATCTGAAATATATTGTCCTATCATGATATGGATCGTACAATATTAGCGAAATCAACAGATTCCTCTGGAAATCAGTGCAAAGCTTGTGAGCTCCTGACTTGCTTCCTCTGATTTTCATATTTATTTTCTTAGATTTAGATAGAAAATGAATTTTTCTATCACATATTTAAAGATTGTGTGTGCCCAAGACTGGAAATGTGTTTTGTGACCACGTTTTTCCACAGCAGTTTTTTCCGAATTTTTTATCGTTATAAATCCCTTCGATTTTCAGTAATGTTGGCTGGAATTATTTCTTTAAATGTTAAAGGATAGTATTTTTAACCCTTTGTTTGCCTAAATTTCATGTATTGATACTGTTTTCTACCATAATGAAGCTGTAATCACCTTTGAAAAACAGCATTTTTTAGCTCATTATATATTCATAAACCCAAGTGGGAGGAATACGCACAGAAGAGAATAAGCAACTTTTTGCGAGGCTGGGAATTTACTGAATTTTGTTACTTTTGTAATTTTGATACCAAACCTGATTAAAAGCTTGAAGAAAACACACACCTTTAAATAAGCCAATAATCACATTAGCAATATTGAACTCAATAGTAATAATGTTCTGAAGGTACTATTCCAATAAGCACACCCAGTAATCGCAGTTGTTACTTACCCTGTGTACATTCTATAGCTTCAAACGTTTTTGAAACGCCATACATTCCCGGATTAACAACTACAGTATAGCTGACCTTACGGATGGGAGGGAGCAAAATGAATGACACTGGATCATTAAACAGATAAAACTCATAATCAAGAAAAGTGAAAGTTTTCAAATTAAACTTTGTAAAGAAGGATCAGTTTAAGAAAATCACTTTCTGCCATTAAAACCATGTGTTTCTGCCATGAGGGAAATACATGTCTTTTATGGCAGAAAGAAATGGTGGAAATGCACGTCCCCCAATTTGGAAAAATTGTTTTCTCTACGCCAAAGGTTTAAGCCAGACTTTTTGAAAACCTCTGTTTACGCAAGTTTTGTTTATATCATTAAATTGTAATGTATTTCTTTATAAGTTTAAGACAAAAGTATGCCAAATTTGATCAAAGTGGCTAAGCTTCACGCCGAAGACCTAAGGTGTATTACCTGTATATTGTTGGGACTTTCCTTCCCTCCTTTAAACGTTAGAATCAATTCTTCCCCAAGTAGTCAACTTTTTTAGCCTCATCTTTCATTTTTTAAACTCTGATTTCAGTGCTTGAGTCTTTAGTATTGAAGTTTGGAAGAAGAAGAAGAAGGCAGACTAGAAATAGAATACAATTTTAAATAGACCTAGCATATATTAGCAACACAAGTTAGGGAGTACGCTCAGGAGAAATGATTTCTTTGGTTCATCAAATAATTTCATCAAAACGGCATGAAAATCAAAAGTTTATCATAATACATTGGCATATTCACAAAAGTTTTACTTCGTAACCCCGAAATTTGACAGAAAAAACGGCTTATTGGGCATCTTCAATCAAGTCCGCTATTTATTTTTGCATAAATACATAGGCATACTCTGTGTCCACGGTGGAAGTTAGTTTTCTTCATGGGAAGATTTATGCCATAATATTTGGAAACCTAGCTGTTTATGCCAGTTTTGTTCATATCATTTTCATTTGAATGTATTTCTTAAAATTGTCAATAACACGATAGAAAAATACGCCAAATTTGGTCAAAGTGGCTAAGCTACATGCTGAAGATCTTCGGCGTATTGAGCTTAACATGTCTTCCAGACTGGCTCTGTCTCACCGGCACAATTCGTCCCTATTTTGACATAGTGGCGAATGTGCAAAAGTGGTTTTTCGTTTTGACAGTGACGAATGTGCAATTAACAAAGTTTAATTTCAAATTAATCTAATTAACAAGTATCTGTTTTTTGTGTTTGTGTCATTTGTTTATTATTTACAGTTTAAATAATTCATAACCTATAGAAACCGAGGAAAATAAACATATAAATGATAGTACAGTGTAATATGCATTTAAAGACATTCGTCACCATGTCAAAACGAAAAACACGCTTTTCCAGTCGACTCTCGCCACTATGTCAAAACAGGGAGGAATTTTATAGAGTGCATCTGTCATTTTTTGCATCAAAGTTCAGAGTGAAAAGCATTCGACAAATTATACGCCCAGTTGCTGGGATTAAATACAAATATTATCTGGGTCTCCATAACATTTACTTGACCTTTCCGGATGGACAACTTGGTTTTCAGCAAAGTGTGCATTGCATGTTGTAGAAAAAACTTTCTACGGGCAACCTGATTTATTTTCAGGACAAAAACACATATTCAGAAACTCTTGCCCGGTGGGCAAGTTGGTTTTTAGGTTGATCTGTCGATCTGTGGGGGTGACAAACTTAAATATTTCACTGAAGTGTGATTTTCATTATACTTTCTTTTTATATTGTAGACTAGACTCTTTTCAAAATGGCTGATCGGGTGACACAATTACAAGATGCTGTTAATCAGGTATGTATGATTGCAACCGAGGATCGGAAGCAAGGGAGTTCAGGTCGCCGCACAATTTTCTAAAGGCTGGTACTAAAACTCGCACTAGTCTTATCCTGCTTAAATGAGGAAACTCCTTCTCCTCTTAAGAACGAAAGACCTCTGAATAGAAACTATAGAAAATAGTAACCCACTGCTAGTTATGACAAGAGAACAGAAAGCACTCTGTTGAGAATAACCGAGGCAAGACTTTTACAGAACAAAGGTTAGTTATCCGTGAAAACATGCGAGCATAATCCGTTAGTGAACAGAATCAAACTGTAAACAACGCCTAATACGCCATGACAAAAATTCACCAGGTTTGTCAGATGACCGGAGCGGTTTAGGTAAGCATGAAGGGATCAAACCGTCTGTAAAGTTAATCTAAACAGAAGCTGCCAGGACCACGGCAGAACCGTTTTAGTAACACAAAAACGAAATAAAAGATGCCAAAGATTGGCAAAATTCAAACAGTAAAACAACGAAAGAACAATCTCCAAAACAACGGCAAAGTTTTATTAGGAAGAATAAACAAAATAAAAAGAACCTGAACAATGGCCAAAACAGCGGCCGAAATCTGTTAGTGAAGAACTAAGACGTTAAGGAATTTAACGTTATAACTCCAACTGAACGAGAGAACGTGAATTATAGAAAGCGAGAATATTCACCTCAAGAAAGGGGTGGTTCTCTTTTTGAAAGAACGGCCCTTGCAACTCTGCCTTGATAGTTTGGTATATCCTTCAGATATGCGGAGACGAACATGACTGGTGTTTTCCATACCGCAGCACGAAGAATCGGGAGGAGGGCCCATTTTGTGGGGGCTTTTTGGAGGAGGGATAACAGATCCGCGATTGTGTTCTTTTTGCGTGGCAGGTGGACCGCCTGGAGTGTGACCTTGTTCGTCATGCACCAAGACAGAAGGGACTTGGCTAGAATCCAAAGACTCCTGGATCTTGTGTCTCACTCTCTGTAGATAAACGCCACTACCGTGGTGTTGTCGGTGCGTATGAGGACAGTCCTGTTCTGTACCCGTGGTAGGAATTGAACAAGAGCCCGAGTACTGCCTCTAGTTCCAACAGATTGGTGTGCTGACCGCACCAAGTGTCCGTCTAAAATTCGCGACTTGGGACCACGCTAAATGTGCTTACCACCCTGCAAAAGACGCATTGGTCACCACTGACGCTGACGGGTGGAAAAATCGCTCTCTGTGACAGGTGAGAGTGGACGTACCACCACCAAATGTGGGGGATCACCGCTCCGACAACGCCGCTTGATTCCAGTCACTGCACAAAGTACACAGGTTGGACTCGCAGCATAATTTACACATGTAACACGTGAGATGGATGTCACTGAAGCGTAATTTAAAGAAGCGTTTACATGCGATGCATTGCGGGACATCTTGGGTGCATAATGCACCGACACTCGGGGACCTGTCCTCAGTGTCCATCATACTGGTGAAAAATATTGCGGAAGTGTAACGTTCAACGCGGACAATCTTATTGATGCAGTCCACACGGCCTTGGAACTGCGTAGCTAATGGCTACGGGACCAAAAAGGAAATAGCTCTGGTGGTGCTATACCTCTTTCGAAGATTGTCACTTGTCACCTGACCACGTAGCTAGTGGGTCTATTTCCGGGTTTATTGTATGGTGTACGTAATCCCGTTACAAAACTCTGGAGCCGTACGAACCCGTTCACTGGAGCCGTATGGACCTGTAAAGCCGTGGGCCACGGAGTCGTATGGAGCCGTCTGGCCGTCCAGTAGACCCGTAAACACGGGCCGTGGAACCATATGGATCCGATCACCGGAGCTGTGCAGACCTGAAAGGACCCATGAAATCACTTAAATCACGTATAACCCCTTTGGGCGCCTCCTTTACGTGGCCGTGTCGGTCCCTATCGCGGAACCGTGGACCACAGCGGTGTACAAAGGGTTTACTTACTAAAAATACGCGCCTCACACAACTCAGTAATCTATCGAGAAGGGGGCGCTTCTTTTTAGTGGTTTATTCTAAGTGACGTCTAGGACGCCACCTAGCTGATCAATATAGACTCAGGTAACTTACGTCTGATAGACCGCACCCATGGCCCTGCCAACTCAGTAATCTTTCGAGTCGGAGGCCTCCAGGGGGTGAATCAGGAAAAAGTTAACAAAGTAAACTACAAACACAGGCCTCTCTATAAAGATATATATATAAATATACACATATACACTTACACCAAGGCTCCCCGGGATGTACTTACGACCCTTACGCGGGCAAGACGGGTCTGCGGGAGTTGCAAACATAGTGAGGCAAGCCACAGCAATATTATACGTCAAAAACATTTATCAGAAAAAAACACTTTCTTAAAATTTTTTTAAAACCCGAAAAAATACACCGAAAGTAAATTCTTTAAAATCGCAGGGGTAGCGTGGAAAATACAAATGACTGAGTAACTTGGCGTGTGTGGAGATAAAAAGAAAAGATTAGATCTTCTGAAAAGAGGACGTCAGGGAGACCCTTTTAAGGTCTCTCCAATGCCCCAAAATTCAGGCTTAAAAATTTTGTCATAATTATATGCAAGAAAAACGAACACACGATATGTACTGGTAACGATAAATAAAATATAGGCTCTCTTGTAACAACTGTAGATCTTTGGAGCTGTATAAAGCCGACTCCTCGAACACCCTGTGGTGACGTCGACCCAATACGCATGTGCCAATATCGATTGAAGAAATTGGCCTAATGCATACGAGAACCTGTACTGAAGATATGCTAAGATGTTAAAACAATGCAAAGTATACATTAACACTAGGCTCTCCTCGTGGAAGGGCGGAACCGAGGGTGAAAAACACTTAAACCCAGGGGCAAGAGGTCCACTAGACAGGCACACTTGGTGCTCTACGACCTAAAAACACCCGCCGCGAGAGTGGGACTCTCTCAAACTAGCCATCCGTTTTGTACGGATGGAGACGAAAACACTTTATCTTAAGAGTAGACTTAACGGGAAAGTCCTGTGAGTCGGACCGAAGAAATCCTGGTCCCATGACCTGTCTTACCTCAGAGACTTGAAAAGACTAATCGAATAAGGCTGAACAGCATACAAACCTGCCTGGTAGAAGCTGCAAGGGAGAAAATTGTTAGAAAAAGGTTAAATTTCTAAAAGAAAATTTGACCAGTTCCAGCGATGTTGTGATAAACAACGCACTGAAAAGAAGTGAGGGTTAGTAGAGGTAATATGGAAGTCAGGGCTGGGCTGGTAACTACGTTTAAGGTCGGTTAGATGTGCGTTATAATCAGGTCATGTGACCAGATTGCTTATTCATAGCATGGAAGGTAAGGTATAACTTGAAGTAAGTATGTACAGTGCTAGTGCAGTTCCAACAGTATTATACACGACTCCCAAGCATTAGGAAGAAATTTAGGCAGTAAAAGTGATACAATTATATTTTCGTAAGTGCCCTGGGCGCCTATTAAGTTGAATAGGGTAATAGATACTGAAAATGATTGTTAAAATTAATAAAATGATTTGCTCTGTGGCATGCAAGATAGTGTTTGCCTTGTGTAAGTGAACATGGCTAAATTGAAACTTCTCATCAGCAGAAATCTGATATCAGTACCAGATTTATAAAGGTCATAGCAGGGCACCTTTTCTCCGTGAGTCCGTCACCAAATGGTGAAAAGTTTAAATATTGGATCAACAGGACTTGGAAAAGTACGCAGATACATCTCACTACGACACATTCAGGAAGAATGCTATTTGTGCCATTTTGTTCTAGTTGCTTTTGCAGATTTTTTAAAACCCACTTCAGCTCTTCCTCCTAAGTGCAGAATCCGCCTATATGGAATATTATTCAATTTTACTTGTCAAATTGCACCTCTGTATTAAAGAAAGAATTCAATGTATAATTGACTCATTAAAGATTTTATGGTAGCCTTATGGACACATAGTGCAAAGTGCCACAGATAGTCCCATTGCGCTCATCAGAAAGATATTTGTACATTGGTCACAGTCAGTTTCAACAATATTTTGGAAAGATGCCATACAAGTCATCAATTGCTGCAAATTTACCGAGCATGTTGGACATGTCTTTAACTTTGATAAGCAGTAACTCTGATTTCAATTGTCTTTTCATAAAAGCATACAAATGTACCACAAAACCGTAAAGCATGTATTTGATGAAAACAAAAGGGCATAACTTCGTGAGCTGTGAAACCTGTGCTTCATGTTTCACTTGTTCGCAAAAACCTATTTTTTTTTTTGTTGAAATTAATATCTGAAGTTGCATCTTACAGGTGCAAGAGCCAACAGTTTCATCATCCTGAATTTTTAAATGAATTAACTAATTTCATTTCATTTCAGTCTAACATATTTTTTGTGGATATATTTAAAACAGATGTCGGAGCATTTTTGCAACAGTATTGGAGTACTGCAACAAAAGGCAACACCTTCAAATTTCCAGTCAACTGAAAAACAAGGTTTGTATTTATTTCATAATCACAAATTTATTGAATGTTTCTTTTTATTATCATTATAGTAAATTATTATTGTTAATGCTTTGCTCATGATGAAAATGTATTTCATATTGCTGAGAATGTCCTAAGGCACTGCTTTTATGTACTTCTTGGACTGCAGAGCTTATTAATTTATAGGGAACTTAATATTTTCTGAGAAAATGAATCACTGGATTAGAGATTTTAGAATCTCTAATCTGAGACTAACTCTGATACAATCATTATTTCATATGACAAAGGATAAAACTCTTAACCAAGTGCCAAACACAGCAAGTCAAAATCTTATACCTATCTCAAGTTATTCATGTTTGAAATTGACACATGAGGCTGCCATTTTGTTCAATTCTGTATTAAAATATTGTGCACGATGACATATTTTCCCCAATAGGCAGAAGTCAATGGAATAAATGACAGAAGTCAATATGCATTTCTTTTTTATGTGGATGTACATATAGGTTTCCTTACATTCTGAAAAGGGGCACCACTGTACTCGTGTGTCTCTCTGACAGTGACTTGGACAGTGTTATAAATAATTTTAAACACATTTTTATCAGAAGGCCATGACCAACAACCGGTTTTATATTCAATGTCATGTACATACAATACTGCAATTACAATTTCTATTAACAAATTTTCATGCAATGTCGGAGTTTAAAGGAGACAAAGTCTGACATAATCCTTATTTCATATAATATAATTGAAAATAACAAATGAACTGACCAAGTTTCATAACTCCTGAAGCAATATAACATTTTTTGTAATTATTAAAAACTTTAACTACTACAGTGTACTTAATAGTACCATGGAAGCTGCCATTTTGATTTCAAAACAGATTATGATGCCATCAGCCCAGCAGGATGTTGGAATGCTTTGTATTTCTTTATAATCTACCTCAAGTTTTCTAGCTGATGAAAAATTGTTTTTCTTTTGTAAGGGTCAAGGACATTTTGTGTACACATCAAAACATGCTGTTAAAACTTTGTGTCACATCATTTTGGAATAAAGAAATACATTATAATCCTTATGTCCCGTCATTTATTCCATTGACTTCTGTAAAAGGGAACACAAGAACACTTGTACAAAGACATCTCTTTATCATACATTAACCACCATTGCAAAATTTCAACCATTTGATGAATTTGGTCTTTCAATTGGAATCATCAGTCGATAAGTGACCGGTACTGCCTGCAAATCAAAACATTTTAAGGGAAGCTTTATTGTGTTTAGATACAGTACATTATGAGCTTTTCAGGCCTGGTCAAAACAAAAAGATGAATTTTGGTAGAGCCAAGCATGAGAGCCGAATGCAAATGAACTCCTAATTTTGATAAGCCTAGGCATGAGAGCTAAATGAACACAAAACCTAAACAAATTGTATACATTGTTTTTATGTAAACAAGGCATTTTACATAGAAAGAAATGAATGTAATTTTTGATTCCTTTGGTAGGACTAATGATCATATTTAATACATATAATGTTTTCTATTTTATGAGTTGAGAAAATGTATGGACATTTTGTAAGTATGCTATAAAATTATGTTTTGACACAGGTCAAGAAACACCCACGGGCAACCAAGAAGATTATACAACACTCTTTGCTCAGTTGATTGCCAGGACAGCCAAAGACATTGATGTATTAATTGATTCACTCCCCAGTGAGGAATCCACCACACAACTCCAGGTATGTTCTTTTTTCCAGGTTTTCTTGTTTGGCCACGAAAAGGTATTTAGATCATGAAAAACATCAGAAAGGTCGAACATAATGTGATGGAAATCAAAATCATGCACAGATTGTCTACAAATGGTATAAGTAACCTCTTGGCTTTGAATTTCATTATCAAATTACCTTAATTTGGTTGAGAACCTGTTGCTAGGCAAGATAGTGTTCAGTTTTAGAGACTTTCATTTTTTCTTTCACACCTTGTTCTTTCTTAATTTTTTAAAATATTTTGTCAGATTGTAGATTCTCATCATAATTTCAAAGTATGAAAGATAAAACTACTGTTAATTTAGCTATAAATGTGATTCATTTGCCATGATAATATCATGATAAAAATATTCCTCACATTGGAACCTCATTGTATTGATCTCCTGGTTAGGGTTACACTATAAGTTTGTGGTCATGATTTACTGGAACAAAGAGAAAGGACAATCATTCAACATTGATAAAAATATTCCTCACATTGGAACCTCTGTTGCTTGTGGGACACTATAGAGGAAATCAGTCAACATTGTTTTTCTATTATATGAATTAACTTGCACTGTCAGTAGGTACTTACATCATGTGAAGGATGTTGCAAGTGAGTTATTCGGTTTAATAGATAAGCGTGAAATGCAGCATTACATGCTATGCAAACTTTTAGTCTGATTACCGTGATGTAATGTTTCCATTGTACAATTTAAAGATACTTGATCATGCTTTCTTCAAGTGGTAAACATTAGGTTAGGTTAAGTAGATGCTTGTAGGGTATGCTTGCTGTGAGAAGAAGTATGCCAATTATAATAACATTGATATGTAACAACTATGAAGTTTGTATTTAAGAAGATATAGAAAAATTGCATTCTATGGAAACGAAATAATCTGAAATTAACATGGGTGTTGCCATGCACTGGAAAATACTTCAATTTCATAATCCTAAGAAGTATATTCAGGTGTGATGAAAAAGGTACTGTTACAGGAATACCTGAAACTTTGTGACTTTACTCGTAAGGATTGTATTTCTAAATAGTTACACCACTGGTCACATGTACCATTGTGAAGTTTTTAAAGATCTATGCATGGGCAGCTCAAGCTTAATCAGAGAAGGAAATATGCTACACGCCATCAAAATTGTCTATTTTACTTGAATTATATCTATTTTTTGCAATTTTGTGACTTCACATAGAGAGATACTTATGAATTTTCTTAAGTTAACTTAATGTTTTTCAATCAGTCACCACTCTTCTTTGAATGGAAGCAGTCGCCTATGACCAAGATGTTTGGAATTTCCATTATACTTTATATCAAAATTTAGCAGGAGGAAAAAGTAAGATTTTTCAGTGACTGAAAATTAGGGCAGAATTATTAGGGCAGAATTTTAAAGAATTATATTAAAGATTTTGAGCTGTCCTCTTTCATATATCATATCACAACTGTTTTGCATTCAATAAAATTTCTTCAAACTTTGATTAGTCAAAAACCATAGGAAACTACAGATGCTTAATGTCGTAATTTATTAAGTGTTCTGTTTAGAATTAAAAGCTCTTTCTGGTGAATATTGAATCTTTCTAATGTACTAGTGAGATTGTCTTAGATAAGTTCCTCTTATCATCTTCTGGTCTGTCTGTTGTCAGAATGCAAGTTTGAGGAGGTTGGAGGAGGAGAACAAAGAGGCCGCTGAAAGGCTGCGGGAACTGGTGCAACGAGGAGATACCCTGCTCATCAGGATCCAAAAAGCTTTGAGCGAGATCGCAGATGCTCAACTCAAGACAAAGAGTGCATCTTCATCCCACTCCAAACAAGGTTCAGATGGAAAGACATGACGTAGGGCTACAGGAGCAGTGAGGAAAGAAACCATATGGAGATAAGGCCAGTTTGACCTGGTCGTCATGCCATATTTATTGAACAATGAAGCTGCAAGAGTGCCAAGATGGAGCATACAGACCCTACCTAAATGGAGCTAGGGAATCACATTTTGGTATAGGAGCATATATTTGACCAGAATTTCTTCTTCTGTCAACATTAGGTGTGTTTTTAAATAGACTTCAAAATCATGTAAATTAACGGAGATTTTGGAAAGATGTGTGATATGAGGTGCTAATTTCTTGCAGCTCCTCGTACTGCTTGAAAAGTTCACCCAAGTCAAACAAGATATTGAAATTTCAATATTTTTTTTCACTTATTCGAAAAAGAGAGAATACAGTTTTTAAGGTCATATTCCTTGAAATCCATTCATTTTGTCACTTTTAGAATTTGAATATTTTCATCCAAATTTCTGATTTGAAACAATTTGATACTGGTGGTGGTGTTTTTAATCATTATGCCCATAAATGATATTTTGTCAGTTTAAAAACATGCATTTTAAGTCACGAAAGGTTTCAAAGTGATAATTTATGAGCTATTGATATCAAGCCAAGTTATGACCAAAGTTTCAAGATGACCTCAAACATGCAGAATCTGTAATGTAGGAAGTGGAAGGTAGACCAAGATGTTATGCTCTACAGTGCAGCCAAAGATGAATTAATGTCTCGTTATGTTTAGATATATATTTAGATGTACGTATTGTATGTTTTAATACATATTAAAGCTTAAAAGTTGTAATATGGCCCATTATAAATTGTATTGCCATTTTCTTGACTTTAATTTAAAACAAATTACTAAAGTTACCTTTGATATCACCAGTTTGTTCAAGGTCTGTACACTTGCAAATACTACCATTAAATATACAAAATTACTGAAACATTGTGATGTTTCCCTCATGTCATTTCCTGAATTTGCAATTTGAATGCTTTTCCACAATCATAAATATTATTTTGCTTCGGAATCAAGGTATGTAAGTTGCAAGCCAAGGGTATGCTTATTTTATATTTTCAGGCCAGAAAGCCATTGAATTTCAAGAAGGGTGTTGTCTTTGTTTTAAGCTCTTGTTGTGTTTTTTATGCTCTTGTTGTGTTTTTTATGGAGGAGGGGAGGGGGGGTCATGGAAAGTGCCAAATTTCAGTAACTTCCCATCAGAATACAAGTTTGAGAAAATCTACTTGATTCTAATAAGGCCAAGAAAAGTCCACACCCAAATTTCTGGTAGAAATCACAAAAGATCTTCAAGATGTTAGATGTGGATCTGTTGGGCATAATACCATGAAATGTTAATTTATTTGTAAAATCTGAAATTTAAGTCTTGTTTTGAACACTTTAGTTTACCGCATGTAATTGAAGATTTGTAAATGAAATGGATTAAATGTGTTCATATGAATCAAACATTCAAAGTGTTCATATAAATAAGCATTAATTTTGCCTTCTCTGCCCTTCGGTTTCCTTCTTCTCTCTGGTTTCCTTCTGCCCTCTGGTTTCCTTCTGCCCTCTGGTTTCCTTCTGCTTTCCTTCTGCCCTCTGCTTTCTTTCTCCCCTCTGGTTTCCTTTCTCCCCTCTGGTTTCCTTTCTCCCCTCTGGTTTCCTTCTCCCCCTGGTTTCCTTCTCCCCTCTGGTTTCCTTCTCCCCTCTGGTTTCCTTCTCCCCTCTGGTTTCCTTCTCCCCTGTGGTTTCCTTTTCCCCTGTGGTTTCCTTCTCCCCTGTGGTTTCCTTCTCCCCTGTGGTTTCCTTCTCCCCTGTGGTTTCCTACTCCCCTCTGGTTTCCTTCTCCCCTCTGGTTTCCTTCTCTCTGGTTTCCTACTCCCCTCTGGTTTCCTTTTCCCCTGTGGTTTCCTTCTCCCCTCTGGTTTCCTTCTCCCCTCTGGTTTCCTTCTCCCCTGTGGTTTCCTTCTCCCCTGTGGTTTCCTTCTCCCCTGTGGTTTCCTTCTCCCCTGTGGTTTCCTTCTCCCCTCTGGTTTCCTTCTCCCCTCTGGTTTCCTTCTCCCCTCTGGTTTCCTTCTCCCCTCTGGTTTCCTTCTCCCCTCTGGTTTCCTTTTCCCCTGTGGTTTCCTTCTCCCCTGTGGTTTCCTTCTCCCCTGTGGTTTCCTTCTCCCCTGTGGTTTCCTTTTCCCCTGTGGTTTCCTTCTCCCCTGTGGTTTCCTTCTCCCCTGTGGTTTCCTTCTCCCCTGTGGTTTCCTTCCCCCTCTGGTTTCCTTTTCCCCTGTGGTTTCCTTTTCCCCTGTGGTTTCCTTTTCCCCTGTGGTTTCCTTTTCCCCTGTGGTTTCCTTTTCCCCTGTGGTTTCCTTCTCCCCTGAGGTTTCCTTCTCCCCTGTGGTTTCCTTCTCCCCTCTGGTTTCCTTCTCCCCTGTGGTTTCCTTCTCCCCTGTGGTTTCCTTCTCCCCTGTGGTTTCCTTCTCCCCTCTGGTTTCCTTCTCCCCTCTGGTTTCCTTCTGCCCTCTGCTTTCCTTCTGCTTTCCTTCTGCCCTCTGCTTTCCTTCTGCCCTCTGCTTTCCTTTCTCCCCTCTGGTTTCCTTTCTCCCCTCTGGTTTCCTTCTCCCCCCTGGTTTCCTTCTCCCCTGTGGTTTCCTTCTCCCCTGTGGTTTCCTTCTCCCCTGTGGTTTCCTTCTCCCCTGTGGTTTCCTTTTCCCCTGGTTTCCTTCTCCCCTGTGGTTTCCTTCTCCCCTGTGGTTTCCTTCTCCCCTGTGGTTTCCTTTTCCCCTGTGGTTTTCTTCTCCCCTCTGGTTTTCTTCTCCCCTGTGGTTTCCTTCTCCCCTCTGGTTTCCTTCTCCCCTCTGGTTTCCTTCTCCCCTGTGGTTTCCTTTTCCCCTGTGGTTTCCTTCTCCCCTCTGGTTTCCTTCTCCCCTGTGGTTTCCTTTTCCCCTGTGGTTTCCTTCTCCCCTGTGGTTTCCTTCCCCTGTGGTTTCCTTCTCCCCTGTGGTTTCCTTCCCCCCTGTGGTTTCCTTCTCCCCTCTGGTTTCCTACTCCCCTCTGGTTTTTAGCCCCTCTGGTTTCCTTCGCCCCTCTGGTTTCCTTCTCTCTGGTTTCCTACTCCCCTCTGGTTTCCTTTTTGGTTTCCTTCTCCCCTCTGGTTTCCTTCTCCCCTCTGGTTTCCTTCTCCCCTCTGGTTTCCTTCTCCCTGTGGTTTCCTTCTCCCCTGTGGTTTCCTTCTCCCCTCTGGTTTCCCCTGTGGTTTCCTTCTCCCCTCTGGTTTCCTTCTCCCCTTCTCTGGTTTCCCTTCTGGTTTCCCCCTCTGGTTTCCTTCTCCCCTCTGGTTTCCCTTCCCCTCTGGTTTCCCTTCCCTCTGGTTTCCTTCTCCCCTCTGGTTTCCTTCTCCTCCCTCTGGTTTCCTTCTCCCCTCTGGTTTCCTCCCCTGTGGTTTCCTTCTCCCCTGTGGTTTCCTTCTCCCCTGTGGTTTCCTTCTCCCCTGTGGTTTCCTTTCCCCTGTGGTTTCCTTTTCCCCTGTGGTTTCCTTCTCCCCTGTGGTTTCCTTCTCCCCTGTGGTTTCCCCTGTGGTTTCCTTTTCCCCTGTGGTTTCCTTCTCCCCTCTGGTTTCCTTCTCCCCTGGTTTCCTTCTCCCCTCTGGTTTCCTTTTCCCCTCTGGTTTCCTTCTCCCCTCTGGTTTCCTTCTCCCCTCTGGTTTCCTTCTCCCCTCTGGTTTCCTTCCCCCTGGTTTCCTTTTCCCCTCTGGTTTCCTTCTCCCCTGTGGTTTCCTTTTCCCCTGTGGTTTCCTTCTCCCCTCTGGTTTGCCTTCTCCCCTGTGGTTTCCTTTTCCCCTGTGGTTTCCTTCTCCCCTGTGGTTTCCTTCTCCCCTCTGGTTTCCTTCTCCCCTGTGGTTTCCTTCTCCCCTGTGGTTTCCTTCTCCCCTGTGGTTTCCTTCTCCCCTCTGGTTTCCTACTCCCCTCTGGTTTCCTTCTCCCCTCTGGTTTCCTCCTCCCCTCTGGTTTCCTTCTCAGCTGTCACACAGTGCTTACTAGTGCTCCTGTGCATCACATGACCAGCCCACCTCCACCTTCTTTTTACTTCAGTGCTGATTTTGTCATGTTTAGTGATTCAGTATTTCATCGTTAGATATTACATATGGCCATCTGATCTTTAAAATTTTCCTGTAACATTTGAACATAAATGTTTCCAGCTTTTTATTATCTGCTAAATTACTGTAACTCTCCATGTCTTGCAACCATACAAGAATACAGACTTAACAAGAGAGTTAAACAGTCATAATTTTGTATATATTGAGAATGTGCTTGAGTTCCACATTTTATTTAACTTCATAAATGCTACTCTTGCTTTATATGGCCATCCGATCTTGAAAATTCTCCTGTAACATTTGAACATAAATGTATCCAGCTTTTCATTATCTGCTAAATTACTGTAACTCTCCATGTCTCGCAACCATACAAGAGTACAGACTTAACAAGAAAGTTAAACAGTCGTATTTTTGTATATATTGAGAATGTGCTTGAGTTCCATATCTTATTAAACTTCATAAATGCTACTCTTGCTGTAGAGATTCTGTTTTAGATATCTTCCTCGCCACCACCTTGTAAGCTTACTGTTGCACCAAGGTATCTGAACTTCGTTTACTTCTTTAGTTATTTAGTTCATGTAGTTGTTGCTTATCGATACAAACTTTTGTTTGCACATTTGCTGTTAACTTTCATGAGCTCTGTCTTATCCTTATTAATTCTTAGCCCAGATTGAGATCACCACTGATTCATTGTATCATAACATATTTTTTGACAAAAGAAAACACAAAGAGACATGAAATAGAACTTAGCACAGATTTATTTTCACACTACAAAAGATATGAACATTTGGAACAAAGAACAGGGACTCTCCTTGCACATAAAAGGGTTGATTCAAACATATAAAAGGGATTTGGCATGCAGTGCATGGATTCGGCATGCAGTGCATGGATTCGACATGCAGTGCATGGATTCGACATGCAGTGCATGGATTCGACATGCAGTGCATGGATTGCATGGACATGCAGTGCATGGATTCGACATGCAGTGCATGGATTCGACATGCAGTGCATGGATTCGACATGCAGTGCATGGATTCGACATGCAGTGCATGGATTCGACATGCAGTGCATGGATTCGACATGCAGTGCATGGATTCGACATGCAGTGCATGGATTCGACATGCAGTGCATGGATTGACATGCAGTGCATGGATTCGACATGCAGTGCATGGATTCGACATGCAGTGCATGGATTCGACATGCAGTGCATGGATTCGACATGCAGTGCATGGGATTCGACATGCAGTGAGTGCATGGGATTCGACATGCAGTGAGTGCATGGGATTCGACATGCAGTGCATGGAGTCGACATGCAGTGCATGGGACTCGACATGCAGTGCATGGGACTCGACATGCAGTGAGTGCATGGGATTCGACATGCAGTGCATGGAGTCGACATGCAGTGCATGGGAGTCGACATGCAGTGCATGGGACTCGACATGCAGTACATGGGACTCGACATGCAGTACATGGGACTCGACATGCAGTACATGGGACTCGACATGCAGTACATGGGACTCGACATGCAGTACATGGACTCGACATGTACTACATGTCAAACAAATGGCATTTTATTTCATTCATATTCTGTGTAGAAAAAACACAAGTTTACCTTCAAAAAACATTCCTTACATTACTCAAATAAAATCCAGGGTTACTGTATTTTGAAGGGCTTAATGTTGATTAAGTGTCATGTCCATTCATTAAAAAAAAGCATTAAATAATAACCATAGATACCACTTAAATTGACATGGGGGAATTTGATGCCGGTTACTGACACAGTTAAGGGTATTAAAATCTTTCTATATCCCTGTTTTAAGGACCACTTCCTAGAATCTAAACAGCTACTTGTATTATATAAGTTACAGAAATATATCTTCAAAAATAAAACAAATGCCCTCATACATGTAATCAATACTTTTGCGAATTTTGCTTGATTTCAGTGAGCAAGATGTTCATCCAGAACAAAAAAACAACTTATCTTATTCACTCATCTCGGTGACAGTTGGTCTAGAAAGAGTCTATGAGAGCAAATTTTTAAGTTAAAGAGATAACAAATAAAGTTACAGGGGGTCACCAAATAGACTTGCTTGGCTGCCCAAAATAACTAAAGCTTATATACCTAGGCAGACATTGCTGATCGAAAACAGATTTCTGGTAGATTTTGTATAATAGCTTTACTTGGAGATTACTTTGCTCCTGGTCAACCTTCAATGGAAATATCAATGTCTGGTGAAAAAGCTGTTGTCCGGTCAATTTGTTGAGGAAAGGTCAACATAGAGGTGGAGAAGATTCAAGATGGGTAAATGGAAAAACAAGTGCTAGAGACATATTTTTGATGACTTGAAAATAGAAAAGATTTTTCAAAGAAAGTTGATCAATGACAAAACAGTCATAAAAATGATCTTTTCTATGAGTATCACCAGTCAATTGGTCATGATGTGTGAATCAAATGTGACAAAAAGGCAAAACTAATGTTACATTCTGTGCAAAAGGTGCCAAAATTATGCACACATGTGAATTTGACATTTTGTGACGTGACATTTTGTGACAGGCCATCAATCATTACTCCATTTCTCTGATAGTGCTTAGGGACGTGGATTTACTTGAATTCAGACTACCTCTTCCCATCAGAATTTTGAAACCTTGTCCAATCTACAGTGTGAATGAACTAATAAACATATAGTGCTAAAATATGCCCAATACAGATCAGCTCAAGTGTTGCAAAACACTAATAATTGCTTTGATGTGATTCACTACAACACAGTCCTATGGAATTTGTTTCTTGCAAAGTTCTGATGATATTTTTATGCAAAAACAACAAGATGATTTTAAAGATCGTGTTCACACCAGATATACATTACTGCTACACCTAGTTTTATTTTGAATATTACCACTTTCATTTACATTTGTATAGCTGTGTCATTACTGTGGCACAAAATTCATGTTTGAAACACTATTCTTTACCACTCAAACTCCGAGACAAAACTTCACATCCTATAACATATCCAGATGAAGGTTTTTATGATAAGTTTTGACAAATTTTAATAGATTGAACACATTCGTTAACAACTCTTGAAAAAAGTATTAAACATAGCTGAAGCTGACACGGAAAATATCAATGAAGGTAATGCAGTTAAAAACAAACGTGGTTTGAGTATTAAATATAGAATGAGACACCAAATGCTTAGAAAGTTATAATTCATAAAGAACTGTGTCCCTTTCTGTACAATGATGTAAATTTATTAATACTTGTAAGAAAAGTTTAGATGAGGATTGTCAAGTGAAAATTACTCACAAATATGTACATTATGATGAGGCCATGTGTTACTTTTGTCTTGACACAAACCTTTATGTATATTTGGACTCCTTTCTATTATTAAATACATTTCAATGAAAATTACAGAATTGCCATTATGATATCCAAACAATAACTTTCAAAATGATAACTGATTATGATAAGTCGTCTTAATTGTGTGAGAATATATCTCCACTGTAACTTCATCATTTGATTCTTCCACTGCTACGGAAACTCCAAGACTAATGGCAAAAAGTCATTCTGGCTGTGAGAAACACCTTTTGGAAAGTCACAAAAGTAAAGTAACAAATCTACTGTATTTATTCGTAGGTTTTGTGATTGGTTGATATACATTTATTTTGTTAAGAGGTAGTGACAAGTATACTTCTTATCCATTAATCACCCACAATTCATTGTTTAGTGAGATCTAGTATACACTATATACTGTATCAGCTGTGTGCCAATGCAGTATCATTAAATCAAAGAACGTATTAAGGCATTAAGCACAACCCGTTATGAAGATAAGCAATTATTTTGTCCGTGAAGCAATATCTTTCCTTAGGAGAAATGGTCTGTCAGTCATTCAGTTAATGCACACACCACCTCAGGCGTATAATACATAACTATTTTATCCCTAGTTTGTAAACAAATTTCTCCCACTTAACACAGATTAGTGATTTCAATCACAAAAGTGCCCTGATTACTCAGCACTGGCTTCTGTAATCTTATACACACAGATAACATTGGGCTGCTTGGCTGTGGTGTGCATGGGAATGGCAGATAAATAATCATTGTTTGGGGTGGAAACACAATACACTGAAAAGGAAGTCGGGTTGGTTAATGCCATACCTGAGTTTTCAGGATTAACTCAGTTGTTGGGTGCGGGTAGGCAGAGAAACCTTTCGGCATGTCCATTACTTCAAATTACTTGCTTACTTACTAGTTCTTTCCAGGTATCAAAATAATTTTACTGGCCCTAGACAACTTTCATGTCATAAATTTTATATTGAAGCAGTGAACCTTAATACCCATAAGACCCCTACTCTGAACCCATGACTTCACTTCAATTATCTATCGTGCACTACAACCATCACAAGACACTACAACCCTTCACAAGACACTACAACCCTTCACAGACACTACAACCCTTCACAGACACTACAACCCTTCACAGACACTACAACCCTCCACAGACACTACAACATTTCAGATGTACTACCACTGTTGATGCGATTAGAGTTCATCGTCTGAAAAACTTAAGCCACTGGAAACCGTCACCCACCTAGCAACTAATAAACAATTCGTCCAGACTAATATCATATATGAAACTCTACATATGTTGGCAAAATTTTACTAAAGCTGTGAAATTAAATACTGAACAAAACAAAGGTTACACAAGAGGAAATTCCTTGCTACTGAAAATCCTTAACTTACATCCATCCATCCTTGTCCCAAGCATATACAAATTTAAAATAAAAAGCGCTACAAAATTGTACAATACCACAACCCAGCAATAATTAGCAAAACCATTTATGATGTTGTATCTGTTGCAAATAAACCCCCAAAAGTAATAGTGAAGTTCAACACAGTACAATTTAAGTCAGTACTTAATCATCAGCTATAATTTGCTCTGTAGACATGATGTATCATTTCATTATTTCTAGCATTTCATGACAAATTCTCTCTACAGGCATGATTAAATTCACGTCAATGGTCCTTTCCATCACAATGAATCAAAATCCATTCACATGCTATCAAATATGTGTTTATATCCAAAATGAAAGATTTCATTATATTAAAAAATCTACTATTAATTATCATTTTAGATGTGATCGAATGCCTCAAAATTTTGACATTACAAAGTCTTGTTTATTTATCACCATAATAAATATTAAAAAATCCCTCTTGTAATAACAAATTTATAATAATTTACTAGATAAAATTGCTATCTAGTTATTCCTGTTGTTTCATGCAAACCAAAATCATACTCAGATACACCATATGGTAGATTACACAGTAATGGGTAAACAACAGTAAGACATACTGCTACAGTATGTGCTATCTTGAATTTGACCATGATATGCTGAACAAAGTAGTAGCAACAAAACAGCTTTTTAAGATGTAACAAAAACATGTTTTACCATTGATCCCATGGCATAAGTATAAAAAGCTTTTGGGGTGTCACTTTCTACAACATACCACACTGAAATGAGGAAAGCCTCACGTTAGGAAAATTGGACATACATTCAAAAGAAAAAATCTTGACGGAAATTCGGAAGAAAGTAGGGAACCTAACATTCAAAACCAGTTACTATTCTACAAAGATCAATTTAATAATAGGATCGAATATCAATTCAACATGCTGACTGCTACAATGTGAATGTGAAAATGTTCATTTTTTTTTCCATGTCAACTTTTTTCACTATGAACCACTGTCATCTTCCTGTGACATTTGTTTCATATAATTTCAAAGACTTTCCCCAATAAGAATCTGGTTACGTGCACAATGGTAAGTCAACAACAATAAGTGCTTTGATGAGAAAAGATAAGGAAAACTAAATCTACAACAATATATGCCTCAATTTACAAAAAGTTGAAAATGTACAAAGTTTTTGGAGTCAAAGAGATAAAACGGGAAATCCACAGGCAAAATTTCTGACATATTTAGTTAATGAAGTCACTCTTGGAAGGAACTTTAACAAGAACATAATATTTTGAGGCTTCAATTTGATTGTAAACTGATAACTTTCTTGTTAAAAAACCCTGCCATAAACAACTGATGTATATAATAGTCTTTTACAAGTATATGGTAGTCAGGCAGATTGAGTTTACAATGTACATGGCAAAAAGGTGCATTCATTTCTCAAAACATGTTACGAAATAGATCTGAACAAAAAATAATTAACTTATGAGCAAGAATCAGAAAAAGCCATTTTATTTCTTTTAAAGATCTGATCACAATATTTCTGTACACCAGTGATATTTAAACTGCAAATATGGCAATAGTGACATAGAAAAGATGCAAGCTAAGTTTGCAGAAATAATGGTCCATGTGTGTAGTAAGAATTCTGGAAAAGTGTCCGGGACAATCTCTGAGACAAACAAAACCCCCCAATATGTTCAAGTGCTTCTATCTACAGGCACATGAACACACACAATACAGCGTTGCCATAGTTACAGTCAGACCCTTGACTTACAGCAAAAACAAGGTTTACAAGATTCTATTACCTACTGACTACTTCAACATCAGGTAGAAAAAAATTAGACAAAATTTTCAGTCATGATTGTTACCATGGTTTCAAACATATAGACATTTTCTTAATTAAATCAATTCAAAATAAGATTTATCTTTCTCTTAAACTTTGCAATACTCTCATACACTTTGAAACACATAACCCACCTTACTTACTGGCAGGCTTCATAAATTTATAGTACAAAATGGTCAAGTCTTGCAATGCACTACTTTAAACTAGCAAGATACAAATGCTGTTCACAAGCTGCAAATGTGCTACTTAAAACTAGCAAGATCCACACTGTTCACAAGCTACAATGCGCTACTTAAAACTAGCAAGATACACATGCTGTTCACAAGCTGCAATGCGCTACTTAAAACCCGCAAGAAAAACATGCGTGCTATTCACAAAGCTGCAATGTGCTACTTAAAACTAGCAAGATACACATGCTGTTCACAAGCTGCAATGCACTACTTAAAACCAGCAAGATACACATGCATGCTATTCACAAACTGCAATGCACTACATAAAACTAGCAAGATACACATGCTGTTCACAAATGCAATGTAGTACTTAAAACTAGCAAGATACACATGCTGTTCACAAGCTGCAATGTGCTACTTAAAACTAGCAAAATACACGTTCTGTTCACAAGCTGCAATGTGCTACTTAAAACTAGCAAGATACACATGCTGTTCACAAGCTGCAATATGCTACTTAAAACTAGCAAGATACACATGCTGTTCACAAACTGCAATGTGCTACTTAAAAACTAGCAAGATACACATGCTGTTTACAAGCTGCAATGTGCTACTTAAAACTAGCAAGATACACATGCTGTTCACAAGCTGCAATGCGCTACTTAACTAGTAAGATACACTTGTTGTTCACAAGTTGACCCCAGTCAGGTAAAGGTCATCATATTTGTAATAATCATCACATTATCATCTTTTGCAAAGCTTCAAATATTATTATCTATTATTATTATTAATAATGCTACTCCACTTACAATGCTTGCCATAAGATGTTATGAACAAGTGCGGCCATTTTCTTGGGGAAATTTCTTTGCATAGTTTCTGACAGTCCCACATTCACCAGAAACACCACTTATATTTACAAGTCTGGTGATTTGAAAAAGTACTGAGTGCCTGTTATGTGTCACCTATGCTTTAAAAAAAAGTACAAATTGGTTCTAAAAAATATGACACTCATGGCCAATTTATGTAGGATTAATTAACAATGACTAATTTATTAGACAAATTTTACTTATTGAAGAATTGGTTACCTTTTCCCCTAAATGATTTTTTTTTTAATCAATCATTTTCTTGCAATCAAAGTTAAGGGCATGAAAATTTACAAATCAGTGGTCACTTTACACTGCAAAAACTAACCAGTCAATTGCATTTTTTTTTAAAGCCACTCAAAGCAAGGGAAAACATGCAGAATAAGGAGTACAGACAATGATGTATCCTCCAGAGATTACAAGAGTTTACTATGCAAAGTGCCTAGAAATTACTTGAGAAAATTTTCAGCATATAAGTAAACAATTTACACCACCTTCATGCTGTTACCAATATAACAACCACAGCGGTAATTGTGTTAGTACTAATACGACACAATTCAAATACGTTGTAGATGGTCAGTCAGCAAATGTACATCACACTGTTTAAATAATTAATGAGATCAAGGAGTGCATTACTTTTAAGCTTTAGGCATCTAAGCCTTATTTTTTGAAGCTCATTAATTAACTGCAAAATAATCCCTTCTCTCAAGGCCAGTGGCCTAGATATGATGCTTGTCTCTGCTTTGTGCAACACTGGCATATAAGAACAAGTTTGTTAGTTTCTTACTATCCACACTATCACTACTTAAGCAACAACATTGCAAGACTTGATATTAATATCTAAACAAATATAAACAGTACAATATAAACTTTGAAGCTTTGAGCGCTCTTCTTCACTTTTATACACACTCTCCCTACTTTGTTTCTAATGCTTGAGCTCATGTAAGATGATCTTTATACAGACATCCTAGCCTCTCTTTCCTTCCTGCATATTAAAGCATCGGTTGATGCAGCTAACAGGTTCTATGTGTCACGAACTGAAAAGAAAAACAGAACAGAGATAAACAAAAAGTGATTAACAACATAAATTGTACATTAAATTTCCATAAAGAATGTGCGCCAATCAAGTCGTCATACACCTGATTGGTCAAAATGGTGAACCATGAAATGTTTCAATAATAGGAGTCATTTTAGAGGTAACTAGTTGTTTCGAAAGCTTCCTCATAATCTATGAAAGTTAATGATTAGTATCTTACAAAATTGACCTTATTTGTTTGGCATCCACACCTCAAACAGCTGCTTCGAAGATGTAACCAATCCCATTCAGGCTCCTGCTTAAGTTTTTTTTCTACTTGAAATGCAAACAATCAAAAGTTAAAATGTCCATTCAGATAAGTGAAAATTCACACACACTGGTAAATGTTTTTAAAGATGGGCAAGTCAAACCTACAAATCTAAAAGATTGACAAATCTTTATCCTGCTCCATTTTGTCTCACAAAAAATAAATCAATTTGCCATAATCATTAATTGCAAAACCCACGCTTAATACAATGCTGAATAGGCATTAAAATATTATAGGGTTCAAATTTTGTCAGTTCATATCTACAAAGGCAAGTAAAATTTCTGAGAGAGCTGGCAGGGAAGTAAATCTTACGAAATAGATGCCAATGGACAAGTACAATTTTGAGAGAGTTGATGAAGCCTGCTATTATGACTTTACACATTTCTTTACCTCCTGATCTCACTTCAGTGAACCCCTGTGCCTCTTTGAAGATCATTTCCTTGAGTGTCTCTTTTGGCAAGTCATCCAGTTCAGTTTCAAAGCTAAACGGTTCCTCTGCTACTGGCTGTTGAAAAATACACATATCAAAAGTAAAATAGAAACATCAACATTGAAGTAAAATATTAAAGCTAAAGTAAACTATTCCAAACACTCCTCATTTCTAGAAAAATAGTTGTGAAAACTGAAACCCCTGTGCACCACCAAGGTCAATTTACTAATGTTCAGCATATGGATAAAACACAGCTCAAGTGAATATCAAACTAAGACTCAAAAAAAAAGGTTGTGAAAACCGAAACACCTGTGCACCACCATGGTCTATTTGCTAATGTTCAGCATATGGATAAAACACAGCGAGTGAAAAGACTCAATATAGGATACTCCTCATCACATGTGGTTTTACATCAATCTCTTATTTTTCTCAAAGAATTTGGCAGGTAGTTTAGATATTTTACATCCTTTTTTCAACAACTTAAGTCAGAAAGAGATGTTCACGGCTGTTTGATAAACCAGTTGTGAAGAACTGGTGAATGAAGATCCACTGGGGATTGGACCTGAGTCCATGGCAAGTTAATGCTATCACTGCAAGACCACCGAGGTCTTCCAAAGAATTATATGGATGAAGTGAACTGTTGGTCATCAGACTTCTAACATGACATGAATTCTGCTTAGAATACTAGCATCACCTTCCGAGACCGAGACTTTGCCTTCCGAGACCAACCCTCCCGAGACCGCGACCCACATTATTCGAGATTGAGACCAAGACTTTCCTTTTAAAATTCTTCAAAAAAAAAAAAAAATATGGGCTTGCACATGTCCTCTGCCCCCTAGAATATTGGGTCTATTAAAAGTATAAGTGTCAAAAACAAGTCAAAATGATTTAATAAAAGAAAACATTTCCAATCCTGTGAACATTTTTCTTTAAAACAAGAGCGTAATGGATTTTGCAAATATTGTTTAAAGTTAAGATGAAAAGCCTGAAAAGAATAAGTTTTATAACACAAACAGAATAGTCACCTAAGGTAAAGAAAAAGTTGGATATATTTGAGCAGTTATGGCATATGTCAATTCAAAATCACGAGTTGAAAACATATTTTAAAATCATTTCTTAATTTCTTGTCTTTAAAATAATGTAAAGCGTGGATCTTAAATATAAGGTTAAATGCATAAATTCCAAAAAAAGAAACTAAGATTAGTTTTCTTCACTTCAAAGCATGTTATGCAGTAATAAAATCTCCAATAAGAGTGAGATATGATTTCTTAATTGTAATAATTTCAAGCTTCTGCCAAGGTGCAGTTTACTATTAAAAAGATATCACTCCCCACTCCCCAACTCATAACCAGCAACATACCCAAAAGTCATTCAATTCAAACAATTTTCCATTGATCAGAACAAAGAACATTACTTTTATTCACTTTATTTGCAACACAATTCATTAAACATTCAGAACATATTTACAGAGGAAGAAAAGTACAAGTTAGTATATAATATAATACAGGAATAGAAAATGACATACAAAATGTTAATAACAAGAAAAGGTTGAGGAGACTCTACAGAAAGTTTAGAAAACTTATTAAACGCGAGTCCCCGAGACATGACATAAATACATTAGAAACATATAACCATATATATTTATATTAAATATATGAAGAAAAAAAAACGAAAAAAAACAACTATCCAAACAACTGACCATACCCTAAATCCTGCCACTATCCAGTCCCAACACCAGCCTCTACCCAACCCCAGCCCAAGCTCCTACTTACCCCCTAAACTCCCACCCCAATCAGATTCCTAAAACATACGCAAGTGGGTGTGATAATGGGTTTAAGGTTACTGTCTATAAGTGGCTTCTTGTTTTAAGACGGTTTTTTGAAAGAAATGGGAGACACTGAAGTTTGTAATGAGTTATCTAGAGAAATCCAGAGTAAAGCATCAGCATAACGGATATGATGATGAGATAAAGTGAGTTTACAAAGAGGTGTATTAAGATTGTTCTTAATAACATTTTAATAACTCCCTGATCAAAACTACTTTATATATAAAATTGAATGACAGCATTGTCAGCAGCTGTACTACCAACCTGCCAGTTCTTAGGAACAGTGGATTTGATCCATCTCCATGGTCATTTTATTACAAATCTTACTGTGTAAAAAAATGCTATGTATTACAGGTTCCAAAAAAGTAAGGTAAATAGCCCCCATCCCCCAGGATCTATGCCCATGCTTAGGAAAAGAGAGTTGGTAGGTGGTTAATTACTTAACGTGGATAAACTCCTGTCATTATTGCATTTTATTTTCCCCCTTAATTTGTGAGGTCTGAAGAGCATCGCATCCCAGACTGAGACCTGTAAAACCGAGATCAAGATTAAAACAAATATTTGCGATGAGGTTTTGAGACCGTTACAGATAAACTTTCAATGAATCTTACTCATATACAGCTGATGTCATTCAAACTGATTGTGGCAACAAAATTTTTGAAAACAATGGACATAAGAAAATGAAGAATTATTCAACTGTTGACATGACAAATTAACAATTTTTTTGATTAGGCCAAATGAATTAACATGTTAGAAACTGGTTAACCTTTCAAACAAATTTTTCGAAGGAGTACATTGCTCTTTTCATGATTTTAAAACATTCTAGCTATTAATGTTTAGGTTTGACTAATGACTTAAATACAGACTACTAGACAAATACACATAGAAGAAATAAATGTAAAAATCAACCAGGGGCAGGCTTCCGGGACAGCCAATATCTTATCTCGGCAACCATGATTTAAACTTGACCTGCCCTGAAACAACTCATTTTTTAGCAGAATTTGCATGGCATATGTGTCAAAACTTTCTTCAGGCAAGCTTATCTTCTTTCAAGACAAATCACAAAATCAGATATCTCTGCCCAGCAGACAAGTTCAGGTAGGTTGATTTATCATTCTCTGAGATCATCCCAGTGAAGCCGAAAGCAGAAGGAAAACACCCCCCACTTTTCAAAAAGTCCACATTTGGCCCTCCACGTTTTTGAAGGCAAACCTTATTTACATTCAAGCAAAATAAAAAAATAAAAAAAGATATTAAGATAAAAACGTACTTGAAGAACTGAAAAGGCTAGAAGAATTTCAGTGTTGCCATTCCTTTGTACATTTGAAGTATATTCTGACCCTATTGGATGCCTTATACTTGGCATAAAAGCAAGATTTTGACAAATTTGAGTAAACACAAATATGCAATAGGGTTTATATTGGCGACTTTATATTCATCAAGTTAGATAGGATGATTCCTTCCTCTAGCTTAAGGTTTGAGGGCATTTGTTAGTCTCTTGAGATTACAGTCATTAGGAAGTAGTCATACCAGATCCCAAATATTATTTTTGAAAGTTTTGATATTACTTTGGAGAGATTATTAATTGATTTTCTTTGTTGTATAACCATTTAATATGGTTTATTCGTTTGTTACCAATCTCAGGCCTTATAAGTTTGTAACAACATTGAAGAAGAAACAGATAAGAACATTCTGATCAATCTTGTTAATGGTGTTCTGCTTTATCATGACCACAATTGTCATTAACAATCCGTTTGTTGGCATTATTTTACTGGTGATAACACTTCTGTGTTCAGAAACAAATAAAGTAGGAATTATAAGCTCACCTCATCAGCAGGATCGTAGTATTGCTCCAAGTATGGATGGCTTAATGCATCCTCTACTGAAATTCTCTTGTGAGGATTAAAAGTCAGCATTTTATCTAGTAAATCCAAAGCTGCAAAATAAGTGGGGAAATCAAAAATATCTTCACTCTTCAATACACACTCCACTTCTTTCTCTTCTTAATAAAAATCACAGCACAGAATTTAATGGATTTGTTTCCAGGTGTTTCAACTCAAGCCAGCAATATTTGTTTAAATTTCATTTCAAACAAGGCCTCCAGAATTCTACTTTGATTAAGAGGACTCCATTGCATGGTTTTCCTTTCATGCAAGACACATTTATAATATCTGTTTACTTAGTAAGTACTATAAATACTGCTAATACTGTTATGACAATTTGTTAATGTTAATATTAGAGTAATATTCATATTTCTTACAGAGGTTAACAACCTACAGTAGATCATTTTTATGACATTTCTTTACCAAAGAAATATAGCAAAGTCTCTTAAAAACTACAAAGACTTAAAAATGTAGGCAGCTGCATACATGGCTCGCTTGGTGCTCTGCAAGCAGCCACACCTGTAGCTGTCAATGAGTCCAGAATTTGCTCTAGGTCAGGGAAGCTTAAGGGATAACTCGGAAGATTTCCAACGAGATCCTTCACATCAAGCTTGACCAATAAAAATATTGACAATAATTAAAGTGATTAGACACACTACATCTAAAATTATATTCAGTCGTTCCTATCATGGGTGACTGGTCATAGGGGAAAAGGGATGCACTCCCCCCCCCCTCCTCCTCCTAAAAGAGTGGCTAATCACTGTTTTTTTGTATTTAATTATATGTATAATTAAAAAGATGTTCACTTCTGCCACAATCATGTTTTGCACCTCCTACTGAATTCTCTAAAAGCCACCAGTGGTTCCTATGAATATATTAAAGGGCAACTTAAATCTCAACATGCCGCAAAGGTAGGACTATGATGGTCAACTATCACAAATCTTAACTTAAAGTTCTTAAAGCTAATCTATTGTTTCAACAGAATAGATCCTATTTAAAATGCATCATACTGATAGTTAATTTAGTCAACAATCTGTATCATATCATCACACTGAAAGAATCCTTTAAAAAGAACCTTTTGGTTCTGCTTTTGGGAACAGTCGTGTCCATGGCACTTTGGGTTTGAATGGCAGAGACTGGAGATAGCTGCGGGCCTTTTCGTTGAGGATACACTGAAGATCATCTGTAGTTGGTGAGCCGAGAATGCTTAGAATGTGGTTTAACTGGTCCAGATCTGAATGGCGAGTGTTAAGGAATGGCATCATTGAAAATACAAACAAAAAGATAGAACCCAAGCAGTGTAACAAAGTTCTAACAGGAATGATGTACTGGACTGTGATATGTTGGTCTTTAGAAATTTATGTTTAAAGTATCTCATCTCATGTGTCTTTTGATAAGTAAAAGTCATTAAGAAAACACATTCTTATCTTAAGTACTTGAGTCAGGCTTCAAGTAGCATCAAAAATTTGTAACGCACTTGTGTGCAAAAGAAATATTCCATTTTTTGGGGGACCCAAAGATAATACACCCTAACTTTCAGCATGCTCCCTTTTAGAATTCGTTCAGGGGTCCAGCATGTCTATCTTATTTGAATAAGGACTGTAAAACAAACAAAATGGTGAAGAAACCGTTCAAAAACCTTATTCCGTTAAGGAGATATTCAAGTTTAAAGATCTGTCTTATCTTTGTAGAAATGACTGGTGTAGTAAGTCTTTAATGGAAAGTTCGTGCCCTTATCCTCACATTCTTAACATTTGCTAATGTATTTCAAAGATAATATATTTAACTTTTTTCTCATTTAAATTATTTTTCCTATAACTTTTTTAGATGGAAATTATAATCATCCTTACAAGATTCTATTTTACTATTTTCCTGACATATTTAATGGTTTTTAAGTCACATAATCAACGGACAAAATATGATAGAATACATTAAGACTTTGAGGAATCTGAGACAGTGACATCACAACTATTCTGTTTTCACAGTCATTTCTACACAAATGATACCCAACTTCAAACCTAAATATCTCCCTAACGGAATAAGATTTTTGAATGCTTTCTTCACCATTTTGTTTCTGAAGTCCTTTTTCATATAAGATGGACTTGCCTGACAACTGAACTAATCCTTTAAAGGTATACAGACATGTAGAGGCAACATTAGCTAAAGTACTTTAAAATAGTTGTCCAAATTTCTCATGAAGATCAGTTAAACATTGGTAATTTTACAGCGTTTTTTTTTTAAATCTCAGGCTTCAATATGTATATTTGATGCTAATTTTGTGATGTATTACTGAGCAATCTTTTTGTTATTTAAATGTCTATCATAATTCTTTGAAGTGGTGCAACCAATTCTGACCAAAAGGTTTTGAGTCTTTATCATATAGAAAAGAATATATAGAATTCGAGAATAATAGAATTCCCATGATTTTCAGTGACTAAGATTTAGGAAAGTAACTTAAAGAATTATTTTAAAGATTTTGAGTTGTTCGTTCAGTCATACATCACACAATTTGCTTTTCAAAACTGATCAAGCTTTGATCAGCCAAACTCAAAGCGGTTTTTCAAAAATTAAAAATCTGATCTGCTCAGATATCAATATTCATATTGAAAGTGCTACATGTCCATAGACCTTTTAACTATATGACAGAAACCACACCCATCTTTTCGCTTGTTTAAAATGATTTCTTCTACTTCAAGTTGATACTTTACTCCATCTACAACAATCTTATAATTCACTCCTTTTCGCTTGGAGATGTTTTCCTACATACCATCACATCAATCCAAATCATTTAGATCATTTAAGGATACAATGTTTTCCTGGAAAGATAGGTCTGTTAGCAAGCATCTCTGCCAAAATGCATCCTATGGACCAGATATCGATGGCTTTGCTGTAGCCCTTAGAATTCAGCATGATTTCTGGGGCTCTGTACCACCTGGTGGCTACGTACTCTGTCAGGAACCCGGTGTGATCATGATTAGGATCCGCTATCCGGGCAAGCCCAAAATCACAAATCTGAAAGGAAAAGAAAACGGGGAAAATATCAAAGAGAGGTTTATATAATAGTGATGCTTATCAACCCTCCACTGCATACCCACACAAAAAACACAGCAGCATTAGTCTGCCACAATTAAGGAATGAAGACATCAGAGTTTGATGGAAGAGGCTGTAATAACTTCTGGACGCCCCTGGTTTGCTACAGTCAAGGAGTAAGGACCACAACATGGAATATTTTCAAAGATTAAATGATATAAAACCATTATATGAACGAGCTTCAGTGTCATATGCAAATTTGTAAAACTATTATTAATTAATAGAAAGGTTCTCAATTTAATTACTGCAAATTAACATGTAAATGCTGTTTTGTAAGTTTTATTAAAACTTTTGCTAAGATTTGTTTGTTTGTTTGATGAGGTCTTAACGGCACCATGACAATGAAGGTCAAATTGTGCCTGAGAGGTCAGATCATTTTAGAGGTAGTAAGGAAAGAGACCAGGGGAAGAATGAGAGAAATTCAAGAACAAAAGCCAGAAAGCTGTGATCGAGAGAGGAGGTGCATGGGTAAAACTAAAAACAAAGTAGAGAGGGGGTGGAAGAGGAGAATTAAATATGGTTGTAGAGGGATGCATGCTGAAGGAAGGAGACTATTTTATCTGGAGGATTTTTTTGGAAGAACTCAGCAATTGAGTTGTGGGGAGCGAGAGAAGCTCTGGGAAGGTTGTACAGGGGGCAAGCAAGGAGAACGTGTTGGATTGTGAGGATGCAGTGGCAATTGTTACAGAGGGGTTGGGGGAACCAATAAGGAGGTGGGAGTGAGTGAGGTGGGTGTGACCAATTCTAAGGCGGGTAATATGAGCGTTGTCGATCACGAGAAAGGTTGTTGATGGTGGATTTGATCGGGATTGTGGGCTGGATAACATGGAGTTTGTTATCAATTTGGAAGTTCCATAAGGTTTGCCAGCGGTCACGAACAAGAGAAGCGATAAGCGGTTTGATGTCAGAGAGGGTTTTGGGAAAAGGGGAAGGGAGGAGGTTAAGGGCAAGCTTAGCGGCTGTATCAGCCCTGTCATTGCCAGGGATGCCAACATGGCTGGGTATCCAGAAGAAAGAACACTTTTCCTGCAGAGGGTGGGAGAAAAGAGTTTCCGGAGGAGGAGGTGGCAGGTGAGGTTATCCCATTTAAGATTGAGTAATGAAGTAAGAACAGCCTTTGAGTCAGAGAAAATGGCAAAGTGACTAAGAGGAGAGTACTCAATAAAGTTGAGGGCCAGGAGAATGGCCTTAGCCTCGGCTGAAAAGATGGATGAGTGGTCAGGAAGTCTGCTACTGAGGGTGATGTCTTGGATGATGGCAGCAGCAGCTGTCTTGTTGCCTTCCTTGGAGCCATCAGTATAGATGGAGGTGTAATTTGAGAGTTGGTCTTTGATTTGGTTGTGGAGATTGATGAAGAGATTAGGGTGAGTTTGAGTTTTGTTATAAGTGGAGAGGTCTAGGTGGACAGAGGGAAGGGGGGTGGCCCAAGGCGGAAAAGTGGGCCAGGAATAGGTGCCGAGAGTGGCGGGGTTGATGCCAAGTTGAAAGAGGTCTGATTTAATGCGTAAGCTGAAGGGGGCGATAGGGTTTTAGTCCTATCAAAGAGGGAGGAGAAATTGGGGTACCTAATGAGGTTGTAAACAGGGTTCTGGGTGTTGGTGAGGACTCTAAAAGCATAGGAGAGGCTAAGCTTTTACATCTAAGTAGAAAGGGGGTTCGTTGGCTTCAACATGAAGGCTAGTGATTGGGGAGGTCCTGTAGGCTCCTAGACAAAGCCTGAGGGCTTCATTTTGGATGGTGTTAATGTGGTTGAGGTATGAGTTGTGAGCGACACAGTAAACAATATTGCCATAGTCAAGCTTGGCACGAATGGTGAGCCTGAAAATTTTGAGGAGAGCATAGCGGTTTGCTCCCCAAGTAGTGTTGGAGAGCAGTCGGAGGAGGTTGAGGGAGCTATTGCATTTTAGTTTCAGGTTGGTGATGTGTGGCTTGTAGGTGAGCTTGGGGTCTAGAGTTAGACCAAGGAACTTTGTGTTTTCAACTTTAGGGATGCGATTCCCATTGAGCACAAAGTTCGGGTTGGGGTGGAGGTTGTTGAAATGACAAAAGTGCATGCAGACTGTCTTGTCTTTGGAGAATCTAAAACCGTTATTGTTGCTCCAGACTTGCAGCTGATTGAGGCTGGTTTGGAGCCTATTTTCAACAATGGGAAAGCTAGGGGAGGAGTAGAAGATGGTGAAGTCATCCACGTAGAGGGTACGTTTGATGCTGGGGCCAAGGTCATTCCCGATGTCATTAATGCTCAGGTTGAAGAGAGTGGGGGAGAGGATGCTGCCTTGGGGGATCTCAAACCTTCATATTATCAAGCTTTATCAGGAAGAGATAAACAGAGCTGAAAGAGGAGTTGCCTCTTGTCTAACATGACAGTTTGATTTTAAATGATATCCTCGGACTACAAACAAAAGTCACATGTATCTTCATTTTAGTATGAACAAGCAAACATGGTGAAACCTAAGTCTCGTCCTAGCTATCACAGTCCCTGATTGAGCACACTATGTATGAAAGTCTGTCAGTTATTATAACTTATATGCAAATGACTTGTTGAATAAGAAAAAAAAGGCAGAGTCAAATAATCATGCCTATTATAGCTCTTGGTGCATACCACATGGTATATATTCTATCCTATGTCCCTAATGGCCTCCATCCATGTCCCTAATGGCCCCCATCCATGTCCCTAATGGCCCCCATCCATGCCCCATAAGGCATCCATCCCCATGTCCATATGCAGTCACATCCTGTCACTCCCTGACTGAGCATACTAAGTAAAAAAAGTCCTGTCAGTTCATACACTCTAGCAACTTTATGCAAATAAACACAATAATAAAGGCAGAGTTTAATATTCATGCCTGATACAGCCGTTGGTGCACAAATATTTTGAAGAAGTTTAAGGGTTTTAAACCTCCAGTGTTATGAGAGACACTTGAGGATCTCTGAAGAATTTTAGGAAATTAGAACATCTTACAGTTATATTCAAAGGAAATATCAAATATTTTGTAGACCTCTTAAGAAAACTAATCTTCAACCTGTCTTAAAGAGTCTCTGAAACACTAACATTTAGTAAGGAAATTCCAGCCTTCTATGAGGATATCTGAAGAAAATTTAACTTTTTCTGAGGAAGTCTAAAAAAACATTTAATATTTTCTGAGGAATTCTCAAAAAACTTAAACATTTCTGAGAAAATCTCAGGCAAAACTGAGGATGGACGGATGGCTAGAAATGCCATTACATAGGCTCGCATTATGCTTCGCATGCTCACCAATACAACGACTGATGTAACACAAAAAACTTAAACATTTCTGAGAAAATCTCAGGCAAAACTGAGGATGGACGGATGGCCAGAAATGCCACTACATAGGCTCGCATTATGCTTCGCATGCTCACCAATACAACGACTGATGTAACACAGTGAGCCAGATTTGGACAGTGAATATTCAAAGACAGCTGGTTACAGCACTAGAAAGTACAGACACTTTGACAAGTGTGTCAATCCAAATACGAAGTCAATTGTTTCATAACAGTACCCATAACAAGTTAACCTATCTGTCTATGAAGCCTTTGGTCAGTTACAAGCAATCAACCACATCATGAAGACTGTGCTTATATTGGAAGTGGACAAATTGTCCATAATGGAAAATCTTGACCAAACACCTCCATGGACATTGCATCTTTACAGGCTATCCAAATAATTAGTAAAAACCTGACAAGGAGAAGCAGCCAAGCTTGTCTTGGAGTTGAAAATTTGTCCTTAACAATAGGAAGTATGTCATGAATCCTTCAAAACATGCAAAGAGAAAGCCATAGTCTGTGACAATTCTTGCCTTCTGAAATGTGGACAACAAAACAAATCTTCTGAAGCCAACTTTTATATCCCAGATAAAACATGGCCAAACAAATTGGAGCAACCTAAACAAGCTATACTTAAGGTTACAGTATTGTATCTATTCACAACCCCAGGCAGAAAATAACACCCTTAAGTTTCAACGACTAGCTTGAATGTTGATTAGCAGTATAATCAACAGAAGATAACTATCTTTAGTGCATTTAACTGACAAAAAACTCATATATTTTTTCAATTACTATTAATACAGGATATCCTAAAAGAGTTTCCCAATGAAACTTAATGCCGAATTTGTTTCCAATAGAATAAATAAAAGTACGCTGGAATGAAAATAAAATTGAGTATTGTATATCAAATTTGATAAGCTTCAAATAGATACATTATGTTCATGTGATGAAAGTCTGTAAGTGTTTAGCGTTGTGGTTGGATACAGCTTTTCATAAATATATTAATGACAAGTGTAGAAGTGCTATGTATATAATTTACATTCCAGTCAGTCCTCTCACCCCTAACATGACCTCGCCCCTAACAAGACATAAAAAGTCACCATTATCTCATGTTAAACCAAGAAGTAAACAAGAAAGCAATCTGGTTGTGGATCTCATCACCATATGTATACAGCAAGTAGGGGAAATACTTAACAGGGTCACTATAGCTCTGTGACTTTTGGCACAAAACATACAAATTAGTACACAATTACCCCTGAAAATCACATATTTGACCTCCTGACACTTGACCTTAATTACTGAAACTTTCGAAATTTTTCACATTCATCATACCTACTCTATGTATGACACGCCACACTTACCATTCCATAATAGGGGGAAATGGTGAAAAGTTGTCTCTGTTACTTTTGACCCCAGAGTCTACAGGACACAAATTCATGTACAACATAGAGTTGGTATAGGTCTTGTACTTTTAGAGTGTAAAATGGCACAAAACTTTGCATAAAAAGCATTTATTTGACCTTTTGACCTCCAATTATTAATTGTTTTTGTTAGAATGTGAAATCTTGTTTGTTTGATGAGGTCTTAACGGCACCATGACAACGAAGGTCAAATTGTGCCTGAGAGGTCAGATCATTTTAGAGGTAGTAAGGAAAGAGACCAGGAGGAGAATGAGAGAAATTCAAGAACAAAAGCCAGAAAGCTGTGATCGAGAGAGGAGGTGCATGGGTAAAACAAAAACAAAGTAGAGAGGGGGTGGAAGAGGAGAATTAAATATGGTTGTAGAGGGATGCATGCTGAAGGAGATTATTTTATCTGGAGGATTTTTCTGGAAGAACTCAGCAATTGAGTTGTGGGGAGCGAGGGAAGCTCTGGGAAGGTTGTACAGGGGGCAAGCAAGGAGAACGTGTTGGATTGTGAGGATGCAGTGGCAATTGTTACAGAGGGGTTGGGGGGAACCAATAAGGAGGTGGGAGTGAGTGAGGTGGGTGTGACCAATTCTAAGATGGGTAATATGAACGTTGTCGATACGAGAAAGGTTGTTGATGGTGGATTTGATCGGGATTGTGGGCTGGATGACATGGAGTTTGTTATTAATTTGGAAGTTCCATAAGGTTTGCCAGCGGTCACGAACAAGAGAAGCGATAAGCGGTTTGATGTCAGAGAGGGTTTTGGGAAAAGGGGAATGGAGGAGGTTAAGGGCAAGCTTAGCGGCTGTTAAATCTTACCCACCTATGCAATTTGTACAGATACCAAGTAATTCCTTCAAAAGATACAAACATCACTAAAAACTTGTTTCATTTGACCTGTGCACCCCAAAACCTTGGAGACATAATTACCGCCTAAAATTGCATATTTGACCTTTGACCATAACCACCAAAACAACATCTGGATTTTTTTGCATTTATCTTACCCTACTATGACACCACCCATGCTCAGATCACTAACTATTCCAAAACTAAGGCGGAGAGGAGGGGGGGGGGGGTGTTTAAAAGGGGTCAATAGCTCTGTGACCTTTTAACCGCAGACTTTATGGGACACAAGTTCATGTACCACAGTATCATGATACAAATTTAGGATTGGTATAGGTATTGCACTTTCGGAATTTAAAGTGGCACAAAAATGTACAAATTAGTACATAGTTACTCACTAAATCACATATTTGACCTCTGACCCTTGACCCTAATCACAGACACTTCACACTGTGTATTAATATTCATGTAAACAGCATGTAGTACTATTACACAGACTAATTACAAACAAGCCAACATGCCCGCCCAACGCTCATAATGGAATACCAACTTCAAAGCTGCCAACAGGTGTCACAACTATCTAATTGAAGGTGATCTTTATCAAACTGTTCTTTATCTTAGCAACCCTCTGTCTAGCCCCTTACCCCTTGTTATCCCATCATGGGGTCATAATTCATTGTTTAGTTTTTCTGTTCAAACTCTTTGATCATATAAGGCCAAAGTTGCACAGAACTAACTGTTTGCCCCATTAAAACCTCTGGTACAGGCGACCAGTTTAGGATACTGTTCCTCCAAGAACACATAAGATTTGGGGTATTTTGTGATGTATATTGTGTGACAAACACCCTCACGCTCACACAAGGAGAGACACAAAAAACACCAAATGTTGTCCTGATCCAAAAACTTATGACCCCTAAGCCTAACATGAGTCATCATATGAGACCCCCTGGTGGGCTCCACCAGCCCCCTTATACCAAGGGGGTGGCCATGTAGTGTAGGAGGTATAAGCAATTATTTGCCTATACTTGCAAAGTGACTACAACATCTCATCCCCACATATATGTATATGTGGGTGATGAGCTAAGATATGGTTGGTTGAAATTGTTTTAAACCCTATGTGTGTATATATACATATACATATATATATATATATATATATATATATATATATATATATATATATATATATATATATATATATATATATATATATATATATATATATATATATATATATATATATATATATATATATATATATATATATATATATATATATATATATATATATATATATATATATATATATATATATATATATATATATATATATATATATATATATATATATATATATATATATATATATATATATATATATATATACATATATTATATATATATATATATATATTATATATATATATATATATATATATATATATATATATATATATATATATATATATATATATATATATATATATATATATATATATATATATATATATATATATATATTTTCTCTAATAAATATCATTTTTCATACTTTCAGGATGTAACAATACGTTTAACTTACGAATGTGACTTGAAAAGGCTATAATGAACGTAACCAAGCAGAAAATATGCAAAGAGTATATTCCATTAATAATCCATGCACAATAATGCTAAAAACACAAACAACGCTTGAAGAACTAATATCATAGGCCTAAAAGGAATTGCCGTTCTTTTGTTAGTTACATTTCTTTCTTCATACTTTACTCTCAAATAAACGTCCCCCTGTTTTATAAATGCATATATATATATTAGAAAATATATATACATATATATACATATATATATATATATATATATATATATATATATATATATATATATATATATATAAATATATTTACCCGCTAAGCGTAGCGGGGATATTTCTGAGAGTTATACTTACCTTCCATGCTATAATATGCAATCTGGTCACACGACCTGATTCTAACGCACTTCTAACCGAACCTAAAAACGCAGTAACCAGCCAAGCCCTGACCTCCATAATACCTCTGTACCACCTCACTCAACATTCCACCGAGGCCTGAGCGAGAGGGGAGGCGGGCGGGATGCATGGAAGGTAAGTATAACTCTTGTAAATATCCCCGCTACGCTTAGCGGGTAAATTTACTTCAAGTTATACCTTACCTTCCATGCTATAATATGCAATCAGATTGCAACCGAGGATAGGAAGGAAGGGAGTTCAATCGCCGCACATTCTTTTTTTTTTTTTTTTTTTTTAATGGCTGGTACGAAAACTCACGAACCGAATCCCGTTTAAGGGCGAAATTCCTTCACCTCGGAAGGATGAAAGACCTCAAGAGTGGGAAGAACTAAAACATAGGAAACCACGGCGAGGTACAGTCAAACCGAACAAGGCACCATTCGTTGACAAGTAACGGAGGCAAACCTCGAAAGAACCTGAGCGAAAAGCCCAGAAAAACAAGCCAACGGAAGAGCGTTTGGACACAATTACAGCAAAGTGTCCACAAAAAACCGCCACAAGCCACACGGATTCGTCCACGAGACAGAACGGCGAGGAAACTACGATTGGGAGCGGCGTGTACCAAAAACAATTGAAGAAATCCCGGACAAGGGAAAAATTCGTTAGCGCATAACCGCGTAAGAGCTAAAGTTAGCGGGGAACACGAGCGTCGAAAAGTGAGTCAGACCAAAACAAGAGAAAAACATAAAAAGCGGTTTTCGAGCGGCGACACGAGAACCCGTGAAAAGAGGTTATGCCCGAACCCGAGTGCATACGCGGCCGTTCTATGAACAGTTCAGACTACTTTAAAAGAAAGCCACTGGATGATCTATCGGAGGAAAATGTCACATGACACACTACGAAGAGATCTCCCAGAACTTACCAGTGGTCGCGAGTCAAAGACCGTAGACCCCACTGGAAAAACCCTGGTGGATAGCTGCAAGTTATCCCAGAGCTCATGACGGAACTAAGCTTGAGAGAGGGCCCACCTCCACAACGGGGAGGGGCGAACAACCCCTCAGAAAAGCCATGCTACGTTGAGGAAAGGCCGGCAGAGGCCACACCATCAAACGAAGCGCTCCGGGACTGAGATGCAGTCCGCGGAGCCCGGAAAGAGACAAAAATCGTCCCTGACCCGAGGCTCGTCACGTGAAGCCTGCAAGGTCTTGAGCAGCCAAAGTTCGTCCTGCGCCAAGGCGAAAAAGGTCAAGTACCCGTCAAGTTTCCGACAGAAGGGGTCACAAGAAAAGTGCCCGACCTTGATCAAGAAGCCCCGTCGGCGATATCTGACGGGTGAAAACTTCGTTCCTAACCCCAGGTGGGAGCACCCGCACCACCACCAAAGGGGTGACCACCGACTGAGCGTGTAAAGCGGAGGACTGAGCGACACCATCCGCAGTCCAGAAAAACTGCCGACCCTGAGCAAAGGTTGTTGAAACCGACTGACCAAAAATCAAAGGCTAAGCGAAACAAAAGGCAGGCCCGTTAATATAAAGCGTATACAAGAAGGGCTGCCAACCGTGTAAGGCCATGTAGCTGTGAGGCGGCATGGGTCGTAAGACCGCGGAGCCGTACAACATAGTCGATGGCACCCAAGCGGGTCCGAAAACTGTAGCAGTTGCGGGACGCGTAGCTCAGGCCACGCCTATCAACAGCGAAACTTGTCTAAGAAGTTGACTGGAGAAAGTGTTAACGTACTCACGTATAGTAACAACCTTGAAACCGCGGAGCCCTCGACTCTGGCGCGCGGAAAAGCGAATACCGTATGTCTATGCGGGCAGTTAAGTAACAGGCGTAAAACGCAAGGAAGCAGCTGTAAGGTGTTAAAGTATGGAATGAACCATACGTGCCGTTGTTGGTAATAGCTACCCCAAGCGTAAGGTTGTCTATCAAAAGGCCACCTATGGTCAAGAAAAATATCCTTCATGGAGGTAATATTGACAAGTAGGGGGTAGCGTACTACGTCAACCGTATGAGTCATAAACCCCAACACTGGGGTAGAAATCACGAAAGAGGTGGCGTCCTGTGTATACTACGGACCGTTAAACACCCTGCACCACGGAGCGGAAAAGCGGCGTGGCTACTGGGGACTTACGCCGTACAAAGTCGCAACCCGTTAAGTATTATAGATCCGTTATGGGTCTACAAAGGCGTCAGCATGACAAGTAAAAACCACGAGTTCTCAGCCAGCGATGTCTCCTGTGCACCACGGAGCAAAAAGCTCGTGGCTACGCGAGGGGACAACTGGTGCTGGTGCGTGTCCCGAGCGTAGTAGCTATCAGTACAAAAGGACCGTCTAGGTCCACGATAAGCGTGAGCGTACTACACCTGTAACGTGAGTCGTTATCTCATTATACCTCTATTCACCACAGGGCCACCGAGTAAGTGGCTACGCGTAGGGAAGATGTACGCAGTGCAGCGTTCCGTTGAGAATAGTTAAAATATATAAACTGAGGCCGTAAGAAATACGGAGGAGTTCACGTGCCACACAAGCTATCTGAGTCGTAAACTGAGTTTGTTTCATCAGACTCTGAAACCGGTAGCTGCGTGGGAAGAAGGGACTACCGTCGTACTCAGTGCGTGTCGGTAAGAGAAAGCGGCCGTGGAACTCAGTAGTTCATGGCTACTGGTCCTCTACCACACACAGCGCTGCTGGTATGGCCGTTAACTCCGTTTGTATAAAATCACTCACGGAGCCGCGAAGCCGGGCGGCTCGGCGTGGGGACTGCCGTCGAGCGCTAAAAAGCGTCCCAGCAAGAAAAAGCGACCGGAACACTGCAACACGCGGCTAACGGTCGCAATATCCGAAGTTCCGTTACCGGGTTTATCTTGCGTTATCGTAAAACGCGTTAATATCTGTAGAATGTGAGCGAAGGTCGTTCGGCGCAAGAATCACATTCAGAGTAGTTTGAGCGGTCGTGGAACTACGTAACACGGAGGAATAGCTCTCGTGATGGTATGCCTCCGTAAAGAAGGAAATCTTATCACCCGGCGCTAGGCCTCGAAACCCGAGCAAGCGCTAACACGCGACGCATCCTGGGGCGTGGCGTACCGACAAGCGGGGACTCGTCCTCGTGTCCATGAACTGGTGAAAAACTATGCGGAACCGTGGCGTTCAGCGAAAATCTCACCAAGTCAGCTCACCTGGGCGTGGGGATCTCGAAACTAACGGGTGTGGCGTCGTTTATGCGTTACCTTGCTGTAGAACTAAGCAGCACTACAGACCCAAAGCGTCATCCCATGCCCCGGACGGAGCCGCCAAGTTGTGTTACGGACCCTTACGGGGCCGTAAAACAAGCCGTGGGGCGTATGGAACCGATTACGCGAGCCGTCACGGACCCTAATGGACCCGATGCAAAGTAATCCAATGGCTCTACAACTAGCCGTTAAAAAGGGGACTAACTCACGTAAGACCCGTGGGCGTCGCCTCTTGTTGGCCTACGGTCCCATCGCGGAACCGAGGACCACAGCGGTGTACACGGGTTTGAACATGTCGATAACACCAAAGCGCAACCTAAGAAGCGTTTACATGCGACGCATCGCAGGACAGTCAAGGCGCGTAACGCACTGACACTAGGGACCTGCCCGTCGTAGCCGATGATATAGGCGCAAAACATCGCGGAACTGTGGCGTTCACGCGGAAAATCCTACAGAGGCAGTTCGCGGCCGTGGAACAGCGTAGCTATGACCAAGCAGCTTCCTAGCTAGCGAACTCAACCGGGGTTCATCGTACAGTGTGCGTTATCCGTTGCAAAAACTCTGAAGTCGTACAGGCCCGTCACGGTCTAGAGAAGCGTTTGCATGCTATGCAAAGCGGGACCTCTGAGGTGCGTAGCGTGCCGGCCACGGAGGCCTGTCCTCCGTGCCTACGATACTGGTGAAAGTAATTGCGGAAATGTAACGTTCAACGCGGATAATCGTATAAATGGTGTTCATGATCGTGGAACTGCGTAGCTAATGGCCACGGAACCATGAATAGAATAGCTCTCACGGCGCTATACTACTTGTGAAGATTATCACTTGTCACCTGGCCACATAGCTCGTAGCTAAGCGGGTGCATATCCGGGTAAATAAATGCGTGTCACGATATCCCGTTACAAAACTACGGAGCCGTGCGCATCCGAACACGAGCCGCGCGCTCTCGGTCGCACCTTGAAAAATACCGGTCGCGGTGGAGTCTGTGCTCCGACCACGCCGCTTGAACAATCGCTGCAAAGAGTACCACGAATGGACTGCAGCATAATCCGCAGCGTAACGCGGCGTGAGATGGATGTGACCGGGCGTAAATCAAAGAAGCGTTAGCACGCTCGCCGGGACATCAAGGGTGTGTAGAGCATCGGCGCCCGAGGACCTGTCCTCCATGTCCATGATACTGGTGAAAATAATTACGGGCGGTAATGTTCGCGCAGACAATCTTAATTGCGTTTGCAGTCGTGGAACTGCGTAGCTAATGGCTACGGGACCAAGAAGAAAATAGCTGTCGTGATGCTATACTTCTTGTAAAGAAAGTCATCTGTCACCTGACCACGTGGCGTAGTAGCTAGTGGGCGTATAACGGGTGAACCGTACAGTGTACGTTATCCCATTAAAGATAAGTTCCGCTCACTGGAGCCGTCCAATGGAAGCGAAAGGACCGTAAACACGGACCGTGGAATCGTATGGAACCGTGCGGACCCGTAAACACGGGCGCGGAACCGTCAATGGAACCGTGCGGACCCGTAAAACACGGACCGTGGAACCGTGCGGACCCGTAAACATGGGCGTGGAACCGTATAACTGTCGTAGCCGTTGGCTCTGGGACCAGAAAGAAAAATAGCTGTCTCAATGCTATACTTCCGGATTAACCGTCACGGTGTCGTCTTTCAGAGGCGCTCCGCTAGGAGTGGGCGGCGGCCCGCCTCCCTGGCTTTGGACCTGGGTGGCGGTGGGGAGACGAAGAGGGCCTATCAGACCGTCCCTTCTCCACTTTCTCCGCCGCTCTTTGAAAGTACGGTCGCGGTGGAGTCTGTGCTCCGACCACGCCGCTAGATCCCAATCGCTGCAAAAGTACAGGGATTTGACTCGCAGCATAATCTGCCGCAGCGTAACACGTGAGATGGATGTCACGGGCGTAATTTAAAGCGTTTGCACGCTCACGCATCACGAGACATCCTGGGTGTGTAAAAACATCGACACTCGGGGACCTGTCCTTCATGTCCATGATACTGGTGAAAATAAATCACGGAACTTGTAACGTTCGCGTAGACAGTCTTAATTGCGTTCACACGAGCCGTGGAACTGCGTAGCTAATGGCTACAGGACCAAGAAGAAAAATAACTGTCAATGCTATACTTCTTGTCAAGAATGTCACCTGTCACCTGACCATGTAGCTAGTGGGCGTATTGGATTAAACCCGTGCGATGTCGTTAACCCGTTAAATACGGACCCGTGTAAACACGGGCGCGGAACCGTCAATGGAACCGTCCGCCCGTAACAACGGGCGCGGAACCGTATGGAACCGTCCAATGGAACCGTCCGCCCGTAACAACGGGCTGCGGAACCGTCCGCCCGTAACAACAGGCGCGGAACCGTATGGATCCCGGAACCGTCCAATGGAACCGTCCGCCCGTAACAACGGGCGCGGAACCGTATGGACCGCGGAACCGTCCGCCCGTAAACGGGCGCGGGCGTATGGATCCCGGAACCGTATGGATCCCGTTCCGGAACCGTATGGATCCGTCCCGAACCGCACAATGCCCGCACATAGGGCTGCGGAACCGTCAGGGGCGGTCCAACGGAACCGTATGGAACCGCCCGCCCGTAACAACGGGCGTGGAACCGTATGGAACCGTCCGCCAATGGAACCGTCCGCCCGTAACAACGGGCCGCGGGGAACCGTATGGAACCGTCAATGGAACCGTCCGCCCGTAACAACGGGCGCGGAACCGTATGGAACCGTCCAATCCCGTCCGCCCGTAACAACGGGCGCGGAACCGTATGGAACCGTCCAATGGAACCGTCCGCCCGTAACAACGGGCGCGGAACCGTATGGACTCACGGAACCGTCCAATGGAACCGTTAAGCCCGTAACAACGGGCGCGGAACCGTATGGACTCACGGAACCGTCCAATGGAACCGTTCGCCCGTAACAACGGGCGCGGAACCGTATGGACTCCCGGAACCGTATGGAACCGTCCCCGGACTCGCAGCAGCCCGCGTACTAGGGCTGCGGAATCGTCGGGGACTGTCCAATGGAACCGTTTGGAACCGTGTTTACAACTTAGGCGACGTTCGTTAACGCCCCTAAGAGGTTATCTCTCTCTCTCTCTCTCTTACCGTTACCGCTCTAGGCGCAACGCCTCTAAGAGCGTAACCTTCTCAGTGAATTTCTTTTATATCTGAAAAGAGAAGAACATATATCCATGCGTACATACACAAATACGGCAAAGGAAGTATGATCCTACGGACACGCTAAAGAGAGACGAGGCCTAGCAGTCTAAACAGAACATCAAAACTCTCTTAAACAGAAAAATTCTTCACTGAAAAATAAATTTCTTAAGAGAAGAACGTATGTCCATGCGTACAAACCTAAACACGGCAAAGTAACTATGATCTTACGGACACGCTAAAGAGTGACGAGGCATAGCATTCTAAACAGAACAACAATACTTGCTTTAACAGAAAAAAAATTTAAACAAAAAATTTTTCTATCTGAAAAACTTTAGAAACCCGAGAAAACGCATCCAACGTAATGACTTTACTAGCGCCGGGGTAGTGTGGGAAACACCAACCACTGTGTACTTGAGGTCTGTAAAGATAAAAAGGAAAGATTATTTTCCCTGTAATTAGGTCGTCGGGGAGACCCACCCACGGTCTCTCCGACACCCCAATTTCAATACTGAAAATTAAATATTTTATCTCAAATCTGTGTAAGAAAAATAAAAATATTCATATGCTGTTAACGTGAAAACGAAAATAAGCTCGCTAGTAACAACTGTAGCTCCTAGAGTTGTTACAGGGCGACCCACATTTACCCAGCGGTGACTATGACCCAATGCGCATGCGCCAAAATCGAAAAAGGAAATTGGCCTAATGCATACGAGAAGGTGTACTGAAATATCCTAACGTGTTAAACACTATACATAGTATAACGCTAGGGTCACCTCGGCGGGTGGGGCTAAGGGAGAAAAAGACTAATTCCCGGGCGAGAGGTCCCTAGACAGGCACAACCTGTGCTCTAGGACCTAAAACACCCACCACGAGAGTAGGGCGGCTCTCGAACTAGCCACTCGCTATGTGCGAATGGAGACAAAAACCCGCTATCCTAAGTGTAGGCTAGGCACGGGTAAAGTCGTGTAGGTCTGCGAAGAAATCTCGGACCCATGGCTACCTCACCCTTCTCTCGGAAGACTTGAAAAGGCGAGCCAGATGAGAACGGGCAGCGTAAAAACCCTTCAGGTAGAAGCTGCGAAAGAAAAGAGTTAGAAAGGTTAATTAAAAATAAAATAAAAATGACCAGTTTTCAGCGATGTTAGTGACAACAACGCGCTGAAAAAAGTGAGGTGGTACAGAGGTATTATGGAGGTCAGGGCTTGGCTGGTTACTGCGTTTTTAGGTTCGGTTAGAAGTGCGTTAGAATCAGGTCGTGTGACCAGATTGCATATTATAGCATGGAAGGTAAGGTATAACTTGAAGTAAAATATATATATATATATATATATATATATATATATATATATATATATATATATATATATATATATATATATATATATATATATATATATATATATATATATATATATATATATATATATATATATATATATATATATATATATATATATACATATATATATATATACATATATATATATATATATATATATATATATATATATATATATATATATATATATATATATATATATATATATATATATATATATATATATATATATATATATATATATATATATATATATATATATATATATATATATATATATATATATATATATATATATATATATATATACCCTGCTAAGCATAGCGGGGATATTTACCTCCATATTTTCTCTATTAACCTTCACTTAACATTCCACCGAGGCCTGAACGAGAGGGGAGGCGGGCCAGGATGCATGGAAGGTAAGTATAACTCTGGTAAATATCCCCGCTACGCTTAGCAAAGTAAATTTACTTCTAGTAAAACCTTACCTTCCATGCTATAAATATGCAATCAGATTGCAACCAAGGATCGGAAGGGAGTTCAGGTGGAAGCTCAATTTTCTAAAGGCTGGTACCCAAAACTCGTACTAAGTTTATCCTACTTAAGAAACTAGACTCCTTATCTTCTTAAGGACGAAAGCCCTCTGAGTGGGAAGTACTAAAACATAGTAAACCACTTCTAGTTACAGTCAAACTGAACAAAGCACTATTCGTTAACAGTAACTGAGGCAAACGTTGCATGAACCTGAGATAGAAACTCGGAAAACATGCCAATCGGAACAGCGTTTGGACACGAAATGAACATCATAGTAGTGTTTACAATAACGCCACAAAACTCACTGAGTTAGTCCATGAGACGGAATCGGCTAGTAAAACACAATTGGGAACAAAGTGTGTGCTAGCTAAAACGAATTAAAGAATTCCCGAACTGGGGAAAAATTCGTTAGCACGTAATTGCATAAGAACAAAAGTTAGCGGGGTAACACGACCTTCGTAAAGTAAGTCAGGCAAAAACAAGAGAGAAAAAAGTGGTATGCATTTTCCCAAACGGCGGCACGAGAAATCCTGTGAAAGGGGCCATGCCACGAACCCAAGTGCATACCCTAGCCGTTCCATGAATAGTGTCGACTACTTTAAAAGATGGCTTCTGGACAATCCATCGGAGGAAAATGTCTCGTGACACAGTACAATGAAATCTCTGTATCTTCCCAGTGGTCGCAAATCAATAACCGTCGACCAAACTGGAAAACCTCGGTGGATGGCTGCAAGCCATCTTTGAGCCCATGACTGAACCGAGTCTGAGAAAGCCCCCTCAAAAACAGGGACGGGGGTGAACAACCACTCAGAAAAGCCTTGCCACGCCAAGGATTGGCGAACAAAGGCCACACAGTCAAAGTGCTCTGGGACTGTGGTGCAGTTTGCTGGAGCCCGGGAAAGAGACAAAGGTCGTCCCTGAACAGAGGCTCGTATGGGAAGCCTGCAAAGTTTTGAGCAGCTGAGGGAACCGCAGTTGGCCGGGACAAGTAAGCGATATCTGTCATACGTCGTCTTGAATAGCATACTTTGTACCAGCGTGAAAGGCAGAAAACATAACTCATATAGTGAGTCCCTTTGAAAAGTAAATGCGTCGACCTCGAAACCTGCGGGTCAGGAGATAGGATGCAAAGGATCGATAGCTTGCGATCGTCCATGGACATGGACTGACCTACGTCAGGGAGATCAAATAAGGTCCTGATCACTCTGGTCACCTATGGGAAGCACGCCCATCCTGTGGGGCTTCCACTGAAGCGAGGCGATTGATCCGTGATCATGTTCTCGTAGTCCGAGGTGAGCGTCCTTCAGGCTGGCATAGTTTGTCCTGCGCCGAGAAGAGAGGAAGGATTCTAGAAACTCTTGGAGTCCGCTCCTCTCTGTCTGAAAACGAGACCACAACAGTGGTGTAAAGTCGCCGCAAATCTGAACTGCCTTGCTTAGCACTAGCGGTAAAAAGTGAAAAATGCCCGGCATACTGCCTGTAAAATAGGCCAAGTACCTGCCTAAGTTTCTGTCATTGGGGGTCACATGAAATGTGCCCCTACCTCGACCAAGATGGATCCGTCAGCACTGACGGTGAAAGTCTGACAGGTGGAATTTTCATTCCTCACAACAGGTGGGAGCGTCTGCACCACCGCCAAACGGGGGTGGCCACCGACTAAAAGTATAAAGCAGAGGTACTGAGGCATCCTGGAAAAAGACAGCCGAAGGTCTAACAGAAGGGGTCATAGGTTCCTCACGTGACGTTTGCACATGGGAACTACGTCCACTGGACTGGCAAAGTGGGCTATGAGCCTCAGCCAGTCTATCGGCAGAGGTGTACACCGTGAGAGGAGGTAAGAATTAACACCTTCACCGCTAGTACTCTCTCTTCTGTCCAGGATAGTCGAGGTCTCCAGTGAGACCATCTTCAGCCCGAGGGTAGACTTCAACGAAGTCCTCTCCATGACTCGCCAAGTCTGGGGGTGTCGAAAGTACGCATCTGTCGCTGATGGCCAATGGTGTGTGGGAGGCAACAGCCTCTCCTCCACAGCCTGTGTGATCCAAGACAGAAGTCTGGATATAAAGAGGTCCATAAAGGAAGGAAACATTCTCCCATGGATTAAACTATAATTTTTCCCATTAGAGCTTCCTGCTTCTTTCTCTGTCCCTATTCTGGGACCTGCTTCATTGTGAAGAGGACCAGGGAAAAGAAAAGAGTGAAATGTCGAATGTCGGCGAAATGCCTAGGGTGAAGTGTTGTTGAGCAGGAAGAGTCTTTCAGGCTGATAGCACTGATAACTTATTTCTAACTTAGGGTTAACGTACGTATCTTGTACACTTTACACGTTAACTCTGTAAAAACTCATATCGACTATGGGTCACATTACTCCGCAGTTGTGTTATCCGGGTTTACCGTATGTTGCATGTTATCCTGTGTAGGTCCTGTGGAGGCAGTAACTGCCCATTCACCGGAGCCGTGTAAGTCCGTGGACCTGTAAAACCGTGGCCCGGACTCGTGAACTGTCTTGGAGCTGTAGGGACCGGTACGGAGCTGTTCAGAGGGCCCATAAAGCTGTGGTACTCCTAGGGTTACCGTACGTTGTACGTAAAACAGTGCCAATCTCTTTATAGTTTGAGCGGAACATCACGTTCAATACGAATATTATATCCAGGGTAGTTTGGACGGTCGTGGAACTACGTAACACAGAGAAAATAGCTCTTGTGAGGTAAGCTCTCGTAGAGATGGTTTTCTTATCAGCCGACCACTGAGCTTCCTAACCCAAAGAAGCGCTTACAAGCGACGCATCACGGGGCATCTTAAGTGCATAACACACCGACAATCGGGGACCTGTCCTCCGTATCCCTGATGCTGGTGAAAAGTTTTGTGGAACCGTGCGTTCAACGCAGAAAATTTAAGTAAGGTAGCTCACACAGTTGTGGAACTGCGTAGCTGATGGCTACAGTAACAAGAAGAAAACGGCTCTCATAACGCTATACTCATCGTGAAGATTGTTACTTATCACCTGACCATGTAGCTTCACAGCTAATGGGCATATTTTTGGGTTTGTCATACGTTGTACATTATCCCGCTAAAAAACTATGGAGCTGTACAGACCCGTTCGCCGGAGACATATGGAACCAAAAGCCGTTATTTACGAAGCTGTACGTACCCATACGGAGCCGTCCAATGACCCGTATGGAGCCGTCCAATGACCCGTACAGAGCCATAAGGCTTTACACGGAACCGTACGGGGCCGTAAAAACAAGCTGTGGGGCCGTACGGAACCAATCACCGGAACCGTACGGACTCATATGGCCCCGTGAAAGTAATCCAATGACTACTAACTTACTCAGTAGCGTCAAGAAGGGGGCGCTAGTGGTTTATTCAAATGACGTCTAGGACGCCACTTAGCTGATCAAAATAGACTCAGGTAACTTACGTCTGATAGACCGCACCCTCAACTTAATAGCGTCGAGTCAGAGGCCTCCAGGGGGTAAATCAGGTAAAAGTTTACAAAGTAAACTACTGACACAGACCTCCACAGCTCAATAGTGTCGAGTCGGTGGTAATGGCGTAAGCAGAAACCTTTTGGCGTTCTTAAAAAATAAAAATATATATATAGAAAATATATATATACTTACACCAAGGCTCCCCTACGGAAGATGTACTTACGACCCTTACGCGGGTGAGACGGGTCTGCGGGAGACGTCAAACATAGTGAGGCAAGTCACAGCGATTTAGTACATCAAGAAATTTTATTAAAAAAATCACTATCTGAAATTTTTTTTAAACCCCAGAAAATGCACCGAAAGTAAATTCTTTAAAATTGCAGGGGTAAGGTGGAAAACACAAACCACTTAGAGACTTGGTGTCTGTTGAGATAAAAAGAAAAGATGGATCTCCTGAAAAGAAGACGTCAGGGAGACCCCCTCATGGTCTCTTCAACGCCCCAAAATTTAAGCTTGAAAATTACAAACTATGTCTTAATTATATGCGAGAAAAAAAGAACACACGACATGTACTGGTACATTAAATAAAATATAGGCTCTCTTGTTTGTTTGTTTGTTTGTTTGATGAGGTCTTAACGGCACCACGACAACGAAGGTCAAATTGTGCCTGAGAGGTCAGATCACTTTAGAGGTAGTAAGGAAAGAGACCAGGGGAAGAATGAGAGAAATTCAAGAACAAAAGCCAGAAAGCTGTGATCGAGAGAGGAGGTGCATGGGAAAAACTAAAAACAGAGTAGAGAGGGGGTGGAAGAGGAGGATTAAATATGGTTGTAGAGGGATGCATGCTGAAGGAAGGAGACTATTTTATCTGGAGGATTTTTTTGGAAGAACTCAGCAATTGAGTTGTGGGGAGCGAGAGAAGCTCTGGGAAGGTTGTACAGGGGGCAAGCAAGGAGAACGTGTTGGATTGTAAGGATGCAGTGGCAATTGTTACAGAGGGGTTGGGGAACCAATAAGGAGGTGGGAGTGAGTGAGGTGGGTGTGACCAATTCTAAGACGGGTAATATGAAGCGTTGTCGATACGAGAAAGGTTGTTGATGGTGGATTTGATCGGGATTGTGGGCTGGATAACATGGAGTTTGTTATCAATTTGGAAGTTCCATAAGGTTTGCCAGCGGTCACGAACAAGAGAAGCGATAAGCGGTTTGATGTCAGAGAGGGTTTTGGGAAAAGGGGAAGGGAGGAGGTTAAGGGCAAGCTTAGCGGCTGTATCAGCCCTGTCATTGCCAGGGATGCCAACATGGCTGGGTATCCAGAAGAAAAGAACACTTTTCCTGCAGAGGGTGGGAGAAAAGAGTTTCCGGAGGAGGAGGTGGCAGGTGAGGTTATCCCATTTAAGATTGAGTAATGAAGTAAGAACAGCCTTAGAGTCAGAGAAAATGGCAAAGTGACTAAGAGGAGAGTACTCAATAAAGTTGAGGGCGAGGAGAATGGCCTTAGCCTCGGCTGAAAAGATGGATGAGTGGTCAGGAAGTCTGCTACTGAGGGTGATGTCTTGGATGATGGCAGCAGCAGCTGTCTTGTTGCCTTCCTTGGAGCCATCAGTATAGATAGAGGTGTAATTTGAGAGTTGGTCTTTGATTTGGTTGTGGAGATTGATGAAGAGATTAGGGTGAGTTTGAGTTTTGTTATAAGTGGAGAGGTCTAGGTGGACAGAAGGAAGGGGGGTGGCCCAAGGCGGAAAAGTGGGCCAGGAATAGGTGCCGAGAGTGGCGGGGTTGATGCCAAGTTGAAAGAGGTCTGATTTAATGCGTAAGCTGAAGGGGGCGATAGGGTTTTAGTCCTATCAAAGAGGGAGGAGAAATTGGGGTACCTAATGAGGTTGTAAACAGGGTTCTGAGTGTTGGTGAGGACTCTAAAAGCATAGGAGAGGCTAAGCTTTTTACATCTAAGTAGAAAGGGGGGTTCGTTGGCTTCAACATGAAGGCTAGTGATTGGGGAGGTCCTGTAGGCTCCTAGACAAAGCCTGAGGGCTTCATTTTGGATGGTGTTAATGTGGTTGAGGTATGAGTTGTGAGCGACACAGTAAACAATATTGCCATAGTCAAGCTTGGCACGAATGGTGAGCCTGAAAATTTTGAGGAGAGCGGTTCGCTCCCCAAGTAGTGTTGGAGAGCAGTCGGAGGAGGTTGAGGGAGCTATTGCATTTTAGTTTCAGGTTGGTGATGTGTGGCTTGTAGGTGAGCTTGGGGTCTAGAGTTAGACCAAGGAACTTTGTGTTTTCAACTTTAGGGATGCGATTCCCATTGAGCACAAAGTTCGGGTTGGGGTGGAGGTTGTTGAAATGACAAAAGTGCATGCAGACTGTCTTGTCTTTGGAGAATCTAAAACCGTTATTGTTGCTCCAGACTTGCAGCTGATTGAGGCTGGTTTGAAGCCTATTTTCAACAATAGGAAAGCTAGGGGAGGAGTAGAAGAGCTCCTTGGAGCTGTATGAAGCCAACTCCTCGAACACCCTGTGGTAACGTCGACCCAATACGCATGCGCCAACATTGATTGAAGAAACTGGCCAAATGCTACGAGAACCTGTACTGAAGATATCCTAACATGTTAATACAATGCGTAGTATAACGTTAGGCTCCCCTCGTGAAAGGGCAGGGCCGAAAGTGAAAAAACACTTAAACCCAGGGGCAAAAGGCCCACTAGACAGGCACACTTGGTGCTCTAGGGCCTAAAAACACCCGCAGCGAGAGTGGGACTCTCTCGAACTAGCCATCCGCTTTGTACGGATGGAGACAAAAACATTCTATCCCAAGTGTAGGCTTAACGGAAAAGTCCTGTGAGTTGGAACGAAGAATTCCCGGTCCCATGGCTGCCTTGTCTTACCTCAGAAGACTTGAAAAGGCGAACCAAATAAGGCCAAATATCGTAAAAACCTGCCTGGTAGAAGCTGCAAGGGAGGAAATTGTTAGAAAAAGCTTGAATTTTTACAAGAAAATTTGACCAGTTCCAGCGAAGTTGTGATAACAACGCGCTGAAAAGAAGTGAGGGTTAGTAGAGGTAATAATATGGAGGTCAGGGCTGGGCACTACGTTTTTAAGGTCGGGTAAAAGTGAGTTAGAATCAGTTCATGTGACCAGATTGAATATTTATAGCATGGAAGGTAAGTATATATATATATATATACATATATATATATATATAAATATTTATATATATATATATATATGCATATATATATATATATAAAACAAAATAGGAAAAAATGACAATGTCTCTAGCCAACAAAAGTTTTTATAAACCAAATATTTCGAAAACTCCTGTTTCCTTCTTCGGTGGTATGAAGTCAAATGACACTAGAAGATAACAGCGATGATAACTTGCACGTTAGCACATTAAACAGAGCGCCAAAAAACGTACACGTAAAATAGTAGGCGCAAAAGGGAAGAAGCGCGCAGAGTAAAATAACGGGGACAAAATGCACTACGGCACGAAACCAACAGAAAAACTAATGAGACGAAGTGGAAGTAGAAACTTTTTCCCTAAAAACAGAAAAAGGAGAAAGATATGACAGGTCTCTATTAAGTCCATGGATATGGCTCTTAGTTTTAATCATGAATTGCAATTCAAACAACTTTTTATCTTCCATGCCTTTAAAGTTTCCCCTGATGAGAACCACCTTCAAATGTTCCAACTTATGTCTAGGCAAGTTGAAATGCCCTGTCACGAGACAACCCTCACTGTCACCGTCAAAATCGCGAATAGACTGATCGTGGTTATTGAGCCTCAATCGGAAAGAGGTTCCATTCTCACCAATATAAGAAATTTTCGGACATCTCAACACATCACGCAGTAAACCACATTTGAAGAATCACAGGAAAAAGTTCCCGGTTTAATCACGTGATTCTTTGGGAGAGATACCGTCTCATCCGTGACTAAGTGCCTGCAGATTAGACAACGCGGCTTCCTGCAGGGTTCATTACCTCGCCAAGGCATCCTGTGCGATTTGTTGGAACATACCAACAAATTCCTAAGACTCGGCGGATGCTTTAGTGCCACAACCGGTGGTGCAGAGAAAATTCCTTCAATCTCTGGGGCCTGTATCAATATCCCCTATGACAATTTAATACACTTCAAGAGAGGCTGTATCTGTGTACTGTGCGAAAGTATGAGGGGAATGCGTGTGATCTTAGCCTTAATCCGATACTCTAAAAGCTCACTGCAATTGACAGAAATAACCTTATCCATAAATTCCCTTAACAGTTTTAAGGGATAGCCCCTTTTAAGAAAGTGCCCCGACATAACGTTTAGGTGGATCTTGAAATTATGAGGGTCGAAACAAATTCTCTTAAGACGAAGAAACTGGCTATAAATGATAGATTCCTTAGTGTGTTGGGGATGATTGCTATCATAAACTAGGTAAGCATGACTATCAGTGGGCTTAGTGTATAAGGAAGTAACCAATAAGCCCTCACAGATTTTGACCAGAACATCCAAGAAAGGTAATTCATCCCTGGAAAACTCATAAGTAAATGTAATAGATGGGTGATAAGTATTAGCGAAACCAATAAATTCCCGCAACGAAACCTCGCCATGCTGCCAAATCATAAAGATATTGTCGATATAACGGACATTAAAGGAAGGAGAGAGTGTGGACTCTTGTAGTATCCCACCCTCAAGATCGGCCATAAACAAATTCGCATAACAACGAGCCATCTTAGTACCCATAGCGGTTCCCTTAATCTGGTGATAAAAATTATCATTAAATTAGAGGCAGTTATGAGTAAGAATAAATTGAATGAGCCTACCGATATCACAAACAACATTATCATCAAACGAACCAGATTGCCAGGATGCTTAATAAATGCCTTCACCCCATCTGCATGAGGGATATTTGTATAAAGTGAAGACACCTCCATCAGTACCAAAATAGCTGTATCGTCTATCCTATCTACCTCGCTCGATAACCTGTTAAGGAAGTGAGTTGTTTTCTGGACATAGCTAGGGATAGCACGAAGGAGTGGTTGTATCTGAGTGTCCACATAAGCGGACAAGAATTCCGTGCAGGTACCTATACCTAAAACAATAGGCCTACCCGGTAGGATAACACTTTAATCACGACAAAGGCCGAGTAGGTTGCTACCTATATGGGACCTGTCCGACTCAGGTACCGTTCTCTCAAGAATACCTTGCAACGTATGAATTTTAGGTAAAGTTTAAAATATACCAGTTTTGGGGTTAGATGGGATAAGTTTCTCAACGTCACTTTTCATTACGTCATGTAAAACATTAAACAGGTTAACAGTGTCAGCCTTCATTTTAAGTATGGGATCAGAATCCAGCCTTTATAAAAGGTCTCGTCAGCTAATTGCCTCTCAGTCTCCAAAATATAGTCTACCCGGTTGTGGATAACGATAAGCACCGCCCTTATCAGCGGATTGATTATCATTGCGTTGCAATTCTTTAATGGTATGCAAGTGATCAGAAGAAACATTAGGCGTGGGTGCTTTAGAAACATGTAAATTACAAAGGAACCTATCAAGGTGCTGGTTAACGCCATGGACACCCGCACCTAACAGGAACGCCTCTATCGACGCAGTTTTTTTTTTTAAATAATCTGTTGGCTAGAGACATTGTAATTTTGTTTTTTTTCCTATTTTGTTTTTATATATATATATATATATATATATATATATATATATATATATATATATATATATATATATATATATATATATACATATACATACATACATACATACATACATACATACATACACACATACATACATACATACATACATACATACATATATATATATATATATACCGTATTTTCTCTAATAAACGCCCCAGGGGCGTTGCATTTGGAAAACAGGGGGGCGTTTATTTGAGGGTAAAGTATGAAGAAAAAAATGTAACTTACAAAAGAACGGCAATTTCTTTTAGGCCTTTGATATTAGTTCCTTTATGCGATTTTTGTGTTTTTAGCATTATTGTGCATGGATTATTAATGGAATATACTCTTTGCATATTTTCCACTTGGTTACGTTCGACTTACAGCCTTTTCAAGTCACATTCGTAAGTTAAACGACGTTGTTACATCCTGAAAGTATGAAAAATGACGGGGCGTTTATTAGAGGGGGCGTTTATTAGAGAAAAATACGGTATATATATATATATATATATATATATATATATATATATATATATATATATATATATATATATATATATATATATATATATATATATATATATATATATGGGTGATTATTTTTATTAGGGGCCAATGGGCAATTTGACCAATATCCAACTTCAAAGTCTTCTCTCCCTTTATGCTATTTGACTACACAAATTATATACATATAATACTGAAGTCTATGTATTGGAGCATTGATTGAATATTATTGTTGAAAAAAAAACATGACCATTTCATTAATACAACTCAAACTATTTGTTGTGTCCCCTTATTTTTTGCTAGAATTATATGACATTGAAGTGACCTTGTTAACAATTGTCATATTTTTACTTCTTTCAAGTTTTATCTTACTCATTTTTATGCCGAGATAAACAAGAAAGATTAAAACAAGGGATGCCTTGCCTTATTCTTTGTCATGTTGTCTTTGTTTATGTGGACATCCAATTGAAATTTAACGTCACTACGTAAATTTTCGTGTCCCCTGTTTACGCATGTAAATGCAATTTTAAAGCTAAAGAATTAATAAAAATAGAGAGGTACATAGCTAAATTTGATGTCCCTTGTATTGATACGTGTCAAAATCAAACTTCTATATTATTTTCTTATTTGGTAGTGGTCAGGTTTAGACAAAATAAAGAAAAGCCGAAAATTTTGTGAAAATCGTGTCCCGCAAAATATTTACGTTTCGGCAATCGAAAGTCGAATTAAACCATATCGAGAGCACAATCACACGTGAACGATCAGGTGATCAAAGTACCCACAAATAACGCTATAAACAGACGACAGTAGCTCGAGTCGGCCATATTGTTTGTTATATTTTTTTTCCGATTTAAAACTTGGTGTCCCGACTTTACGTGTGGAAGTGGTTACATTCAAATTAAAGGAAATTGATGATAAGTAGAACTATTTTACGTGCTATTTTGTGTAAAAATGATGGATATGGTCTCCGTAATGTACTGCAAAATGTACGAATCTAGAGTGTCCCTTAAGTTTACAAATACACTAAGGAAAAGCAAACGAAACGTTTTGTGTACGTAAAAGGGGACACCAAATTTTTGGTAGGCTAACCCCTTTTACGTTTGGAAGGTTTGTTTGCCAAATTGCTTTTTGTTCTTCTGAAAAGTATCTTAATTTCATTTATTGGTTTTGAAATGAATATTTTGATCATTTCTGTCTTTATTACGTAACATTGTTATGATTAATGTGGGCTTAAGCTTTTAACGTAAATGAATCAGTGGGAAGCCAAACATCGTGTCCCTTTTTACGTTTCGTAGTTAAATATTTGTTTAAGTAATCTGACATTAGGGCTCACCTGTTTCTAGTTCAGAGTTAATACATGGTACCCTTTTACCCCAGTAACTACCCAACAGAACAAATAAATGGTCAAAAAACTACTTACGACTAACCAGAAATTGCCTTATACTAGTTCCGTGAAAAATTGAAATATTCTTATTTGTACTAGCCTACAACTATACAACTAATTATTAAGTGGTAGGTCTATAAAGACTGAAAGTATAATGATGTTTTCTAAATGAATAGACCTAAAGTACGTTGAAATAAATGATGAATTTCTCTGAAAATGAAAACATGTTGTAAGTTTACAATGGTTTGCCCCACTCCATGAATCAACCATCTCAAACCCAAGGATGACCCAGTGATATGTTAGGTTTGGTGTCCCCTTTACACGTGAAATCTGGTCCAACAGGTATTGATGACTACTATCCCTGTGCTTTTGTGTGCCATTTATAGAAAATAATTTTACTCATTTTGCAAAATTGATATATTGTGCTAAGGGAAAAACATAAGTTTGGGAAGATTCAAACATTTTGAAATTTTAGAGTTGATGTCATGGATTGGCCCCCTAATAAAAATAATCACCCATATATATATATATATATATATATATATGTATATGTATATGTATATGTATATGTATATATATATATATATATATATATATATATATATATATATATATATATATATATATATATATATATATATATATATATATATATATATATATATATATATATATATATATATATATATATATATATATATATATATATACATATATACATATATATATATATATATATATATATATATATATATATATATATATATATATATATATATATATATATATATATATATATATATATATACATATATATTTATAAATATATATACACACATATATATATATATATATATATATATATATACATATATATATATATATATATATATATACACACACATATATATATATATATATATATATATATATATATATATATATATATATATATATATATATATACACACATACATATATATATATACATATATATATACATATATATATATATATATAATATAATTTTAGTATAAATTATGTTGTAAACGAAATGAAAAAATAAATTTCCAGTGTCTCAAATCATTGGTATCACACTCCTGTGCAATGCTCAAGGACATTCTAAATTGTTCTCCTTTCTGTCTGTAACCAAAGAGTCAACAAACTAGTTTTCATCCCTATGAAGGGTTCTAGAGCTGATATGATCTGCCTTAAGTGCACTCAAAGCAGAAGTATGTCAACCAATTGTGAAGGCAGTCCCAGGGGCCCAAATATAATTTACCTTCAACAGAAAATTAAATTCCTGGATTAAGACATCATTTACACTATCCTGACCAATTCTGAAAAACATGTATAGTTGCATCAGTGTGATTATTAAAGTTAAGCATTTTTGTTACATATTCTTATACATTCTATGAAATATTTATCTCATTTTCATGGAATGAAGCAGGAAAACTTTGACTCTGCAAACTCTTAAACTATTCTTTCATGTATGGAAAACCCAATTACGTAATGAATGCAGATCTTTGACGTACATCAGAAAACACGTTTAATGTATTTAAAAAAACACTTCAAATGACAGACAGTCCAATATTTAAATGGCTTGCCAATTAAACAATAGGAAATGCCTACTGTTACTATCAGCACAGTGAAGATACTGTACCTATATTTTCTGTTACATATGATCATGCCTTCCTTCTCTTTCCCTTGGTGGTATGAATATTCCAATTTCAATTAACCAGCATGACACCCAAATTTTCAATTTGGGCTTTCGAAAATAGATCTTCCTGAAGATAACTTGAAGCATGTCTTATATTTTTTTAACAGATTAAAGGAAAAAAACCTTAGAAGTCTCAAACATTCATTTAATGATTCTACTTAACATGTTCTATCAGTCATAACTTTTTGTGATAACTTTCATATCTCTTCTTGGAAAGAGTGCTTTATAAGCTGCTTAACTAATCAATTTTAAGGATAAAAAGTAAATTATCATTTAATCAAGAGGCCATCTTTGTCTTCAACTTAGGAATAAAGTTTTGTTAATTAAACAAGGGTAAAAAAAAACAAGGAGTCTCTATAATTATCTTCATTCCCAAATAAAAAATTATTTGCTAAAATCTTCAAAGAGGGAACCTGCTGGTAATTGTTCTATATACTAGTAACGTCAACTGTAGGGCACATATTGATTGTCTTATTAGCATATGTGCAAATACTTAGACCAATCAAAAGCATTCAATTGTATTGGATATTTCTGTCCATGGTAACAAGATAACTTGCCTTCAAAACAAAAAATAATTTTACTATACTTCAAGGAGCAGCATGGAAAGTCATCAAAATGTAAACTACAGTACATATGACAGGTATCTATATCAAGTTCTGTGCAAATGTTGTCGAGCATCATCATTCAATCTGAATTCAATTCACATTTATTTCACTCAGTGTGTACTGTATGCATTATAGCTAAATGGTCTAGTTACACATGGGAAAGAACATTAAATTCTTGAGTAAAATGCTCTTCAAATCTTTGAAAAGGCTTGTGTAGTGTTTCAGTTATTGTCAAGCAAAGCTTCAAGATTTTAGAATTCAGGCAAACTTTGTGATGTCATCAGATGAACATAGCTGAATATTCTAAAGTCTTTAAAATATGGCTTTTCAGTTTTCACCAATTATACGTTTTATTGCTTCTTTACTGATTTACCTGTGGCCCTAGGGTGGCGATTTTTAATAGGCAGCATGCGGGCTAAATCTGGCCCACCAGACAATCCAATCTGGCATGCGAACAATAGTCATATAATACAATACAGTGCATTGCTTGTAAGATCAATCCGGATGAGATCTGTAAAAATCGCAAAATACTCGTTTATTTGGGGTTTTCCTAGGCAGATCAACTCACTAAACATTGCGGCTTATCTAATAAAATGTTATCGTTAGTTCCGCTATAAACTAGGCTCGCAGCTTGTCAAAGGAAGGTGGATAAGAGAACCGCCGACATCTCACGTACATCCTTCTATTAAACCGCGCACGCTCTTAACTTGTGTGTATTCAGGGATTGTTTTGAAGGGTTTTGTTTGCCACATGACACTGGTTTGCCATGCGATTGGCCCACGGCCTGAAGTTGTTGTCAAATGATGGCCCTTCGAAAAATTTAACTAAGAACCCTTGTCCTAGGGGTATACAGTTTTGAAATATCTGGATAGAATCAAAAATTGACCTTCACAATGTATTTTAGAGAGGATTGAAAAACAAAGGATTTACATAAAGAATTGTTCATCTGTCTTTGTCACAAATTATTGCACAATAAGGTCAAAACCTAAAAATGAACTGATTTTGATAAATTCTTTTGCTATTTTTATGGTTTATAGCATACTTCCTGTCGATTGGGCTAGTTGTTGCTACATGTCCTTAAATCTGTAAACACAGCAATGTAACAAAGTTTGACAAATACAATGAAATCTCATATATAAAAAGAATTCTCCCAACTATCAGTTCTAGAAGCACAAATGGTTCAATATCCTGGCAAAGGTATGGACAAAAAGAAGGTATATCAAATGGTGCAGTACATTTTCACTGATAGATGATGATGCACGACACGATTTCAAAGTGCATGTCTGTCATAATCACCTGATGGAATATTGACTTGAGAGAGATTATCATTACAAAAATTCATAGAAGACTGAGCCCATTTCTGGGAAATCTTAAGCAGAATATTTCAAGCATTGTGTTCTCCCAGGCAGAATTTTATTATTGTAAAAATCCTTATTGCCTATGTGATAGATATGATGATGTTGCATTTTTGAAAGCATTAGTAGCTCCACACTAGCAATGATCAACGTTGTAAGAATTAAAGAAACACAGATGGGGATATTTTGCCTAATGGCCTGAAAGGAACATCTCAAACGATTCTCTTATAACTGTCTTTGAATATAAAAAAATGTTTTCCACATTTTTGTATTTATGATTGGGCGGCATTTTCAGTCAAAAGTCGATGACAATATATTCACCCGAGATATTTCTTCTTTAGCATTTATAGATTACATCACCGTAGCCACAAACTGCTCTTATATAAAGAGTCCAATATATTCCAGACAAAGGTTAAAGTACCAAACATAAAACACCCGAGTACAGTACCTGTCTATCATGACATATCGCATTGTTTCAATATCTTCAGCATTCCTTCAGAGGAATGAACAAGGAATCTTGACTTAGTTGAAATGCATCCTGTAGTGGTTCTAACTCTAATGTCACCAATGTGTCACCTCTTATGACTTCACTTCATGTCTGACCAAATGTCCCTTAAGACTTCAAGTGGTCAATTCAATCTCTATGAATGATTCAAACTATAATAAAGCAAAACAAGAACTATTTTTGAATAGAATTTCTGTACATTCAGATTTAAGAGCAAACTGAGATTATATAGCCATCCCACCAAACTCCTGATATTTGTTGGTAAGTTACCTATAAGGTTATGGACTGGTCAAGTTACATAATGATATTGTTTTATACCTGTTGCAGAAAAAATGTTACTTTGATAACATTACAAGATGACCATTATAAAACATACCTCTACACCAATTCCTGAGATGCAACATGTTAAACTTAAGAAAGTGAAAAAGGCTTTAAAAGCCAAGTGAAATTTGTAAAACATTGTTTTAAATACTGAGATACAATGATATATCAAAATCACAAAGAGTATTTCAAAATATGCAAAATTTTACACGCAGCAGTAGTCAAAAGACAATCATAGATATTCAAATTGTCTTTCTTTAACTCATTAATCCAATCAATTATCTATGACTTTCCAGGATGAATGCTGGTTTGAGATCAAGAGAAGTTTCAAGACTCTTTTTCGTCAAAGTTAGCTGCTACACATCAAATGATAAGATTATAAACATTTTACACTTAAAAAACTAAAGAGAATTTTCTACAATATTTGAAATTCAATTTTTTTCTACCATACGGATTTAAAAAAGACCAATCCATTTTTTCTCACAGATTGTGATTTCAAATCATTTGAAATACAATCTAGCAAGTGCCATCATTATGGTGATTAGACCTAAATGCATCAAAACACACTGTGGTTTAAGGTAACTAAATGCTTAACTCACTTTTCTTCAAAGTCTTTAAAAAAATGTTGTACTTGATTGAAGGACAGGAATTTGAGTGATATAAAATAGATTACTGATGACTATAAGGTCATAAAAAAATACACAGAAGGAACCAAAACCTTTTTATAATGTAATGAAACTATACTGAAAACTTTCTTTCTTATGATTATTTTGAATACTAAAGGCAATTGGGAATTTGTGGCCTATTCCATGTGCTTTAATTTGAGATTAGAAAATGTTATCCATCTTAATGAAATAGTACTGCAATTTAGAAACATAGTATTTCATTTTCTTGTAAATTAGATCTGCCAAAAATATATGTAATGAATGACTTTGCCAATAAAAATATGAAAAAATATTAATTATCTTCTGAAAAACACTCTTCATATGAACAATAAAATCTACACAATATCATTTGCCATTTGGAATGAACAGGTACCTAAACTTTAGAACATTTATTCAATCATAAAATATAATCACATATTATGTTAGACAGTCAACTTGAAGGAATATTCCCATATTTTTGGTAACCTTTCATAAGAAGGAGAAATATTTTAGAAACAATTTAGTACAAAAATCATATTGATATGTTATTCCTACCAGGATATATTCAAATTTTAGGGTTCACAAAAAATGACAATAAACAAATAGAAAAAGGCTCAGTATGACATCACAGCAACACATTCTCCCACAAAGTTTATGTATTTCATTAAAATCTATCATCCTTTTTTATTAGTAAAACCTGCTAGAAAAATAAATTAATGAAAATTAGGTATTTATATACATGGCTCAATATACCCTACTTCAATAACTTTGGGAAATTTGTTTCTAATCATACAGAAACAACCAAATAGCGTTCAAAGAAATACTTAAACAGTTGCAATGGAATTGCCTCTATGACATCATCAAACACGAATTCATCATGCTGTACAAAAACTCCAAAATGCAATTTGGAAATCTTTAAAAATCCATATCTCCTGAACAGAATATGATATCAATCTGATTTGTGTACCAAATTGGCTCTAAAATATGCTCTTTCAAATAAAATTTAACAAAAAACCATGGGAATATTCCTTTAAGTGTGCACTAATATGTATACCGTTCAGCACACATTGTTTATCACTGTCTCTCTGGAGCATGACAGTCTTGGCGGTTGACATAAATCAAACTCATATAATGCTGTTATAATCAGATAATTAACCTCTTGTGAAAGTTTGTTTGAAGTGGGAGATTAATAACTAAAAGGCATATTCTTTTTCACCATCACTGGCAACTACAAGTTATTGGTAGTTATTTACCTTGCATCTATTAAGGACAGCTCAATTTGTTTGCTGTGCTTGTTAAAATGTTTGAATGGTACAAGTGGTGAGATATATTAACCAGTCTGTGGTTAAGAAGAAAGCTAAATTGGATGGCAGTTCTCTCTTTTTTTACAATGCAAACAGCACGCATGTTTTGACAGCATTGATATTACAAAAACTATAAGTAAGTTTTTAGTTCTTTCTGATTCCACACAGAGGACTTCAAGGTTGATCTCAAATTACAGGAAAATGAAATGCTTGAGGAAAGCTGGCTAGCTACAGTATGACCTTATATAGAATTTTTGCTGCTGCTAAGATGTAATACTGTAATCCATATTCCACATTCGTTATCGAATTGTACTCTGTAATCAACTTGCAGTTTGAATCTTTATAGCAAGTCTTACAGTGCATTTATGGTAACTGTGACTCTAAACGTTGTAAGTATACAAGAATATTACTACCTGCACTCATAATCATCTCACTGAAACTCCCATTTTTTAAGCAGATGTTAAATGATTTAACCCTATTATAGAAGAGGTCAATGGTGTTGGACATTTGGCAGGTAGACTGATAAAAAAAGAAAAGAAGGTAAAAACCTTCTCCAATGCCATCTTACACAGCAACTTCAAGAAATGGAACGGAGAACAAGAACAAAATGACAATTCTTCGGTGTTGCATAAATTTGATTCTGACCGCAGACTTACTTGCAATAAACAAAACCAATGAAAGAAAACCTATTTTGCCTCAAAGGTCTGATCGCATTTTCCCTTTATATTAATGATGACTTTCTAAAATACATGCAAACCACTACAAATGAATTTCAAAACAATATAAACTGCTTTAAAGACTCAACAAAGTAAATGTATGACTGCTACAACTTTCTGTAAGTTTGGTAATTATTGTTCCATAATGTATAAGTGTATTCAGAAAATGATTGCTGCTAGAGAAATAAAACAACTACATTAAAACAATTCCTCTTTTCCAACAAAAACATGAATAGGTGATAAAAAATATGTACACTTGCTGAGGATCTTGGGACTTCCAACAAATACCTGGAATGTGCTATGAAATAATGCATATCATACTAATGTGCTTATTTCCTATGGATTGGAGGGAGAGTGCAACACTTTAATCACATTCACATGTCTGGCTAGAAAAACACAAGACAATCCCCAGGAGTAAAAATCATGGAACACATATTAGATTTCATGTGATGTTCAAGGATTAGATCATTTCTTAAGGACAGATATAATTAGTTTATCGTTTCTCTGACAGAACGTTCACTTAACATTAAGTGAATTTCAATGCTCACCTATGGAGTTTCTAATGCCATCTGCACAGGATTTTTCCATCCATTTTGCATGCAAAGGAAATGCTATTATCTTAAATGGGTGTTTAAAACAGATTGCAGTTCCTTGTGTTACGACTGAGGCAGCCATTTTACATGTTGAGATGTTCTCATTTCCATGACAACTGTTGGATCTAATAGTGCTTTCACTGCTTTAACATTTTAAAACCCACATTTTCATTGTTACATCATGTATGGAATAATGTTTTCAAAATGTATCTAAATACATTAGACTAGTTTTTTTAAAGAGAAGGAAACATTTTCTGACAATAACTCGTAAGCTGAGTTAATTTCAAATAATGTGTTACATATGGTTACCATGTTTATATTATCTCTTTGAATTTTGTTTTTAATTAAAGCTCTTTACTTGAAATATTAGCAAGTTCTAGTAAAAGACGTGCTCCACAAGAGCTCTTATTATAAGAAGGTACATTTGCAGCATGTTTGCACCGTATTGATTTAGCTACATTGAAGTGCTTTAACGCATAACATTTGCAGATTGGTTGCTTTAATTAAATGACTTCAGCCTTGAAAAAGCAAGTGTTTTATGCTTTACCTAGCTAGACGCATCCAATGTTCTAATGAAAAATCAATTTGACAATGATTGCCCAACAGTATTGACACTTAACAAGAAACCTCTCAAATGTACTGTAAGACCATGTCAAAGATGTAGAGATACCTAGATATAACATTTCCTTCTATTTGTTTCAAAAGGTTTCATATCATAAACACACATCAAAACCATTCTTTTAAAGTTTAATGCAAAACAGATGCAAATATGTGAGTGATGTCATCGGTGTGGAAGAACTCCTCTCCATGACTACTGTGCATGTATCCATTAATTCTCTGCCAGTGTACTAACAGAGACGTCAATCATTCCTACTTCATCTAGAAATAAAGGCACTTCCCGTAAAACAATCAGAAAAACTAACAACAATATTTAAAAAGAATGTAGTTTCCTTCTCCAAGAACCAGGTAAAATCCAAAAAATTTCCTTCCAAAACTTTGTAATTACCAAGGAGTACATGCACACAAGACCTATGTACGAATATTGATCGAGTTCTTCATAGCATGCACTAGCAGCATGCAGAATTGAGCTGTCAATTGTCTTTATGGCATACAGTATTAAATAAACTTTGGGGAAATTTTAGCCGTGGATAAGATTTCACAAAATCCCCACGGAAACTGAAGACCACATTTTGAATATGTCGCAACAAGTTAGTTGGTGAGTAATGCAGGGGAAGAAGGAACAGTACTAAACTGTGAAATGAGTTAAGTACGTCAGATTGTAATCAGATTTAAGAGTGCATTTCATTACAGAACCCACGGAGTTGAAAGATAGTTCACAAACATTTGGAGGAATCACTGGAATACCGGTACTACTTTTCTTAGTTTGTTTCACTTTTCTTTGATACCTGAAAACACTAATATGTTGTGATCCCTCATGGTTTTAAAAGGATTGTAATAATAAATACAATAAATCAATTGCTACAATCAATTTGTAAGCAGAAAATATATTCTCATCTTGAAAGGACATGGAAAGTATCAAAGATTAAAAGCAAACACCATGCCACACCCTCCAAAAAGATTGTTAACAGGCTCTTCCAAATCTCTGGTGTCACATGTGAAACAATGTTGTGAACATAAAAGGTCATTGTACTAACAGGAGAAAGAAATGCTATTGGATTGCTGTATAAAGCCTTTTGACATGAAGTGCATTATCTCACCATTTCACATTGATTACCTTTGCAGATTTTCATATCTTTTTCAGAGTGATGTCAGTCTTTGTTAAAGTCACGTCTCTTTGGATCACTGCAAATGAACAGTTGTTACATGCATGCATGTGCATTTATTACACATGTGTGCCTTTGTATGCGGTAAACATTGTGAAAAAGATCAATAAAAACGGGGAATTCTAAGAACATTTATCATTATTTATGACAAAACATACCTTTAGGTCACATGTTGTGTTAAGTAATAAGTTACTGGGCTTGAGATCACGGTGAAGAACATTTGCCGAGTGAATGTATTTGAGACCTCTGAGGATCTGGTACAGGAAGTAGCATATGTGGTCGTTGCTAAGGTGCTGGGTCTTCAAGAGCTTGTACAAATCCGTTTCCATAAGACTTTGTACTATATAACTGAAGGTGAATATAAGTTAAGGAAAATCAGAGGTTAACTTCAGTTACAGTGTCTCTCATAACATCTTCAGTTCTGCAAAATTTCATAAATAACTTCATTAACCACACAAAAGTGCCAGAAACAATACAGCTCAAACATTTCAATTCAACAGCACAAATGTACACATATACATTTCAACAATGGTCTACAAATCACCCATACATGCCTAGGACAACCAAACATCATACCAGACTTGGAGGCAATCATAATCTATTACAATCAATTATATTTTTTCAAGTAATTGTTATCGTAATCGATTACTTTGCACATGTAATCACCCAAAGTCTGTATCGTACCCAGGCAGAAATTTACACATTATTCTACATATTGGATGACTAGTTTTCTTCTTGAAGTAAAACATGATTTTATTCCTGAACAAAATCAAATACAGAGTTCAATATCCAATTAAGAAGTTGTTTTCAGGCTAACATATTAAACCCTGCTGCACTATATCTTAGATATTTTGTGACATCAAATAACTCACAGCAATGATTCCACAATTCCACAATCAATTCTACGGGTGACTTTATTGTCATCTCTGTCACGAAACTGTAGATGAGACATTATCCCTATTTGATGTTTGTTTGTTTGTTTGTTTGATGAGGTCTTAACGGCACCACGACAATCCCTATTTGAAAGATGTAACAGACAGAAATGGGATAATGTTAGTTAAGTTTAAAAAGATAGGCTAATTACTTTATTTTATGTTGTCACATTTCTATCTTAAATTTAATGCTGGTTTTCGGCTTTCTAACATAATTTACTGACAGGGCAGATCCAGGAAATGAAGAAGGGCTGCCCTAGGAGGGTTTTTCCAGAAACATTGACACATACCATACTTTGACACCCTACACCTCAAACTTATCAGCTTTGTAAGTGAAATATTTCAAAATTCACTTCAATATTGCCTGTTACAACAATTTGTTTTAAACGTTTGTGATAGGCGCCTCAAATGCTCTATAATATGCCATTCAATAACTGCATGCATGGGTCATGCAAAATGAAACTGTAATAACACACCCAATCTAACATTTTATTAAGTTAAATTTACAACTCATCAGCATGTTTTTCAATAAAATGATGGAATTGATTGCAAAAAGGATACACATCTTTCATATCGTCCACACTCTCCGCATGGATGATATCTTGGATGTTAATGATCTGCAAAGAGAATGGAAAAAAAATTGTTGATATGAACTATGAGTTGCGCAGTCCTGATACATTTCACCTTACCGACTTTGTAGCATTTCCAAACATACTTCTTTGCTATGCATTTTACATCCACGAACCATTTTCATTGTTCTAGCAACAAAATTACAGTGCACATGAACTGAAAGAATATCCTCAAATACAGTGCATCACATAAAAAATAGGCATTTTCCAAATTGTGAAAACCAGATTGATCTTTTTTCTCTAATTCAAGGAAACGAACAAATTCAATGAATTACACATCAGACCTAAATATAGCACAGAATTGAAAAAATCGGAGTGAAATACATTGATAATTTACATATTATATATATGAACATGCAATTTGATATCAAATGTATACAACATGAATGCCACTCAATCTACACTCCATATATTGTATTTAAGTAAATAAACTGCCTCTGTTCAATCCTACATGTAAGACAATGAAACTTCATATCATCATATTAATAAACGCTGAGCTGGATGAGACAAAATTATGCCCCGACTTCATAAGGTGGTCTGTTGTGCAAACAGAAGGCACACAGTTCAAATCTGCTGAATGTACAAATCAATGCAGGAGACAACAGATTCTTAGGATGGTGATACAGGTTTTCACTCAAGCTTATGTTAAATATCGTGCGAGTAGCAACCCTAGAAACATCAATGGAAGCTTGAATATAAAGATCTATGGAGAGGTTATCCACAACTTGGGAAGATTATATGCCATACACAATGAAAAAAGTAAAATGTTTCTTAAAAATTGGTTCAACTTTTACTGCTTTACTGCATTTTTTATTTTAAAGCCATGTACTATACTACAGTATAATAAATTATGGACATTTTATTGAAATTGTGTGACCTCACAACAAGAAAACCTCTAAATTCTCTTGTAGCTGTTAACGTTTTCTTTTACAATCCTCCTCGAACAATAATTGGATGGGAGCAGCTGAATATGACAAAGACATTTTAAATCTCCATTATACCCTCCATCAAAATTAGCATGAGAAAACTGTCTGATGTTTTCCATTAATGTAAATTTAGGACAGAAATTTAAAAAAGTACATTAAAATTTGGGGCTGTCGTGTCTTTCATACTGTACATCGCAATTTGTGCATGTATACATAAATAACTATTTTAATTTCCATTACACATACCTAGAAACCTACATGTGCTCTTGGCATAATTTAAAGACTACTGTATTCTGTTTACAATTCATTTCTTTCTGGTGTATATACAAAATCTCTACCTTTCATTTCATTTCATTTATTTGTTTCTTCACAACATTCAAAAGAAACAATTAATAAAAAATGATAAAACAATCTCTAAAATAATAAAAATAATATTCAAAATAATAATAATAATAATAATAATAATAATAATAATAATAATAATAAACCACCACCACCAACACCACTACTACTACTAATGATACCTGTCCAATACCTTTAAATAATGTATATTGAACAAGAAACTAGCATGGAAAGAGCTTAAAAAATCCCATCAAAACTGATTCAACGTTGATTATTTCACAGTAACAGGCAATTGGCATATCAGGTGTAATTATTCAGGCATTCATTTTGTGATATCTATCCATCATACATACATTGAGGAGCTCTCCACTTCTTGATGTACTATAAGCCACAACAATTTTTTAATTCTCTACCACATCAGTTTGTGGGAAAGGTAGTAAACTTTGAAAGAGGATTGTCTTTACCCTTTTAGAAAAATGAGCTCGCCATCAAACCTTGATGGTCTCGCAACAAGCTTGTGGCCATCTCACTAAACCTTGATGAGCTTTAGTGACAGTTGACGAGTGACGTTGACGAGTGACAGTTCATGAGACGAGCTTATAAGTCCATTACCTAGCTTGTCAAACATTAAGTTGAGCTCGTCACATATTTTGGCGAGATCAAAGGAAAGCAGCAAGCATTTTCTGACGAGCTCATCATTATTCAACAAGTTCATCACAGCATTAAGCTCGTTCCTTATTTGATATATATTCTGTACAAGTTTCAAGATGTAATTTATGTTAAAACAATAGAATCAAAACTTATTGGAATGTTTTATTTGAAAAGAAGTTTTTAAGAAACTTAAAGCATCTTCTTGTGACTATTGTTTGTTTGTTGAGAGTATACGCCACAGCAACAGTCCAAGTTTCTTTTTGAATGGTTCACAACCCCAAAGGTGGCTAAGACATTCTGAAAGTCATCAATGACAACACCTAAAGAAGAAACTGATAGCATTACATAAAGACCAGCTGTGCTGCTGTGAACTATGCTAGATGTTGCAAAGGCCTATATAAAAATTAAAAACTCTTTAAAATTTTGGTCAGCTACACTGTAGTAACTAAGGACCGCGTAACCTATTCTTTATGAGAATTTTATACATAACATAACAAGATAACCGGCTAAGGTGGGTGAATCACCCCATAAAAAGCCCAAACTAATACCAACACAAAAAAATCAACAAAAAAATCAAAGACTCCCAGAGTTAGTAAAGAACTTATCAATGTTGACTTTGAAATTGTGAACAGAATTGGAGCTAACTACCCACTCAGGCAAACCATTCCACTCATTAACAACTCTTTGCGAAAAGCTCAAATGTCAAATATCTATCCATGAGAACTCTTTGGTCAACTTCAAACTGTTACCATGTGTCATACGAGGATTAGCTGAAACATGCAAGAAATTACAGGAGGTCAAAGCATCACTGCCAGATAGGAATTCAAAAACCTGAATCATATCGCCACGTACTCTTCTTAACTCAAGCGTGTTCAAACCAAGAATTCCCAACCTAGATTCATAAGAGAGATTCCTTACCCGGGAATAAGTCTAGTGGCTCTTCGCTAAATCTGCCCAAAAATGAGCTTATCCTTCTCATAAAAGGGACTCGTATCCTGAATAGCATACTCAAAGTGTGGCCTGACAAACTGCTAATACAAAATAAGGAAAACCCTCAACCAAGAAAACAAAAAAATTTCTTCTAATCAAACCAAGCATCCTATTTGCCCTTGCAGCTGCTAAAGCACACTGTTTAGACGGCTTCAGATTACTAGTAATGGCAACGCCTAGATCCCTTTCTTAATAAACACAACCAAGGTTTGAACCTTTCATGCAGTAATCAAAAGCCAACTTGCTCTGACCAAAATGAATAACTTTGCATTCATCAACATTGAGTGACATCTGCCACGTTCGGGACCAAGAAACTCAATTATCCAGATCAGTTTGCAACAGTGAAGAATCCCAAGCATCATCAACAATCCTGTACAGCTTGGTGTCATCAGCAAATTTTCAAAACCTGGAGCCAAGGGAAACATCAATATCATTAATGAAGATTAAGAAAAGAATCGGATCCAATACAGAACCCTGAGGAACACCACTTGTAACCTTCTTCCATCTAGATACTTCACTATTATCAACAACTCTTTGTGACCTGTCAATTAACCAAGAATTTATCCAACTGGCACATTTTCCCTCCACACCAAGCACTCTTGTTTTCAACATGAGCCTGCCAAACGGAACCTTATCAAATGCTTTTTGGAAGTCTAAATAGATAACATCCACATTATGACCAGAATCAACTAGTTTAGCAACATCATCAAGAAATTCCAGTAAATTAAAAACACAAGACCTCTTTTGGTAAGAGCCCATGCTGGAACAAATTCAACAAACCATTGACCAGTAAATGATCTGGTACAACATCCTTAACAATGGACTCCATGACCTTGCACACAACACTAGTAAGACTCACTGGCCTACATGTATAGTTACAGGGCAAACTGTGGTCACCCTTTTTGAAAATAGGAGTGACATTTGCAATTCTCCAATCACTAGGAGCAACACCAACATCAAAGCACTTTGAAAAGATAATACTCAGGGGAACAGAAAGAACATCAGAACACTCACGTAAAACAGCAGAATGTATACCATCTGGACTGGGTGCTTTATTTCAAATCAAAACCTTCAACTTCTTAGACACAACATCAACTGAAAAATCAACATACTTAATGGATACTGAGAGTGCACACTAAGATACTCCACAACATCATCAACAAGGGACTCCTTAGTAAAAACAGATAATACTAAGAAGTTTCTACAACAATCAAATTAACCTGTTTCTTTCATGCTGCATTTCAAATAGCATTGTGGAAATGCCTTTTAATAAGTACAGTACAATGCTCAATAGTTTATAAGCTTAAATAGGTATATTGTATGATCATTGAGTTAAATTAATCTGTTTTCAAAAAGTGGTTGCAATGTACTGATGTGGGTATAATACTCACAAAAATATTTATATTCCTTTCTTAAACAGAGCTTATTTTTGAGATAATAACGTATAATTGAGTGAATTATCTGTTCACACCAAAGAAGAGAAAATGTATATATGAACATGATGACATTTTTTTAATTTTTTAAATATTAATCAGCTTTTTCAAAGCAGGTAAGTTATCTTAGAGTATGACTGAAATTAAATGATGTAGCCAAAAAAGCTGAAAACTTAATAAATACTGGATCATAAAGGTTTTGATTTTTTAACTTAAAAAATCAAATCAATTTACCATATATTCCCTAATAAACTCCTGGAAGGGGGGGGGGGTGTTACATTTTCAACCAGAAAACCACAATGTTTAGTGGTTCTGATGCATTCTTTCATTGTTGGTTAATTTCAAGTTTTATGCTAACTGGCATTGCATACCATGAAATAACATGTTCATAAGCCATGCCCACCATACATATCAATAAAATAGAAACTGTTGAAAACAATTGTACGATGCAAACCATGTAAACGGCTGCACATTTATCACTGTTTTAAGAATTTTACATAAAGCCCCTACATGACATCACTATCCAAACCAATAGATTACATTTAAGGACCATAACTCATCTGTGTACCACATGTGTGCGATGTGTTTACAAGTTGTTTTGGAGCATTTGCACATTAAGGCATGCATATTAGAGATAGAACCTGTTGACAACATAGGCATGTACACAATAACTGAAAAAGAAAGTGCAAGTTTGATGCAAGCAGATTATGGTTGCTATAAATTTATCACTTTTCAGTAAGCAATATGCATATGACATCACCACCAATAACAACAGGGCACACAAACAGACAATGGGTTATCTGTGTACCACACATGACCTGTGCTGTATCCAATGTATTGTCCTTGAGTATAAGCTCTTTTCAGCAACATCATATTTAGCCCCCACGGCCCCGCCCACTACATATATTAATAATATTCAACAATTTTACACCATGCATATATACACTAGCTAACAACATAAATATACCAAGTATGAATCAAAACAGACAGGTACTGTAGTTGTTGAAATAGACTATTCAAGATTCTTACATTAAGCCCCACCTACTCATTAACATGCATGACATCACCACCAGAAACAATACAATAGGGCACATCTACAGACCTTAGGCTATCAGTGTTCCAAATATGACATGATTGTAGTTTATTGTTCTTGAGATATTGTGTTAACAAGCTCTTTTCAGCAAACTCATATTAAGCCTCACCCACTACGCATGTTAATGAAATTCAATGTTTTTTTTATACCATGAGCATATACACACACACCAGCTAACATCATAAATAAATCATATATGAAACCAACTAGACATGCAACTAGAATATGAGCATTTCAAGATTTTACATTAAGTCCTGCTTGCTCCTTATGTCCTGCATGACATCACCACCAAATACAATAGGGCACATCTAGAGACCATAGGCCACTTGTGTACCACATATGACAGGAATCCGGTATATCATTCTTGAGATATCGTGTTAACAAGTTTGCTGTCACAGGCACACACATACATTCATACATACATACATACATACATACATACCATAAATAAACACACACACACACATGTCAGCATAAATGCATAGGTTCCTTCTGCTATTAGTATCAGAACCAAAAGGGGGGGCATTTATTTGAGGTTACATATACTTACAGAGCTGCATGTAAAATTAAAAAATCGTAAAATGGTATATTAAGCGTACGGACACTGTTGGCTGAAATGCTTTAATTTGGCTTTCAAAACCATAAAAATTACTTCTTCCATACAATTGATCTTTTTCATGAAAAAATGCAAAGAATCATTGTCTAGAAATAAACGAATGGTACACTTTCATTACAATTAAACCCACCTCTCCTGGCATATTTTGCCATAAGCCGAACTGGAACTTCATTCTGACTGTAAGTAATTTTGAAAGTATGCCATCACCTGCCTCTTCGAAATGGCCGCAATCTGTTCCTAACTATATGCTGAACTTCACCTCTGTTGAAACATTTTATTCACTTTATTTTCTGATTTATTCCCTTCTTGAGCACGCTTTGCCCATCAAGTAATTTTTCAGTCAGTTCTTGTGTGCATAGCAAGTTCAACTCTTTTGACTGTATTTTTTGGGCAGTTTTATTTGTACAGTTTGTAAATTAGTTTGGGCTGAAGCCTAATGTTAAATCCCACTGTGTATTTAAATTTAATATTACGATATAACCAATCAAGTTATGTGTGACTTTACAATTGTCACCGCCAAAATAAACATCGCATCGGGGAGGGGGTTTATTAGAGGAGGGCGTTTAATAGGGTATATACGATAGCTATGCTTCTGGGTTCTGGATGATAAGACAAAGATTCAACAGAGGTTGAGGTTGGTAATTGTTGAGTGGTATTGTACTGTACATCCTTTTCTCAGATCATTTGTTACACTGATGCTGTACCTATATAATACAAAAATCAAAGGAACTACTGTATTTTACAATATTGAATACATTTCATTATTTTACACATTTCTATTTTATTTTTTATTTTCAAAAATAGAAGGAAAAATCTTGGTTTGGTTTGTTGATGTTTAACGGCACTACGACAGTCAGAGTCAAATGTGCCAAGAGGGTGTTAAAAACTAAGGTGCTTCAGTTAGGACAGAGAGGAAAGAAAGGAGGGATAGAAGGTGGATAAGGGAACGTAGGTAAAAAAAGGAAGATAAGGAAGGTAAGGCAGAGAAGGGAAGGGAGGTTTAGATCAATTGAAATAGATTGCTTGTTGTTTTAAGTGTGAAATAAGTCTTAGCATTATTCAGTCACTTTGCAGATTGGTTCAATAAAACCTAATCTTCTGTATTTAATTTTACTGTAATTTGCATCACAAAAGATTTCTGGTCAGAATATTTATTGGCAGCTATATATTCTCTTTATTTTTTTCCCCCCATTTCATTTTTAAAGAGTAAATGTCAATTATCAAAACTATTTCTTCATCTGACAAAAATTTTCTGCATCATTCTTCAAATTCAGATAAATGTATTAAACTTTATATAAATGCTGACACTATCATCCAGAGCTCTTCAACACACTATCTAAATTATGAATTTGTAAAAAATATGCAAAGTTTACTGAAATAGCCTTCAAATCTTGATTACAATTACAGTAGAATTTAAGAAGTGTCAACACAATCAAAAGATTGCAATCAATTTCATTTTAATCAGTTCAAGAAAGTAATCTTAAAATGGTTAGAACTGATCCTCCAGATAATCCTACTTTTATTCCTACTCCATGTTCATACAGTGCTGAGCAACCTACAGTAGAGTAATTCACTTCTCATCAATCTAACAAGATTTTCATACACCAGTCTCATCTCTGCTCCCAGGTTCTCGTATTAATGCAACTCTGAGATTTATTTATGAATAATCTGCACTTATTTCATTGCACAATATGTCAGCGCCAATATCCAACACCTGATTGGGTAATGTCGCATTCTGATGATAAGACTGTCACACTGTAGCTTCTTCGTCTTCAGTCTCATTTGAAAAATTGGGTTAACTAATGAACATGAGGGGGACGGAACTTGTGAATTCCTGAGGGCAATTAAGAAACAATTTAGGATAAATGCTTTGTGCAAATAAGAAGCAAGTTCCAAAAATAGACAAGCTTAGTGAGTTTCAAAGGTCCTAGAACTCTATTACATTATATACCTATCAGCAAGGAGTCTAAAATGACAACTTCTTGTTATCGGGGTTAAACGCAAAATGGCTGCTACCGTCATACAAGAAAATTCCCACTACTTCAGTCCTGAGCAAAACCTGTATAGTAGTCTTACATGTACAAAATGACTGAAATGTTTCATGTATGATATCAATACCAAAAACAATAGGGTATATCTACAGACGATGGACTATCTGTATATCTCATATGAACTGAATCCCATTTTCAGCAAAATCATATTAAGTCCTGCCCACTATGCATATTAATGAAATTCAATGTTTCTACATCATGAACATGGACACATCAACTTACATCATAATTACACCAAATATGAAACAAAACAGACACGTGGTTGCTACAATATCAACATTTCAAGATTTTGACATTGAGCCCCGCCTACTCATTAAAATGCATGATATTACCACCAAAAACAATAGGGCACATCTACTATGTACCATGGGCTATCTGTGTACCACATATGAAGTTAATCCAGTGTACTGTTCTTGAGATATCGCATTTACGAGCTGGCCGTCACAAACACACACACACACACGCAATCATGAGCGCATAGGTTCCTGATGTTATTGCATCGAAACCAAAAGCCAACATTCATAAATATTTGTGTTTACTTAACTGGAATATAATTGCTCAAGTGAATATATCAATTTTCTTATTTTCAGACTGTTTGAACAGAGGTATCACACATAGTACACTCTTAGTGAGTCTGGAAAAACTAAGGCAAGGCTTTACTTAACTGGAATATAATTGCTCAAGTGAATATATCAATTTTCTTATTTTCAGACTGTTTGAACAGAGGTATCACACATAGTACACTCTTAGTGAGTCTGGAAAAACTAAGGCAAGGACCTTTAAGTGGCTATCATGCTGGGCATTTTTCAACTTTAACATTTTCAAAACCTAGGACCCTAGGGAGAAAAAAACTGGATATATAAAATAAAATTAGCTGGTGCGCCTTGAGGAAAGCTGAAGATAACCACAAGCGCAAAAACTCCTTACCACGTATATTAGATATTAGCCTCTTCACAACTTTTTTTTCTTTTTCTGTCTAGCCCTTAGGACATGACAGGACTAGTATTGTAATCTACATGCTTAAAATCCACCATCCTCACTTGAAATTCTTAAGATAATAACAAACGTTCATAAATCAAACTAATGATTTTGATATATTTTGAAAAATATAAAACTTAATACTACGTAATTAATTTTACAAAGTAGGAATCGAGAGGTAGTAAAAACGATACAAATATACAAACTAGACATCAATGATGTTATAGCTCAACCCATTACAATGCAAGAAGAATTGATTGCTTTCATTGATTTCATTTTTGTCATATGTACTTTTATGATGTTTTTAAAGTTTGATTTGAGGTGCATTCCATTTGTGGGCAATTATTCATCATGTTAAAAATTCAAGAGTTTCAACTTTCCGTATGAGTTGTATTCAGTTTGTTTGTTTGGGTGTAATGGCACCTTAACAGTCAGGTCATATGTGCCAAACGAGGTTAGTTGTGAATGACTGTCAGATTGGTTCTCAGTAATGACATAGTTTTGCGGTGGGTGCAATGAGGTTCATGTTATAGCGATGTCTGAAAAATTATGCTTCTAACAAAAGCTATGTGACATTCAATGCATGGTGCCATCATGTTTCACTTGATTAATGACGTTGGCGAGGTCATAGGTAAATTCCACCACAACATATAGTTAGAAAATACATTTTGCAAACATAACAAAAAGTTTAACATTTACACATTAATCTTCATAAATGTTAGATTAATTTCATTTGGCGGTACTGAAAAAGATTACTAACCAAACATGTTTCAAAACGCCAAATATGTTATAATTAGCCAGTAATCGCCAAACTAGCAGCTAAGGTTGTGACAGTTAGCATTTTTTCATAAATGTACAGCTGTCACCATTACGATCCATAACCGTTTAACCGTAAGGCCAGTTGTCATAAGTGGGACGCCCTTTTAACGCAAGTATAAAGCGAAATCTTCGACAGGTTCTTAACAATTATCTACCTACTGTGGTGTAGCGGTTATCATACATGTCTACAGACCACGAGGTCCTGGGTTCAAGCCTGGGTTGGGTAGACACGCCAGTGCACCACAACTGGTTATCAAAGGCCGTGGACATTGACTTGGTTGTTGATGTTATATCTGTCCGCACGCCGCACCTGTGTTCTCGTCGGATCGTATTAAGCGTTTCATGATAGCATTGTTACTATCATAAGCGATTACGCAGGTGACAACCCCGTCATTGTAATTGTGCGTTTACTCGTCGTCGTCGGTTCTTATTAATAGACCTTCCATAGCAACCCATGCTAATCCACCACTTGGAAGACGCTACCGTTATATTCACTATGTAATGTGCAAACATGCACTTCCTGCTTCGTATGATGAGTGTGTTAAAGTCAAGTTGACATGTACGATCGTTACTTAAATATTGATATCTGGTGTTTTATTCTTACATAATTAGTTCTTAAATAAATTATTATCCCGATAAAAAAATCATATATTTCATGTAATTTCTTTGTCAAATACTGTTAAAAAATCTTGTTTAATGAGGAACGAAACATAACATAGAAATCATGCTGCCAAATTTGTTTGTGACTTCAAAGAAACATACACATGAAATATAATGGAATTTCGTTTTAAAGTTATGCCCCTAATTGTGTTTCATTTGACTTTTACCATAATTGATGAAGAAATTACTGTTTCCCCCTTGAACTTAACAAAAAATCTTAGTATTTCCAAACATCCACGTGGAAATAATTTATTTAAAACGACCTACCTGTGGAGGGGGAGGGTGGAGGGAAGGGTGGAGGGAAGGGTGGAGGAGGGGGAAAATGGAGCGGTAGGGGAGAATGGAGCGGTAGGGTGGAGGGGGGGGAGAATGGAGCGGTAGGGTGGAATGGGAGGGTGGAGGGTGGGTGGAGCGGTAGGGTGAAAGCGGGAGGGTGAAAGCGGGAGGGTGAAGGGAGAGGGTGGAGGGGGAGGATGGGGAAGGGGAGGGAAGAGTGGAGCAGGAGGGTGGAGGGAGAGGGTGAAGGTGAGGGTGGAGGGGAGGGAGGGTGGAGGCGGGAGGGTGGAGGCGGGAGGTGGAGCGGGAGGGTGGAGCGGGAGGTGGAGCGGGAGGGTGGAGCGGGAGGGTGGAGCGGGAGGGTGGAGCGGGAGGTGGAGCGGGAGGGTGGAGGCGGGAGGGTGGAGCGGGAGGGTGGAGCGGGAGGGTGGAGCGGGAGGTGGAGCGGGAGGGTGGAGCGGGAGGGTGGAGCGGGAGGGTGGAGGGGAGGGTGGAGGAGGGGAGGTGGAGGAGGGTGGAGGGGAGGGGAGGGTGGAGGGGAGGGGGAGGGTGGAGGGGGAGGGTGGAGGGGAGGGGGAGGGTGGAGGAGGGTGGAGGGGAGGGTGGGGGGAGGGTGGAGGGGAGGGTGGAGGGGAGGGGAGGGTGGATCGGGAGGGTGGATCGGGAGGGTGGATCGGGAGGGTGGAGTGGGAGGGTGGAGGGTAAGGGTAGGGGGAGGGGAGAAACAGCGTTGAGCAGAGGCGGTTGTGGCTACAGAAAATGGGATGGTAAATTTCGTCCAACGTATCTTTTTTTATTGGTATTTCTTGTCCCCAGTAGGCAAATAGACTAAAATATTGGATGGGATCAATAGCTAAATACAAGTGTAACTGCCAGTGTCGTGTGGAGAAGCAATTTTATTTATACAACAGGAGACAAAGAAAATTGTTAAATAGGGTAGAGAGGGGAATACTCCCTATTGTGGGAGTATTCCTCATAATGGAGTGGGGAACACAGAGGTAGGCCTAAAAATGTTGTATTCATATATCGTTTTGTCAGTTTGTAGTAGTTGCTGCTGTAGGATATTGTGTAACTTCTTTCTGGGACGTACAACATAAACTTCAAAATTATCATGCTACGTCGGAGTTCTTACTCACATATGGGGACAGGCTTAACGCACCACACCTAACACACATCTGAGGCTAACATGTTTTAAAACACATTTTACTTCAATATTGGGTATATAGTGGTGCGTGGCCAGGGCAGGGAAGACTTTCCAATAATTACGGCCCTTAGTGTTTGATAATGGTAATCCCAGGGTCATACAAGCAAGAATATGTCTCCTTTGATTTAGGTAAACAATTTGAATAGAAGAAAAATCTTTTTGATTCCTATGCCAGACATGACAGTATCTGAAATGCGAGGAACAAGAATTAAAAATTTTAAAAATCACAGAACGAAAAAAGAAGGTTATTAAAATAAACATAAAGCAAATGAAAAATAAGAAACTACTGTTGCATGCTTAACAGTAAAGAAATAAAATAGATAATACAAGGATAAAATATACTTATCTCACTAAAAAGAAAGAAACGAGAGAAAATACTTAATACTTCTTTAAAAAATAATAATAACGCACCTGATTTCATGGCCTCGGTATTCGCGAACTTAGGGCGGGTATATGCAACATACTACCTCTTTTATTTAAGAATAGTGACAGTTGAAAAAATATGCTTCTAACAAAAGTTGTAAGCCGTTTTGTATTAATCTTAATGTAGGAGTTAATGGAGGTTTCCACTATGTAACGGTCGATTACCGACGTTATCGGAGAGCAAAGGTCACTTTGAGTGCAGCATATTCTGCAACAATACATTGTAAAAACAAAATTACGAACATTAGCAACCATCTACATGTTTAAAAAAATATGTTAGGCTATGACGTTTGCATGTTTGATTTTTCTGCATAGGACTTCCAATTTGTTTAGTTTTAGTTTCGCTACGGAAAAAGCCGTGATTCCAGGGATACATATTCCCCTACTTTTTAAGTATAGGCCTATAGAATAAAAAAAAAATAGTACACAATTGGGGGTGGGGGGAGGGGGGGGGGATTTGTTTGAGTTTCAATTCGTATCTTGTGACCCCAAGTTTGGATAAGAAGCCAAGCAAGCTCCTTCACGTTGAAGATGTGAATTTACGGCCCTGAAGTGTCAACGATTCATTGTATGAAAATGCTTTTCTGCATCTCATCCACCCCATGCCATCTCAGAATTCAATTGTCTTATCAGGGGTGGCGGAGCGTTCAAAATATTGGGGGATTAAATGAGATAAGGTGACATGTGATACGTTCACCTAAAATTATTAGGCTGAAGCCCGCACATCCCCCTTCCCAGCTCCGCCGCCTCTGTCGATTTCAAGTCATCATTGATGATAGGACCTAAATAAAAACCTTGATATGAACGCATAATGTAAGTTTCGCGTAACTAGCATGGCTACTTTAATATGAAATTAAAATTGGTTCTTCCCGTTTTTCTGTTTGTTCAAACTTAAGGAAACACTTGAAATATAAAACTTAACATTCATCCTATCCATGTAATGATAATCATCGGGATTACGTAATTCCCCTTTAATGTCGCTACTGCTGCGAGGAAAATCTGGGTCACTGCCAAAATGCGTTTAGAGCAGTGATGCGGTCTAATTTGCTGCACAGTATAATTTAGTGCACTTGGAATAGCTTTTGAATGATTTCGCCAATGTATTTTAACCCACAAAAATCCATTCAATGTCCTTATAACAATTTTTGTTAGGCACTACCATTATAGAAAGAGGTAAGCAAAATGTGGCAGAATAAATATTATTTCTAGTCAGTGAGCTGAAACAAAGAACCCTATTGTAGATGCTGCAGAAGTAGGCTATTATTTTGCGCTGTACAAGAATTGCCAACATCCTGGACTGGCGTGCTTGAATGCATCAAAACATTACATTCTTTGTGAATTCATTCAGGGAGTTGTTGTTTGGACAAATCACTGATGCATAGATCCCGAATGAAACTCCTTGATCCAACTTGACTGACTGAAAACGAAGTGGATTAAAGTTCAAATTCACGTGAAGGACAATATACCTGGAGTAAAATTGTATTTACTGCTGTAGTGCGGAAACACCTGGTAAAGAAACCCAAATCGTATCATTGTAAAATGGCAATGGAATTGAAAAATAAAGTGTTTGCCAAGTGAGCCTGTACTCTGTCCTTATAAAATGGAAGTTTAGCAATTTTCTTGCTTATCAGGCCTGTAATCAGGAATATGAGAAGGCGGGGGGGGGGGGGGAGGATTTATTTTTGCATAAAAGTACAGAAGATCTTGAATTTCTGGGTTCTTACTATTATTCAGATTTCAAAAAGGCACTTTCTCAACAAAAGACAGTTCAGTAATTTGAACAGTTGAAAGAGGTTTTTGTTTTTAGTTTGAAAGGGCAAAAAATCTTGAAATTCTGAGTGCTCATTATACTTTTAAAATATAAAATGGCATTTTCTCAACAAAATCGCGCTCATTCATTTGGATAAACCCCCTCCCCCCTGGCTACAGGCCTTCTAATCTGCTATCTTTTAATTGAAAGGTACTGTAAGACCTATTCTAAAATTGCAAAAATATTGTGGGGTGGGTGCCCTGATATTATAACAACTTCACCATCCGTTGTAGATTGGGTCAAAACTTGAAAATATTTGTCGATTTCTTTGAAAAGTATTGTGGGGTGGGGACCCTGCGTACATGGCCCTGATATTGCAAATTCACCTCACATTCCAAAGCTTTTTCATTCTATGTTGTAGATTGTGATCCAGACTTGAAAGTTTTGGTCCAAAATTAAAGATTTTTTATTAAAAAACCTGCAGATTTTTCATCCAAAAATGCAGATTTTAGGTCAAAATTCAAGAATTTAGTGATAAAATAAAAAATTGTTTGGTCCAAAATGGAAGCGTTTTGGTGCAAACTGTAAAAGTTTTGGTCCAAGATTAACGATAACTCAGTCGATACTATTGACTGAGCAATAGTATTTTCTACACAGTTGAAGTAGTTTATTTGATGTTGTTAACTATATTAATGACTTTGACAAAAAAAATTGGGGGAGGGGGGGGCTATGATATTTTTAGGGAGACTAAGCCCCTAATAGCCCCTAGACATGCCACTGCTATCTATGCACAAAATTAATTGCCACGATAGCTCTTTTTTAAAGGGTGTTCTTGTAGGTTTAATCAATGAAGAAATATGTGAAATTATGCCATCATTATGATTAAGCACTTTCCATTCTTTTAATATACATGGCTAATTCCAAATAAGAGTTACACATGCATGAATTTTCAAAGTATATTTTCTACTTGTAAATAATTTTTTCTTCAATAGTACACTAATTAACCTTTCAGATGTCCCATCTGTCACAAAAAAACATGAAAAAGTTGTTTACTTTTTACATGCAAAATTTTTTTGCTTCCAAGATAAATTCATATCTTCTATCAAGGAGACCACATTTAGAAAGTGAAATACAAATAACCTGTGATGTATAGTTGATCTGATATTCCATGTCAAAATCTTATTTATTCTTTTTGTCCTGTCTGTCACATTTTTGTTATCATCTCGGGGTTGTAAAAAATGGTAAACATAGACTGTTTTACTTATAATACTCCATGTCTTTGTTAATAATATAATTGATGAATTTATCAATAAAAAGTAAACTAAATATCAATTATAAAAATACACATTTTAACCACTTTGAAATACATGTAATCACATTGCCATGTTCCGTCTGTCACAAAACAAAACACCATGAAAAAGTTGTTTTCTTTTTACATGCAAAGATTTTTTTTGCTTCAAAGATAAATTTTTATTTCTCTCAAGGTGGATCACCTAGAATGCAAAATAAAAATAACCTGTGATGTATAGTTAATCAAATATTCCATGTCAAAATATGTCTCGTCTGTCACAATTTACCCCTTTTGTCCCCACTGTCACATCTTTTATCATCTCGAGGTTGTAAAAAATGGTAAACATAGACTGTTTTACTTATAATACTCCATGTCTTTGTTAATAATATAATTGATGAATTTATCAATAAAAAGTAAACTAAATATTAATTATAAAAATACACATTTCAACCACTTTGAAATACATGTAATAACATTGCCATGTTCCGTCTGTCACAAAACAAAACACCATGAAAAAGTTGTTTACTTTTTACATGCAAAGATTTTTTTTGCTTCAAAGATAAATTCCTATTTCTCTCAAGGTGAATTACCTAGAAAGCAAAATAAAAATAAACTGTGATGTATAGTTAATCAGATATTCCATGTCAAAATATGTCTCGTCAGGTTGTAAAAATTGGTAAACATAGACTATTTTACTTATAATACTCCCATGTCTTTGTTAATAATTGATGAACTTATCAATACAAAAGTAAACTAAATATTAATTATGAAAATACACACTTTAGCCTTTAGGGCAGTGATATTTTGCCTGCCTTCTTAACCCATCTTTTTGTCCCAGTCATGTCAGTCATACAGTAATAATTGCTGCATGCACACTACACACATGTTTACTGTACATGGGATGGGCAGAACATGTAATGTACATGCCCAGCAACATTGATGGTATTGGGGGGGGGGGTCCCTTGAGGAACATGTCACAGAATATGGGATGGCCAATGGTACAAACACAAACACCAGAAATTGCACAAAAAGTGAGCAAAAATGAAGATGTCCTGTATCACTTGAGGATGTAACTCAACACATGCAGGATATAGATGCCTCATGGCAACCAGATGGTGCGGAAATTCTTACCCTTCCTGGAACCTGTGGTGCGCACTGTTTTTAGAGTGTGGAACCTTAAGTAATATGATATGTGATGACGGCATTCCTGTGTGAAACTTACTCAACCACTTTCAGATGGCATTCAACCAAATAGCCAACCTGTGTAAACCTGGGAAAGGCAATTCTGAGAAAGATGAGCCATCATCACCAACACCCTTGTGAATGGTAGAGAAAACCTTACAGTACATGTAACATTTAACCTACATAATTATATCATATATATGATGCTTAACTACATTTCAAAATACATTGTTTGAAGTACTTAAATTCGGAAAACGAAACATGAAAACTGAATTAATTGTAGTGCAAAAGTACCAAAACTTAAAATGTAAATGTTAATCTTTTACTCAGATTGTAGACTAATCTAGTGCATATTGACTTTGTTGACTTCTTTTTGCACATACTTGTTAGTGCCAAAATATTAAGATATAATGAAAAATTGCCTTTTGAAGTGAAATATTGATTAATCATAGTTGACCAATGAAACATGCAAACCGAAAATAGCTTCAATTCAGGCATTAATGAATGTGCTCCAATTGATTGAAAGTACTGAAAGCACTGGTGATGGGTTCAATTCATACTGTAGTTGTCATTTGTGTAATTGATCTTTTAATTTTATAGGCCATTTATATTCTTTTTAACATGAACATTAAATTAACAAATTTAGCAATATGAATTAAGTTTTTGGTCAAAACATTAACTCAAATAATGACAAGACAATCAGCATACAATCAGTAATTGGTTGGGAATGCCAGACACCATTGGGACTAACAGTTTCCCCTTCACGTTTGTGACTTCCAGGTACAGTGCACCTCATAATGTCTCCTCATATACTCATCATAATGGTCCACCCATTATCACACAGTCACACTTGTAGTATCCGATTCACAATGGCTCATACAGTGTATTTACATTTACCCATGTACGTATGAATCACATCATGGAAATTTTCCTATCGTTTCGCCACAGAGGCTTTTTCCTGAAAAATCCACCAGAACACGTCAAAAAACTTCTTCAGATCTTCTTAGTTTGTGCGGTTTCGAGGCAAGTAAGAATAATTTTGGCAATATTTTAATGCAAAACGTTCTTCAATAAGAACTTCTCCAAAAAAGTTTGCTCACTGCAAGTTAGTGTAAAAATACCATATACACCACGATGTTAATTTATTTCTTAGTTTGAGTCCATTTTAAGGACTTATTGGTATCTTAATTGATATTATTTTAATATAAAAATATCACCAAACTCTCTTTAGCAATTCAAAAAAACATTAAAATTTTATCTTCTGTGTTGTTCGTGTACACATTACAAAGTATATAATTTGTTAGAATTTTGACAAGTAAATAATAACTCATCGTACAACTGAGAGTAATAATACATAGAAATAATCTCCGTAAATATATCTCATAATTTGTGCATTTTCCGAAAATGTTCCTTTATCTCACACTTTACATGGGTTTCTTCTTTTTTAATGAAACTAAAAAAGGAAATACATAAAGAACTATAGAAAACTCTTCAAAAGATGAAAATTGAAAGAAGGTAACGTAGACTACTTTGTTATTGCGAAACATGATTAAAGAAAGAAGGAGTTAAAGCTTTGCGAAGTTTTTCGACTTCTGGTCGGTTCTGACAATTAAGATTGTTCAAACAAGTTCAAACCCATCAAAAATGTCATGTGTGCAAAAATGTCCCATATGTCACAACATTAACGGGCCTGGTATTTCCAATTACATATCTTGAACAACTAAGTCATATGTTTACTGATTATTTGTTTAAAAGTGAGTAACTTGACAAGGAGAAAACATTCAATTTCATGGGGCAACAGATTGCTTTTCTCAAGGAAAGTTGTTTTCAAAAATGTGAGTGTAATTTTCGTCCCGTCTTTCACGCTGATTTTACTTTGTCACCACACAGTCATTGAATCCTCTAGTTCCATGGATTATCTTTTAATATAAATTATAGATTGTTTACCATGAATATATACATAATTTAGAAGGTTACATCTTACAGATTGTTTTTGGTAGGCCCTTTAGAAAAAAACGTAGCGTGAATCTGTCCCACCTGTTATGCCGGAAATAACCAGATTTGTTTTTTTGATCCATTGTTACATGTATATCATCAGGAACAAGGAAAACTACTTTTTAACAACTTCAACAACTTCACCATTGTTTCTTAACCCTCTGCTATATCATATGGAATGAGGAAAGCTACTATTAAATATGTGAAATTACGCCATCATAGGAGTAAGCACTTTCCATTCTTTTAATATACATTTGTTTCCTAATCCATTGCTACATGTATATCATCTGGAACAAGGAAAACTACTTTTTAGCAACTTCACCATTGTATCTCAACCCTCTTCTATGTCATATGGAATAAGGAAAGCTACAGTACTATTTGACAACTTCACAACTGTTTCTTAATTCTCTGATATATCGCCTGGAAAAAACTTTTTTCAGCAACTTCACTGTTGTTTCTTTATCCTCTGCTATTTTACCTGAACAAGGAAAACTACTTTTTAGCAACTTCACCATTGTTTTTAACCCTCTGCTACAGTATATCGTCTGGAAGAAGGCAAGCCAATTTTTAGCAACTTCACCATTGTTTTTAACCCTCTGCTACAGTATATCGTCTGGAAGAAGGCAAGCAACTTTTTAGCAACTTCACCATTGTTTTTGACCCTCTACTACAGAATTCGTCTGGAAGGAGGAAAGATACTTTTTAGCAACTTCACCATTGTTCCTTTACTCTCTGCTATATAGTCTGGAATAAGGCAAGCAACTTTTTAGCAACTTCACCATTGTTCCATAACCCTCTGCTATATACTGTAGTCCGGAATAAGGAAAGATACTTTTTAGCAACTTCACCATGAAGTTGCGTAACACAGGAAATGTGATAATTACACAATAAAAAAGCTTTCTCTTCTATTATTGACAGCACTCACTAGGAATGTTAAATTTCAATGAAATGTCAGTTTGTTAAATAAAATATCCTTTAATGAAGTTGTAGGTGTCCACTGCTGAAAAACTTGAATTAAGTATTGGGTATAGGACTTTGGTTGATCATCTTACATATTTGCAGGTGACTGTTTGCTGTACGGGTTCACTAAGCATTTTTATTCAATTGTAAACACATACAGATTTACAGAAAACTTTCAAGCATTTATATTGTTCTTCATTTAGAAATGAAGCTAAGCTGAATTTACAAAATGCATATTCTAGGTTTTTCCCTCTTTCTTTGTACATTTTGTTAATAAATGAATTACTACTTTATAAGATCCTGCCTTTATTGTCTTCTACTTCAATTCAAATTTGACAAACACTAACATCCATCCTGGTAAGCTCTCACAAAATTAAGCAATTTCTAATTACTGTGAAAGATTGAAATTCTAGATTGTGCTATACGAAATATATGAAATGTTTCTTTAGATTCTTGTGAAATTCATTGATATTATAAGGAAAGGCGGAAATAAACTACTACAAGTGGCCCTAGAAGGAATAGAGGGGGGATGGGAGGGGGATTTTAAACTGCCCTTTATCCCTACACCATTCTAGAAAAATAAAAGCAAAGAAAAGAAAAAGATGACCAAACTTTTAAAAGATCTGAAAGAAAATTGAAATTGAACTTGAAAACTGAATTAGGAAAAATAAAATCTAAAGTACTGTAAATAACTTCAAAAAATTGCATTTACAAATTTGGGTACTACAATGTTAATAGTGCCTTCCAGGCACAATTACAATCACAATTGAATTAGCAGCGCAATTGCGAGAATTGCGCAATCAGTCCTCACAATCCCACATGAAATTAGAAGCAATGCGGGATGGTCGTTACCGGGAGCTGCTGGCTTAGACAAGTGTTGAAATCCATGCTAAGCATTCAGTAATAACATTAGGCCTCGAGTTAACGATATTTTAGCGATTAGACATGAAATCTCTTTGTATTAAAGATACCTAAAATAAACAGCTTCTTTGATTTGCATGCGTGTCGCACGATATTCTTCACCATTGCGTTGTCATTTTCGTAACAAAAGAATCTCAAGTCTTTGACTGCATTGGATCAAAGTTTCTAAGCAGTCAAAATAGTTCCTGGTTTAACCTCATCCGAGAACTACACTTCAATTCTGGAATGTTCTGAGCGATATACGAGGGGGCTATCACGAAACTATTTACAATCAGTTTTTTACAACATGGTAGCTCCTAGTAATAAGAACTCAGCCATGTACAACGATGGCGTGTGCAGTTGAAGATATGGGATTTTGCCTATATTGACAGGGAGGGGGAGGGGAGAGGGGTGGACAAGGGGTGTTTAAGGGGTAGTTAAATAAGTATTAGGTATCGTGGCATATAAAAATAGTTTTTTTTGCAAAGATGTTCCTTATTTATTGCACTAAAAAGCGTTATGATAGCACAGTATTTAAACATTTTCCTGATTTTGAGGTCAAAGGTTACGCCTAAACGAACGAAAACTTGGTCGTGTAAACATTTAGGTTGCTAAACATAAATGTACAGACCTAATATTTATGCAATTTGTGGAAATAAATATAATTTAAGAACAATTTTGAAAGAGGGAATTTCCCTCCCTAAAATCTGAAGCTAGTGCAAACCCTGGGCATGATACCAGAATTAATATGTGGTCCCAGCAATCCTGTTTACATCAGAGAACTTGAAATTAAGGATCCCAATTTGTTTATAATTAAACAATTGGATGTGATGGTTTTGGTAAGTGGAGCAATGTATGAAATAATGTGGAAGATGCTGGCAGTACAAGACAATACCTAAATAAGTTGTCTCAATGTATGACAGCACATATAAAATACTTATCTCCTAACAACACAGCTACTATCACTGGGTGTCACAACATACTGTATTGGTCCACCAGTGCATTACAGTACTGTAGGTTATTAATGCCCAATTATATTACCCAACCTCAAACCATTTTGGAAGAATTGCCTCCACATGTCTAAATCCATTGATGTTTAAAAGAGAGACTTCTTCAAAAATTCCTTCCCCTACAATATCACATTTTATATTTAAACTGCACATATACTGTAGGTACTGTAGACCTAAACTCTCATGTAGCGAGGTTTAATTACTTGATGTGCTTAAATGATATACTGTAAGTGATCTGTCATTCCAGTCAAACATATCTCTATGTACCTCTGCCAAAGAAGTTTGATGGAGGTTATGTTTTCGCCTCTATAAATTTGTTTGTTGGTTTGTCTGTTTGTTTGTCATCAAGATATCTCAAGAACTGATGACTGGATTTGGATCAAATTTGTGTGGTTTTCTTACTGCGTAAGGAAGAAGTGATAACAATTTGAGACATTGGAACAGGAGAAGGGTGAAAATAGGGGTGGGGACATGTTAGGCCCTGTTTGTCTATTGGCTGTCATCAAGATATTTGAAGAACTGATGATTGGATTTAAATTAAATTTGGTGTGTGGTTTTGTTACTGCTTAAGGAAGAGGTGGTTACCATTTGATACATATTGGAACAAGGGAAGGATGCAAATGGAGAGGTGGGGACATTTTAAGGTGCGTTTGTCTGTCATCAAGATATCTCCAGAACTGACGATTGGATTTTGATTACATTTGGTGTGTGGTTTTGTTACTGTTTCAGGAAGAAGTGATTACAATTTGGGACTATTTGAAACAGGGGAAGGGCAGAAATTTAGGGGTGGGGATGTTTTAGGATGAGATCTGTCAAGACTTAAGTTGTCAAGACTACATTGAAACTTTCCATTAGAATGTGCTGAACAATGACTTGGTGCTCTGAATGAAGATCCAAACAATGAATTTTTTTGAACTCAAAGAGACTTACATGAAGTGTTCTCTGCAATCAATGAATGGAAAATGATGGAATGTGATTCCTGGCTGAATAGAGCTCAAATAATGATGCTTCACTTGAATAAAAGTAAAAATAATGGGTATGGCCTTGGAGGAAATCCAGTCAGAGATAATCTTCAAGTATTCAGATTGCAGATGTTCATTACAGATCAAAACTTAGGGATAAATCTTGGTGGGCCTAGGATTGACTTCTGCAGGAGATTATATTGGGTATGGGGATCGAATAAACTCTTAAATTATTCTAGGCATGTTGGAATTGCAATGGGGCAGAGGTAGGCGCTCTAGCTAATTCCAACGAGTCATTAGGCTCATAGAGGCCATAGAAAAGATGCTTATCACCGGTTTTGATGGCGCAGGCGGATGAGGGTACATGACTCCCCCTAAACAGGACGCCAGTCCATAGCAGATTAACTCCCCAGCAGTGCTGGTACACTGCACTCATTTTCCAGCTGAGTGGACTGAAGCAAGTAGAGTAAAGTGTCTTGCTCAAGGACACAACGCAGCGCTCGCGACAGGAATTGAACCCGGTGCCTTTCGAATACGGGCTTGACTCCTTAACCACTGAGCCATTACACCCCTAAAGAGGCTCTAGAGAGTGCTAATATTCTAGTATAAAAGGTGATCGATCACTTCAGTGCTTACAAAATCCTATGTGCTGGCAGTCCGGGCTACCAAGAATTTCACTCAAGGCACCTGCAATGGCAGCTTGAAAAGCCCAAGAGGTTACCACTCTAAACATATTTTACATATACATAGTAATAATTTAGGCTACAAAATAGCATTGTATGAAGCTTATAGGGCACCTGGTCTCAAAAACAATTTTTTGAGCACTGCACTCTAGTCAAACAACTTATCTATTTATATATCATAAAAGGTGATCTGTCACTCCAGTCTTATTTACTTATTGTTTGTTTCCTGATCCTCACTGCAAACTCAACAACCACAATTGTGGGTTATAACCCCATCTTGAAACAACAAGAAAAGCTGTCAATTGCTGGGGTCTGTTCTGGTTTGGTTCACTCTAAACTTACTGCAAGCTCTCTCAAATTCAGGAAAAGATATCAGAAAAGCCTAATTTTGTATTCAGTTCAAAATAAGAATCAAAAGAAGGGAGCTACAACACTTTCATGAGACATAAATTGACCCCATAACATGCACAATTTCAGAAGAAACCCCACTGAAAAGAACAAGTTTTGCATTTTGTCAACAGATAACTAGACATCAATGATGTTATAGTTCAACCATGGAGCTATTGCAGTGCAAAAACCAACTGACTGGTTTTATTTTAAAAGCATTTTTTTCCCCTTTCATATTTGATCTTTTCAAATGTGATTTAAAGATTTTCTTGAAATCTACTCATTTTTAGCTTAAATTTGTTAACCTTTAAGTTGTTGATGATCATTTTCATGACAACCAGATTTGGCCAAATTTTGGTCAATTTTGAAGAATCAAGCATTTTTAAAGCATGTTTAGACATGTTACTTTACCACTGCTATCAAGTATTTTCTTGTTCTGTACAATATTCTCCTCCAACTTCAAAATATAAATTGATAATATGACATTGTTAAAGAATTAATTGACATAATTAAAGTGTAAACAAACCATAACATACACTAATTTGGAAAAGTGGGACAAATGTGTTTTAATGTAAAATTTGCTAAATTTGAGTTAAATGCAGTTTTGAAACTAAATAAGCTGTTTTTAGCAAATGGTTTAGCCATGTATAGAACTAGCATCTAAGGACATAATAAACAAAGGGAAAGTCTAATTAATGACCTAAATAATTAATTAACATGACAGTTGTAAGTTTCTAGCCAAACTGTGTGTATCATTTAAATAACAAGACAAACAAACACGTACTTAAAAAATTCATTCATAATCATATAATATTCATTGGAATTCCACATATTTTGGGTTATTTACTTACTATGACATTGTTCAAAACTAGATGTATTTAATTTGATTAAAAGCAATTTAAATGAACTTGTAATATTCCATTAAAATGTTGATATAATACAAACATTTAAGTACTACATGTAATTAACTGTTAATGAATTATTTTATTATGAATATTAATCCAAATATTTAAAGTATGAACATAAAATGTATAATTTTTTTGAAAATGAAAGAAAACAAAATGTGATGAAATAAAAAATATTTGTTATTTAATCAATAGTTAAATTTCTCTCAGCAATATCATTACTAAACAAATTATACACATAGATCAAGACAATTCATAATGGTAGACATGCAATAGCAGTGTACTTGCAATGTTCTGTAGATGAATCAATAAAAACTCTGGAACTTGCATGAACACATAAATAAATAACAGGCCATAAGCCAAGGTGGCTGCAAGTGATTGTGATGAAAGTTTAAAGCTACAAAAAAACACAGTAGCAGCGTAGGTCTACCTGCAATGGGTTCAGTTTTTCATGAATTGTTTAACTCTGCTAAAAAAAGATACGCCCTAAATAGCAACACAATGATTGTTGAAAAATAAAGTTTATTTAATCAAAAGTAAATTTTCTTTCAGCAATGATATTATTTAACAAATCATATGCATAGATCAAGAAAATTCATGATGGTACGTACAGCGTATCCGCCATGCTCGGTTGATCAAGAATTTATAACACCCCACCCCCACAAACCCTCCCTCACAAAAATAAAAATCCCTGAGCTTTGGTGAAGCTTAAAACAGCATCAGAGATTGTGCTTTTTTTATTACAAAAAAAATCTTGATCTAGGCTAAGTAAAAGTAAATTTCCTTTCAGCAATATTTAAGAATTTGAATTCAAGATGGTCCGTACACAATAACTTATCATAAATAGTTACTCAGAGTAGGCCTACACTACAGATTGCAGTTAAGAATGGCCGCTACAGTACTGCTACTACCTGACTACACACAGTGTATTCATTGGTGTACACTTCACTACATTAGTTAAGTTACGAAGGTACTGTACAGCAGTTCCTAGCGTTATGGCAACCTATACACTTAATATATATATATATATATATATATATATATATTTATACATATATATATATATATATATAAATATATGTTTGTTTGATGAGGTCTTAACGGCACCACGACAACGAAGGTCAAATTGTGCCTGAGAGGTCAGATCATTTTAGAGGTAGTAAGGAAAGAGACCAGGGGAAGAATGAGAGAAATTCAAGAACAAAAGCCAGAAAGCTGTGATCGAGAGAGGAGGTGCATGGGAAAAACTAAAAACAGAGTAGAGAGGGGGTGGAAGAGGAGGATTAAATATGGTTGTAGAGGGATGCATGCTGAAGGAAGGAGACTATTTTATCTGGAGGATTTTTTTGGAAGAACTCAGCAATTGAGTTGTGGGGAGCGAGAGAAGCTCTGGGAAGGTTGTACAGGGGCAAGCAAGGAGAACGTGTTGGATTGTAAGGATGCAGTGGCAATTGTTACAGAGGGGTTGGGGGGAACCAATAAGGAGGTGGGAGTGAGTGAGGTGGGTGTGACCAATTCTAAGACGGGTAATATGAACGTTGTCGATACGAGAAAGGTTGTTGATGGTGGATTTGATCGGGATTGTGGGCTGGATAACATGGAGTTTGTTATCAATTTGGAAGTTCCATAAGGTTTGCCAGCGATCACGAACAAGAGAAGCGATAAGCGGTTTGATGTCAGAGAGGGTTTTGGGAAAAGGGGAAGGGAGGAGGTTAGGGCAAGCTTAGCGGCTGTATCAGCCCTGTCATTGCCAGGGATGCCAACATGGCTGGGTATCCAGAAGAAAAGAACACTTTTCCTGCAGAGGGTGGGAGAAAAGAGTTTCCGGAGGAGGAGGTGGCAGGTGAGGTTATCCCATTTAAGATTGAGTAATGAAGTAAGAACAGCCTTAGAGTCAGAGAAAATGGCAAAGTGACTAAGAGGAGAGTACTCAATAAAGTTGAGGGCGAGGAGAATGGCCTTAGCCTCGGCTGAAAAGATGGATGAGTGGTCAGGAAGTCTGCTACTGAGGGTGATGTCTTGATGATGGCAGCAGCAGCTGTCTTGTTGCCTTCCTTGGAGCCATCAGTATAGATGGAGGTGTAATTTGAGAGTTGGTCTTTGATTTGGTTGTGGAGATTGATGAAGAAATTAGGTGAGTTTGAGTTTTGTTATAAGTGGAGAGGTCTAGGTGGACAGAAGGAAGGGGTGGCCCAAAGGCGGAAAAGTGGGCCAGGAATAGGTGCCGAGAGTGGCGGGGTTGATGCCAAGTTGAAAGAGGTCTGATTTAATGCGTAAGCTGAAGGGGGCGATAGGGTTTTAGTCCTATCAAAGAGGGAGGAGAAATTGGGGTACCTAATGAGGTTGTAAACAGGGTTCTGAGTGTTGGTGAGGACTCTAAAAGCATAGGAGAGGCTAAGCTTTTTACATCTAAGTAGAAAGGGGGTTAGTTGGCTTCAACATGAAGGCTAGTGATTGGGGAGGTCCTGTAGGCTCCTAGACAAAGCCTGAGGGCTTCATTTTGGATGGTGTTAATGTGGTTGAGGTATGAGTTGTGAGCGACACAGTAAACAATATTGCCATAGTCAAGCTTGGCACGAATGGTGAGCCTGAAAATTTTGAGGAGAGCATAGCGGTTCGCTCCCCAAGTAGTGTTGGACAGCAGTCGGAGGAGGTTGAGGGAGCTATTGCATTTTAGTTTCAGGTTGGTGATGTGTGGCTTGTAGGTGAGCTTGGGGTCTAGAGTTAGACCAAGGAACTTTGTGTTTTCAACTTTAGGGATGCGATTCCCATTGAGCACAAAGTTCGGGTTGGGGTGGAGGTTGTTGAAATGACAAAAGTGCATGCAGACTGTCTTGTCTTTGGAGAATCTAAAACCGTTATTGTTGCTCCAGACTTGCAGCTGATTGAGGCTGGTTTGAAGCCTATTTTCAACAATAGGAAAGCTAGGGGAGGAGTAGAAGATGGTGAAGTCATCCACGAGAGGGTGCGTTTGATGCTGGGGCCAAGGTCATTCCCGATGTCATTAATGCTCAGGTTGAAGAGAGTGGGGAGAGGATGCTGCCTTGGGGGACGCCTCTTTTGGGGTACGGCTTGGAGAGGGTGTGGCCAATACGAACTTGGAACTGCCTGGGTGAGAGGAAGTTTTGAATAAAGATGGGGAGGTGGCCTCTGAGGCCAATGGTGTGAAGTTTCCGGGTAATGCCGTATTTCCAAGTAGTGTCGAAAGCTTTCGAGGTCAAAAAATATGGCAATGAGGTGTTCCTTTTTGCAAAGGATTCGCGGATAGCGGTGTCGAGCGTAATTAACTGGTCTAGGTATTGCGACGTTTTCGGAAGCCGCTTTGGTGAGAGAGAGGATTCTGTTGGTCTCGAGGAACCAGTTTAGTCTCTGATTAATGATCTTTTCCATAATTTTACAGAGACAGCAAGTAAGGGCGATGGGTCGATAGCTGGTGGGGTCGGTGCTATCCTTCCCGGTTTAAGGACGGGGATGACAAAAGCTGTTCTCCAGATAGGGGAAAGGAGTGTGAGGACCAAATGTGGTTGAAGATGGTGAGTAGGGTAGTGGTGGCTTTGATGGGGAGGTGTTTCAGAAACTGATAGGGGATGTTATCTGGGCCCTTGGAGGTGCAGCCAGCGCCGCTGATGGCTTGGTTTAATTCAGAAAGGGTGAGAGGGGTGTTGTAGCTTTGGAGTTGTCAGAGGAAAAGTGATTCTCCGGGCTTCATCGCAGCTTTTTTTATTTTGAAAGCATTGGAGTAGTTGGTCGAGGCCGAGATGTTGCTGAAAGAGGCGGCGAGGTGGTCAACGATGTCTTTTTGCGGTGAGAAGGTCTCCATTCCAAGAGAGATGGGAGATGGAAGATTTGCCTACTCTGCCGTGGGAAGCTGTTAACCATTCTCCAAATCTTCTTAGTGGGGGTGTTGGTGGTGAGAGAAGAGATAAAGTTGTTCCAAGTGTTGGTTTTACTGTCCTTGATAGTGCGCCTGGCCTTGCACGGCTGATGCGAAAGAGGTTAAGGTTATGGGTGGTTGGGTTAGTTTTAAAGTTCCTGAGGGCTCTTTTCCTGTTCTTGATGGCGGTTTTGCAGTCATCTGAGAACCAGGGGTTGGGGGGGATGATTTGGGGTTTGGAGGTTTTGGGAATTGAGCAGGTGGCGATGTTGATAAGGATATTACTGAAGTTAGACATGGGATCCTCATCCTCGAGAAGATGGGGGGGAGAGGTGTGAGTCACAGAGGGTTTCAAAAAGGGACCAGTCAGCCTTGTCGAGGTTCCAGTTGGGGGTGTGCTCAGTGGGGATTTGATATATATATATAAATTTACCTATATGTATTAAGTATATAGGTTGCCATAACGCTAGGAACACCTGTGTACAGTACTGCATCATGCATGCTGAAATCCAGGTGGACATTAGTGAGAAAACATTTCCTTTGTATGCCCTACATGCTATGCAATACATGTAATATAGAGTGAGACTGTCCTACAGAATCTGTTTTCATGTGGAAATCGCCACGGTCCTAAAATGGCGACTATACTGTCTATTTACGTCACCAGTTACTAAGCTTGGGCGATATATCAATATTTTGATATATTTCGATATTGGCCTATATCGAAATGGCCGATATTGAGTTCAAGGGTCGTATCAATATATTGATATTATGTTTTTTCAATAATGCACAATACATGAATTATTAAAAAGCTACACATGACTATTAAACATCCAAGTATTTTCTATTAAACAGCCACAAAAAGTTAAATAAATTTCATTTATATCAAAGTTTTAGGCAATCAGTTATGATAAAACTTTATTAAAACATTAATATTGTGATAACAATTACCCAAAAATCCTTTTATGAACAACTAGAACGATAAATACCGTCATGGTTCGCATGCCCATGCAAATTGACACCCATATTATATGACACAGCCTATTATAAAAATGGCATCTCACACTAAGTCCCATATGGCATCCCATGTACCACATGGCATCTCACCCCATGTCCCACATGGCATCCCACCCTAAGTCCCACATGGCATCCCACCCCATGTCCCACATGGCATTCCACCATATCTTCCACATGGCATCCCACCCCATGTCCCACTTGACATCTTATGTCCCATGTGACATTCCATCATATGTCCCAAAGGGCATCCCATCCTATGACCCCACATGGCATAGCACCCTATGTCCTACATGGATCACATCCCATGTCCCAAATGACATCCCACCACATGTCACACATGACATCCCATGTCTCACATGACATCCCATGCCTTGTCACACATGGTATTCCACCATATCTCTCACATGGCTTTCCATCATACAGTTTGTTTGTTTGATAAGAGTTTAACGGCCCACAGCAGCAAGGGTCAAATTGTGCTTGAGAGCTTAGATCATTCCAGAGGTAGGAAGGAGAGTAAGCAGGGGGAGATCGAGAGAAACACGAGAACTAAAAGCCAGAAAGCTGGGATTGAGAGAGGTGTATGGGTGGAAAAATAATGTAGAGAGAGAATGGGTGTGGAAGGAGGACTAAATATGGTTGTAGAGGGAAGCATGATGAAGAAAGGAGATAATTTTATTCAGGTTTTTTTTTTTGGAAGAGCTCGGCTACTGAGTTGTGGGCAGCGAGGGAAGCTCTGGGAAGGCTGTACAGGGGGCAAGCAAGGAGAATGTGATGGACTATGAGGGTGCAATGGCAATTGTTGCAGAGGGGTGGGGGGAGTCAGTAAGGAGGTAAGAGTCAGTGAGGTGGGTGTGACCTATTCTAAGGCGGGTAATGTGGACGTTGTCGACACGGGATAGGTTGTGAGTAGTGGGTTTGATCGGAATGGTGGGCTGGATGACGTGGAGTTTGTTACCAATTTGGGAGTCCCATGAGGTTTGCCAGCGGCTACGAACAAGGGAAGTGATAAGCGGTTTAATGTCAGAAAGGGTTTTGGGAAAAGGGGTTAGGGGGAGAGTGAGGGCAAGCTTAGCAGCTGCGTCAGCCCTGTCATTGCCAGGGATGCCAACATGGCTGGGTATCCATAAGAAAAGAATACGTTCCTATGGAGGAGGGGGAGGGGGGCGAGAGGACTTTATGGAGGATGAGGTTAGATGTGGGGTTATCCCATTTAACATTGAGTAATGAAGTAAGGACAGCTTTGGAGTCAGAGAAGATGGAGAAGTGGCTGAGAGGAGAGTATTTAATAAAGTTGAGGGCGAGAAGGCTGGCCTTGGCCTCAGCCGAGAAGATGGATGAGTCAGTTGGGAAGCCTGCTATTGAGGGTGATGTCTTGGATGACGGCAGCAGCAGCTATCTTGTCGCCTTCCTTGGAGCCATCAGTATAGATGGAGGTATAGTTTGAGAGTTGGTCTTTGATTTGGTTGTGTAGGCCTAATACCAGTTCCACAACATTTTCTTTTTATAGAATATGCCGAGGCCTAAACTTTTTCAATGTTTCTGAGATTGATCTTTTGAGATAGAAACCAGGTAAAGAACATTTTTAAACATAGTGGGTGTTTATTTAAAGATGATATGTATCAAAGTTGCAGTGATTTCTGTTAATTTGTACAAAAAGTTTTACTTTACTTTTTTTGAGCCGAGACGAGATTACCTTGCCGGAACAGTACATACGACTTATGTATGACGCCCTATAATTTGTAAATCGATATTTCGATATTATTGATATTTTTCAGGCAATATATCGATATTGTATAATGTTCAATATCGCCCAAGCTTACCAGTTACACTGTAATTACTGTACTTACGACACATACAATTATATAGTTAAGTTCTCCTTTTATTGCTGTTAATCTTGCCAGTAATTAAAACATGTCGGTAATTCTGAAATGATTAAAAAGGGGTAAAAATGTAAGCCAATATTGTACACTCCTTTCAGTTCAACCGTATGCTATTGGAACCTTTTTTTTTAACTAAGGTGCACGACACCGTTATGCGTACGAATAAATATAATGCCAGCAAACTGGACGCACGTGCCGCCGCAGTTGTGCCGGTGCGCAGCATGATTTTTATAAGGCCACACATGGCACTGCAGTTACATTTATTAAAATGGATTATTTAAGATAACTGTTTTGTTGAAGGAACAGTATTTCCTGAGCAGGATTCAAAAAAACGTTTAATGTAGAAGGAATAGGACTGTAAGATAAGGACACTTTTGCAAGAAAGTATTGGGGTATATAATATGTAAGAACTGCATTGCAGATCATGTACGGTCTTAAAACGTTTTCTGTTGTATTAGGAAGGGTCCTGGTTCCTCTGTTACATGATTTTGGAAGAAAAATTGGGGCCAGCTTTCTTATATCTACACCGAACCAGGGAAAGACCTGTAGCAGGGAAATTGAAAGGGGTGGTCCATTTTTCGTATGATAGGACAACAATGCTTATTATTCTTTTAGATTTCAAAAAGGCACTTTCTCAACAAAGGTGGATTCGTTCTGACTACGCCACAGAAACATTCCAATTGGCAAAACTAACAAGACACAGACGGGATTCAAAACAGAAAGGGACAGGACACCTAGCATTTCATTGAGCGTATTGATGGATAAATCACAACTAAACTAATCATGGACAATATGGAAATAGTCAAGGGGGCCATTGATCCCGAGAGGAGGGAGGGGTAGAAAGGAGGGAGAACATCCACCGAATTCAGTGAATTCCCTCACCCGTTTACAAATTCAGTGGCGTTGGAAGCGAGAACGATACATGGGCCATTTCCGTTGTTATTCTTATTTTTTTTCTATTGGGGGTAAGTATTTACTGCCCTAAATAATGAAGTTCTGCATGGTGAAATGAGTTTGAAGGAATTCAGATTCCTTTCATATTAGTTTTTCCAAAGTGTACATGAATACGTCGGCACAAAGACAAATTTGGAACATTCTGGATGTAGCATAAGCACTGGTTAACAACGTAGTTTAATCTCGCCGGATCAACTTTCAAGTGCATCCATTTCTCGTATCTCGAAGTATACAGGCCTGGCTTCGTCCAAAGAAATTTTATTCTGATTTTCTAACTTTCGTGTTTGTATATTTAATATTAAAAGAAAAGGGCCATCAGCAATTTTTAGGCCGATTGAAATTGAATCAATTTTAGTCGTGGTAGGGAGGGGAAATTGCGCTTTCAGCTATACTCAGGGGAGATGGAAGGAATTCAGGCCAATGAGGGTAGAAAATCTAGTATGGGCACTTTCTTTATTTAATATTTTTAATGAGGATCTGAAACAGGAAAAATGACCTTAGTTCCATTTAAAGTGTTATAAATACCTGCAATTCATAAGTTGTAATTCTGTTCTGGATTTATTCTATTCTCTGTTCAATCGTGCACGCAGGGCTATAACTAGACTTCGAGCGCAGGGGGCATTAGACAAATTTGTCCCACAAAATATAAATCGGGACAAATTAGAATAGTTTTTCTGTCTATATCTATCTATATAAGTATAAGGCTACAATATAAATATTTAAAAAAATATATATAAAAAAAACGATCAACATATCACAGCCTTCTGTATGAGATGTAGAGGACAATGAAACCAAGAACATCTGAACCACGGGGCAACCCCTACCCTTCTCCTCACGGGGACAATGGAGGCAAGAATTGGGCCCTCCATTTCACGAGAGCAACGGGTCAAGAAGTGCCCTTTGTGATATTTATTTTAGGCATTATTTTCGCCCTTGCTGTAAAGTAACGGTTGTGATACTCAAAACTCTTTTTATGCTTTGAAATAGCTGTTTTCGATATAAAAACTGTTCTTTCTCATCATTTGTGCTATTTCACTTTCAGATGCATGCATGCCCATAGTTTTACGAATATTTCATGTATGGCAGTAGGCCTAAACTTGAGGTAAATTTTATTGGCCTTAGTTAAATTTTTGACACTTTCGCTTGCCAAACAGTTCATGAAAGTATCCTCTCCATTAATCATTTTGATTGCTACCTTCAGCTGCTAAGGATGCATTTAGCAACAACAAAAAAAAGTGTATACTTGTCATTTATTTCATTAATTAGATAGTCTTGAATATTTCCTATATGCCATGATTACTAATACTATCTTCGATCAGTAAAGTCAAAAAATGTGTGCACTTGTTTTAGACGCACGATTTGTTTTTCACCCGCGTTCAACATTTACGCTACGCTGGCTGACATGGCTGATGTCCGATAGAATTTGAAATAATTAGGTACATTCACTTCGGCGCACATGATTGTGAGAAGGTAGCAACCGAGGTAGGTGAAAGTTTCTTCTTTTTACAGGTTTTAGTTCATAGGTATTGAATGTATTTTTTATGTGCCCAAGCTTTTAAGATTAAGAGTTACATACCAGAAGATTTTTTAGTTAGGTAGCTTAACTTTTGCAGGTTAAAATGAATGAGGTTAAAAAGTACGAATTTCTTGGGAAATGTTCGCAAAACAGGAATGCGTCGCAAATATTCTGCAACGCGGCTATGATGAGTCAATGTAGCGGTTTCCACCGTTATATGCATAGGATGATGTCTGACCGAGTATTCGCAGTCATGTTATGGCTATAGCGTGTACTAAGGTCAGATGTTTATCTGACTAGGCGGACATTGGCTTAAATTACTCTAAAATCAGCTGATAAATCATTTAATTAAGCTTACCTTAATATAAGTAAGTTATGCTTAACATTACATACAATTAAAAAGTGCTTGCAATTTCATTTCATTTGATACATACATAATGGCATGCCACAGTCTATTTAGAACTTTTCCAATAAGAATTATTTTACACCTCCTTAATTTGAACGACCACGTGGTGCAGAGGAAATGTATGCGGCTAGCACGCGAGCACTCCAGGTTTAAGTCTTACCGTAATCACTGCGTAACTTTTTTTTCTACTGCAGCTTTCAGGGGTCTTTTGGCTATAATCATTTTTGGTGTTTTTTCATCTTTCCTTTCTTTCTAAAAATTATAGATTAGCATCATTGGAAAGGAAATTTAAAAAAGAATCTAAATATGTAGCATATTGACATACATGTATTGTTTTCAATATTGACAAGAAGTTATACTTCCGCAAAGATTGACCATTTGTTGACCAAATTTAGTCCAAAATTGCTTAATTTGCATATTTTTGTCCAACATTTCCTAATTTTGCTTTCATTACTCAAAAGATAAATATCTTAGCCCCTATTCCAACCAAACTTGTAACGACTGAAAATGAAAGGAAAGTTGTCAAAAATGCATATGAAAAAAACTTACGAAAATTGGGCTTGCTTTTTTCAAAGCCCTGGTTTAATGCTAACTCCCTAACATAACACAAAGTCACATCCCAAAAATTTCACACAGCTTCAAAAGTCTCCGATATAGATTTTTTTATTATCCCGTAATTCACTCAAATTTTCATGAAATCGCATAATTTTGGTTTTATATGAAAGGTACTACTACACAAATTAATAATATTATACCAGCTTTTAGACATGTTGAATATCAGTAGTAATTATCGTAGTGCTAATAGGAAACACACGTACTGAATGCATGAGGACCTAGCCATGTATGGCACGCGGAGCATTATGTCTACAGCTAGCTATTTTTAGCACCATTAAGTATGAAATCTGATACTGTTGTAAAACCTTTCGGGAGCTTTAATCTCTTAGCAAAATACAAGCTATTTAAATTAAAGCATACAAAAGTCTTGTTTGCGCCATAATTTTAAGAGCAAAACTGTTAAAACCTAGGAGGAGAAGCATTTTAAAGCAAACCATTGCACAGGCACATACATGTATGGGAGCATACGATTTGATAAGTTCCACTCATTACACTCTGTGTAATGGGTAGAACTAAAAACTGTGTAACCTTTAATGTTGTGGAATGAAAGCTTGCAGATATCCTTTCATTGTGTGTTGGCTTTGCTGTGGACAAGTAATGCACATAACCTTAGCCTCAAAAATCAATAAACAATTCTCAATAGGAAATCTGTAATGTTGAAATATTCACCAGACAAATGTACAATGTGCTTGACTGCCAAAAGGTGACACTATTGCCCAACTAACTAGAAGTGGAAGGAAGCACCATTTCCTGTATATGAATGCGTTCTACCAAGCAAACCAGCTTCCAAAAGGTTCAAATACTACTACAGTAGCTTGTCATACTCAAATGGTCCTGTCATAGTCTTGTTGTGCCCCAGCTGAGATAAAGACTTATAAAGCTTTTAGAAGTTAACAGTTTATCTTTTTCAACATTATGACTTTTGCTAAATGCATATAGGAATGACAAGTGACATACATGCATGCTGCTGTTCATATGAATTGAGATTTGATGCTGTTTCCAAACTGATAAGACCTAAGTTGCAAAAATCAGGGTCAGGGTTTAAAATGTACACACAGGTATCTTCCTTGTGTTCAAGTATTGGCAGTATCATTTGATGTAACTGTAATTTCTTTTGCAATTCTGACTCACAACAGTTACTTGTCCTTTAATTTCTTTTTGACAGAAGTGATGGTTCATGCACGACCAAATGCAAAAATTCATCAGACATGTAAAACAAGACGAAAAGTCAGACATAATCCTTATTTTTCATGACAGAATTAAAAACAACAAATCTTGACCAAGTTTCATACCTCCTGAAGCAATCCAACACATTTTTTGTAATTATCAAAAACTTTAATATTACTACTGTATTAAATAGTACTTTTGGAGCTGCCATTTTTATTTTAAAACTGGCAGAAAATGATGTCATCAACCCAACAGGATGTTGGAATGCCTTGTACTTTTTCATATTCTATCTTAAGTTTTCTAGCTTATGAAAAATTGTTTTTCTTTTGTAAGGGTTAAGGACATTTTTGTGTACACATGAAATTATTAAAACACACTGTTAAAACTTTGTGTCACATCAGTTTGAATTAAAAACTTTTATAAAATTGATAAAGAAATACATCATAATCCTTATGCCCCTGTTGGGGAAATAATCTCATCATGCACAAGATTTCAATGTACATAATTGAACAAATTTGAAGCCTCCATGTGTTAATTTCAAACATGAATAACTTGAGATAGAAATAAGATTTTGACTTGCTGTTTTTGGTAGTTACAAATCTTGACCTAGTTTCATACCTCCTGAAGCAATCCAACACATTTTTTGTAATTATCAAAAACTTTAATATTACTACTGTATTAAATAGTACTTTTGGAGCTGCCATTTTTATTTTAAAACTGGCAGAAAATGATGTCATCAACCCAACAGGATGTTGGAATGCCTTGTACTTTTTCATATTCTATCTAAAGTTTTCTAGCTTATGAAAAATTGTTTTTCTTTTGTAAGGGTTAAGGACATTTTTGTGTACACATGAAATTATTAAAACATGCTGTTAAGACTTTGTGTCACATCAGTTTGAATTAAAAACTTTTATAAAATTGATAAAGAAATACATCATAATCCTTATGCCCCTAAAATTGATAAAGAAATACATCATAATCCTTATGCCCCTGTTGGGGAAATAATCTCATCATGCACAAGATTTCAATGTACATAATTGAACAAATTGGAAGCCTCCATGTGTCAATTTCAAACATGAATAACTTGAGATAGAAATAAGATTTTGACTTGCTGTTTTTGGTAGTTGGGTTTAGATTTGTATCCTCATTCTTAAAGCTTATGACTGTATTGGTCTAAGAAGATAACAGGGTGGGATGGGTGGGCACGTAATCCCATTGTATATGCAAATAAGTCAGTAGAATTATAATCAATCTTCAACTTAAATTTCATTTGAAGTTTCGTTTAATTGTTAAATTCTACCTCCTCATTTGCATAACTATTCAGGAATTCCGTGAGACTTTAAAGCGACCAATTGCAGTCATACTCATACAGTAAGAAATTAAAACAAGGTACCAAACAAGCATACACTATGTGTTATGTTTGATTTAGTTTGTATAGCTTACTACAAAAACTTTCATCAAGCTAATGGGGTACCTAATAAATATGTTTGGCAAATCCAAACTCGTTAAGCATTCTGACATTGCCTCAGTCTCAAGCAAAATCGATGAAGTAACCGTTTCACAAACACTTAAAGGAATATTCCCATGGTTTTTTGTAAAATTGTATTTGAAAGAGCATACTTTTAGAGCTGATTTGGTACAAAAATTAGGTTGATATCATATTCTGTTCAGGAGATATGGATTTTTAAAGATTTCCAAATTGCATTTTAAAGTTTTTGTACAGTATGATAAATTCATGTTTGATGATGTTATAGAAACAATTCCACTGCAAATGTTTATGTATTTCTTTGAGCTTTAATTGGTTGTTTCTGTATGATTAGAAACAATTTTCAAAAAGTTATCAAACTAGGGTATATTTGGCAATGTATATAAATACCTAATTGTCATCAATTTTTTTTTTCTAGCGGGTTTTACTAATAAAAAAGAATGACAGATTTTAATGAAATACATCAACTTTGTTGGAGAATGTGTTGTTGTGATGTCATACTGTCAGCCTTTTCCTATTCGTTTATTGGCATTTTTTGTGAACTATCTCCTGGTAGGAATAACATATCAATATGATTTTTGTACTAAATTGTTTCTAAAAAATTTCTCTTTCTTATGAAAGGTTACAAAAAACTTGGGAATATCCCTTAAATCCCCATGTGGTATTTGTATACTGTTAACCAGATACAGACTACGACAGAAATATCCTCGATTGAGAGTATTGGCCCTTAACGTACAGAGCTAAACTCACAGCTGATCTGTTACTATTAACTACCTGCCGTATTACCATTATTCTATTATATTCGGAATAATCTAATTTCAACAATGCTTTTCAAGAACGTTTGCAAAATTTAAATTTTAAATACACATAATTGAGAAATGTTACATAACATTATTATGTAAGACATTCCTGCAACTTCTGGTCCAAATAACAACTCCGTGTCAATACAGAGATGCTTCCAGAATTAGAAATAGCATAAAATGTAAGTGCAGGTGTATTTGAACTCAGACTTACTTTGTTTTTGACTAAATGAATAACTCTGTTTAGAGAGATGGCATTCCCCTGTTTTGTTTGTGTTCCATATAAAATGGAAATGACTCTTGCGATCTACACCTAAATTTTATTCAATATAAAGTTAAGTGTTTTGAACACCTGTGCATGTTGCAGATGTACAAGCCTTTAAGCTCCTCAAAGACAAACCTGCATATGGCGTCATATATTCATGTCATTATAAAATAACATTCGTATCTAATGTATATCTTTAAACCTTTGTGTTTGGTGTCTATAGCTCAAACACACGGTCTGTAAATTTGTAATCGATACAATAATCAAAACACGATTCACATATTTCTGAATGATTTAACCTGTCAATCATATAGAACAAACCCATCATTACGGGTTTCATGCCGTGTGTAGTTGTTCCTTGAACATGTATAATTTACTGCTTTAATGCAGAAAATAGAAAATACCGGCTGAGTTTGCAAACTTCGGCCATGGCACGAGGCCATGCCCATGGTACACAACGTGATAATACGTTAAAATTGTTATGAAAATTTAGGAACATTCTATGGATTGTATGGCAAAGTAGCCTAAAGAAATATTCAAGTATCAAACTCATGATAAGAATTGGTCAAATAATCTGGTAATTGAATTGACGGCAATCATTAAACGATGGATTGCCAAAAAGGGGGCAGATCACAAACCCCTCCATTCTCTTGTTATTTTTCCTAGCATTAATTGTTCTGCTCCTTAAAGTTTCAAACAGTCAGACCCGACCTGATACATAACCAGGTCGGGTCAGATTTTTCCTCTTCATTTTCTTTATTCTGAAAACCTTAGGTGTTGTGGAAGTTGGTGCTGAGTATCATATTAGCAATGGATGAAGTCCTTATTGTGTGGCTGTTTTAATCAAGATAAAGTGGTCTCACTATTTGCTACAGTAAGTTTGTGGTTATGATTTGCTGGAACAAATTTTTAAGGAGAAGGACAAGTCATGGACATTTCCAAATTGAAATCAAATTGGGATAGTAAATTAAGAACTCCATGAAATATCGAACATCACGGCAGGCAATATGCTTCTGGTTCTGATGCACATATTACCAACATTGCACAATCTGTTCATAAAAAATTCGAAGAAAATAATGTTTCCAATAGTCTTGCCGGAGACTGATTATGAAATAACTTTCCTTTCCAGCATAGACTCATGGTGCGAACATACATATTCTCAATATTATCCATTTTCGAATTAAGCATCAATGGCCTGGGCTTACATAACTGTATTAAGTATGTTTACAAAATAATGTTTGCCAGAGACTTGAAATTACTGAAAGACCATTCTACCCAGCACCGCGTCAGTGTAATCATGTTTATTCTTGCAACTATTGAAGCAATGGCGAATGCAAGTTTCTTTAATATTGTTAATGAATCATATAATATAGTAATATCAATGGCCATACATACATCTGTACATCTTTCTGTCTTTAGCCCATCGAAAAAGAGGCTACTATTAAACCAGTCTTTAAAACTTATTGGCTTCTTTAACCTGTTAACAATAACAGCTTGGAAATAGTTATCTACATTTATCCATATTTATTTTTCTGGTTTTCAAGGGATTGTCATAGGCTCTTTGGCCTGCATATGTATCACATTTAAGTAAAAGAAATGCAATTTTCTGCAGTTTCGGGAGCGAGGCAATTGCTCACTTCACGACTTGCTTGCATGCATCCTAAAATCTTAAACTTGTTACGCCACGTGTAACCTTCACAATCTTGTTTTTCATATCATAAGGATGATTATGCGGTACCGTCTTAGATATATTTGCATTAACTAAAAACAAATTTATTTTTTGTGTTATACCATTTAGTAAGCTGGTAAGCATGGATTGGAATAATTTTCTTCGAACAAGAGCTTTTGTAGTATAGCCACATGTACAATGACTAACTTGCATTTAACTTGATCAAATTTGATATTGAAATATTGTTTCGTTTGAAGTGATAACCTGCTATTATATATCTCACCAAAATCTTTTAGATTGAAGATCATTTTGAATGTTTTTAGACGTGACAACCTTCTTTTTTCTTTTTCTTTTTTCTTTCATTTTCCTGAACAATCACAGTATAATTTACCTTTGCTTCTTATAAAATTATATTCCCAAAACTATGTTCAAGTTTAAAAACTATGCTCAGGAAGAAATTTTTGTCACGTCTTCATGTTCTTTCATAAGCCATTTTAAAGTTATGATCTTACATTCTCACTGAGTTCACCCGAGTTAAAGTTCTTGTGAGTTTACAGGAAAATTATTTCTGATAACCCTTTTAGAATTTTCCTAATAATCTCAGTATCATTAACCTGAAATCAAGTTCTATAGGAAGTTTTTACTCCCGAACAGGACAAAATTTATGCCACATAACACATGGGAAGATGTGTGTAAAACCCACCCCGCTTACCGTAGTGGGGGTATTTACGAGAATTATACTTACCTGTCATACTACAAATATGCACTCTCTCAGTTATGTGCTCTATTATCGCACCTTACACCAGACTAAAAACCGCAGTTACCATACCTGCTCCACCTTATCACTCACGTCACACAACTCATACTCTCGCACCGCCAACCGGGACTAACCGGGGAGGTGGGTGGGAAGTATGACAGGTAAGTATAATTCTCGTAAATATCCCCACTACGGTAAGTGGGGTGAATTTACTTTAAATTATAGCTTACCTGTCATACTATAAATATGCACAGACTCCCTCCGCTCTGCGAGGAAGGTGGGCAATAGTCCTGCCCCCTACCTAGGGGGGGTAACTGCGGCAAAGTATAACAGGTAAACTGTAAGAAGCAAAAGACGAGAAAAACTCACCATAGACAGTGCCCCTGGATCACAGATGAGAAGAGCTTCTCGTCCGAACGGCCGGAGCACAGACCGCCCGCGCAACCGGTCCTTCATTCGAAGACACATCTCGCATGTAGGATGTCGTGGCTGTAGATGCTGTTTTCCAAACTGCTGCGGACATTATTTCCCAGATGTTGACTCCCCGAAATAGTGCCAGGGAGGTGGAAATCCCCCGAATTGAATGTGCTCAATATTACCCTCACTCCGAGCCAAAGCAGACTCGTCCAACTTAATGACCTCCACCAGCCACCTTGATATCGTATCAACGGATACAGGGGCGTGGGGTTTATTCAGGGATATAAACAGTCTGTCATGCCGTCCGCGGAGAGACTGTGTCGCTTTAATGTAACAACGCAGCGCCCTCACAGGACGCCAAACCTGATCTGCCGCGACTCCTGCGAACGTCTTGATCTTTGGCAAGTAAATCGGTTTTGGTAGAAATTCCAGCGTCAGGTTCTTAGCCAGAACGTGGGATCAGGAACCAGGGGACACTCCATCGTTTTCAAAACAAAGGTGTCCCTTCTTGATAGACAGAGCATGTAAGACGCTCCGCCGCCTAGCTGAAGCAGCTGCTAACAAAAACACAGCTTTGAGCGTAACATGCTTTAACAAGGCTGTAGTAAGCGGTTCAAAAGGAGTGGTGGCCAAAGCTTCAAAAACGGCCGACATGTTTCATGGCGGAGCTTAGGTTCTCACCGTCTGCCGACGAAGGAACAGGGCCTTGACCAGTTTGAGGAGGTCAGGAGAGTCTGTCACCGACGTGCCATCGGCAAAACTCGTATGGATAGTGGCTATAGCTGTTCGATGACCCTTAATGGAGGAAATCTGCAACCCGTCAGTAAAGAGGGACAACAAGAAATCCGCAACTTGCCCTACAGAGGCCGAAGTTGAAGCAATTTGTCGGTCCGCACACCATTTGGCAAAGATTTAAATCCTTTCCGAATACATAGCCACAGTGGACCTCCTTCGAAAGTTGGTGGCCACATCTGCAACCTCCTCCGAAAAGCCCTTTGCAAGTAGGGATTTGCGGACAGAGGCCACACAGTCAGGCGCAGATTAGCTGGGGGGTCGTGAAAACTGCCTGAGCCCGGAATTCGAAGAAGATCTGATTGGACCGGCAGAAGCCGGGGTTGATTGACTATCAGCCGGAGCAATACTGGGAACCACGCTTGACCCGGCCAGAGAGGGGCTACTAGTAGTTAGGCTCCTGCAGCCGTAGGTCTGAAGCTTCAGAGCGTGAGCAGTGGGAAAGCAAAACCCACTAGATCGCGCCAGTCGCTTGCGAATGCGTCGACCCGCCACGCTCGTGTATGGGGTCAGGCGCAGAAAATTGGAAACTTGTGGTTGTCCAGGGAAGCGAACAGGTCTATCTCCGGCAACCCGTACCGTGCCCAAATCATCTGGGCCACAGACGGGAGAAGAAACCATTCCGTCGGTGAGTCCGACAGACGGGACAGAAGGTCCGCTACTGTATTCTCCTTCCCCGGCAAGTCTACTGCCTGTATGGAGACCTTGTGGAGCCTGCACCACGTCAAGAGTTCCTTGGTCAATTGCCACAGAGAGGCTGATCTCACGCCGCCCTGGCGATTGATGTACGCCACCACTGTGGTGTTGTCTGTCCGAAGAAGGACACTCTTGCCGCAGATTAGCTCCACAAACTGGAGGGCTGCCCTTCAAACCGCTACCAGTTCCAAGATATTGATATGGTGCTCCAGCCATAGACTGGCCCAATACCCTGCTGCCTTGTGGGTGCTTAAGTGGCCACCCCATCCCGAAAGGGAAGCGTCCGTAACCAAGGTAACGCTCTCCCTCCGAAAGGTAAAAGGCATGCCCAATGTGAGGTGGGAGGGATTTGCCACCATGCAATGGCCGCTACGACATCCGCCCAGAGTGTACTAGGACAGAGAGGTCGCGCGCTGGCGGATTGAAGAAGCGGATCAAATGGAACTGAAGGTCTCGCATGTGGAATCGGCACCATGGCACGATATCCACCAAACTGGCCAGGTAACCCAGAAACACCAGCCACGCATGCACTGTGGACTGGGGTTGTTGCCTGAGCAGTCGGGCACCTTCGTGGACTGCTAGGATTCGTTTTGGAGTCGGACGAGCGATCTAGCTTTGGAAATCCAGAATTGCACTTAAAAACTGGGAAGATTAGGGTGGTACCAAGTCTGATTTCTCCTGGTTGATTATCCACCCGAAGGCTTCTGCCTCCTGAACTACCCTTTGTGTATCTCAGGAGGCTGTGTGAGAATCCGGTGCCACTATGAGCCAATCGTCCAGATACATGTAGACCTGTATGCCGAGTCGTCGCAAGTGTGCCCGGAACACCCAGGTGACCCTAGTGAATACCCTTGGGGGAGGGGGGGCGTGGAGAGCCCGAGGGTAGAGTCGAAACTCGTACATCAGACCTGCTACCGCGAACGTCAGAAACTTTCTGTGGTTCCGCTTGACGGGGAGGTGAAGGTAGACGTCAATCAGATCGACTGACTTCGCCCACCAACCTTGGTGTAGCATGGGTAGAATTGTATGAAGGGTCTCCATGCAGAAATGCGTGGGGCGTACGAAGCGATTTAGTGGTTTTAGGTTTAATATGGGCCTCCACTTCCCGCCTTTCTTGGGGGCGAGGAAGAAGGTCAACATGAAGAAACCGGCTGGTAGGGCCTGGAGTTCTAAGACCGCTTCCTTTACCTAGAGTTTCACGAGCTCGTCCAGCAACGGCCGAGTGAGCTCAGTGTCCTGTGGCACGGATGTCTCTCTGTACACGCCCAGATTTAGTGGGGTGTCTGTGAACTCCACCTGATAACCCTCCTAAATCGTTCGTAGGACTCACGCATCGGACGAAAGCCCGGACCAGGATGCCCCAAACTGACCTAGGCGGCCGCCTACCCGGCCTGCTAGTAGAGAGCTAGCCTGGGGCGCGTCAAAAACGCTTCCCTGACTGGGGTTTCGCAGCGCGTTACGTCGATGGCGTGAAGCGGCGACCCCCCCCCCCCTCCTCTTTGAGTCACAGTGACCTGCCCAAGATTTTCTCCAGTTGGGACATGCCCCCTGCCCGGAGGACCACTGGGCCTACATCTCCGGTTCCTGCCTCGTGCAGAGCCAGGAGAGCTGTCGCCCCTAGACGGGGGTTAAGAAGTGGTCGGCACAGGACGGGTCTTGCTCAACAGCTTTTGAGTCTTACGGAGGGCATCCTGGCGCTGAGACCCAAAATGGCCCGCGAAGTGATCGGGGCCCTCATGGGGAAGTCTCTGTAGGTCGGCCAGAGTGGCGTCGCTAAGGCCCAGGAGAGGGAGTATGTTTTCGCGCCTCTCGGCGTTCAGTCGGGCAGAAATTCAGGACAGCTGACCGACAGTCGCGTCGGCCAAGCCCGAGATCCCTCGTAGCAGGGGTTCAATGCGCTCTGATAAGTCCTTGGAGCGCTCCACAGTGCTTCTTACACATTTGGCCACCCAAAGCGCCAAGCCTTGAAACTTGATCCCCGTCTTGGCGGTACGATCAAGGGCGCAAAGAGTCTCTTCGTTGTGCTGCAAGGCTGCATCGCGCAACCTTGGACTGCGTCCTTAGCCCACCGTAACGCGTGACGAGCTGGAACTTGGGCATTGAAGGAGATCGAAGACACGGACACTCCGTGACCTGCTCCAGGAAACAGACTCGGAGGGACGGCGTGACCGTGGCGACTCGCTGACCGATGCGTGCACATTCGCGTGGTGGCTCGATTGGTCTACAGCCAGGTCCCCGGCCTTCACCGCCGACCCCGGATAGGAGGCGGAGGGGGCGACAGGCGCCCACCAGGTGTGGGACCCGCTGACGGTGACGTCAGACTGGTCACGAGCTCTTTGGCTGCCGAGGCCTTGGCAGTTGCCGCTTGAAAATTGTCCAAGTCAGACCAGAACTGTGTGTCCCACGCTCGACAGATGAAACATGTCTGGGCTCTGCCGCAGGGGCGGCACCGATAACAATCGGGGTGGCCGTCCCCGGGAAACAGTGCCATAAACTGCCGGCATTTAGAGCACTGTTTAGACCGCGGGGGGCCATCAATGGTCGAGGCCGGGCACAGTTTTGACTTGCTAGTCCCACTCATGGGGATGAAATCAGACTGTGACTGGGAATCTGCCGAAGCCGGCACTGGCTTGGCAGAGACTAAACCCGTACTGGGGTGAGCCGGTAACGGGGCTGTCCGTGGACGATCTTGTAAAATCAACCCACCGGTATCCGCGAACAGAAACCATGGACGGATCGACCCGCTCGCGGGGAATCCAAAGGGTGATAGCGGTCTAGCCGGAGCCAGGGTAACCAACCCGCTCACAGACTACTTTGACGGACTGAATCCCTACGTGGAAAGGTCCGGACCTTTACATATGTGTATAGACGGAATCGACACTCGCTCTTCAGTGTCAATCCCATCTGGGGGGAAAAGAAACTGGTCGCAATGACAGGCCCCTGTCCAATCTTGAACAGGGGAGTCAGACCAACACATGCCCTTACTTGAAAAGTTTATAACTACTTCCCTTATGGGCCTCAAGTTGGATTCATTTCACTTGAGGACGGAGTGGGGGAAATTTTTTATAAGGAAGCTCGAAGCAAGGAGGCCAGATAAAAAAAAATTGTAACGCTGACAAAGTCAGAATTTTCCGAAATTAATGCCCTTATAAGCCTCTCTAAGCGAGAGACTAATTATAGGCCTAAGGGGAAAATACCCCACCCTTCGTACCTCCCTGGCTACGAGAAACGAAGGACTCCGAACAACTTTCAATTTGCAGATCTGTACGGAAAACTAAAATCTGTATTATCTTCCTACAGGCCTATCTCAAGCCAACTCCACTGCACCCTTGATTCTAACTCAGAAAAGAGGGCAGCAATCAACAATATATACAATCAATGTAACATGAGGCTGGCTATGTATAAATCCACCATCTTGCTTTATGCAAACTCAATAGGAAAGCTATCCTAACGTGAAAAGCAATGGGTGAAAAATCAGAGGGATAGGCTTATGATCTGTTAGACACTCTTGATTCCCATAATTCATATAATAATACAAATATATCTTTGAAATAAACCCAACCAAAGTTTCAACAAAGGATAGGGAAAAAAACCTGCAGAGAGAGGAGCCGAACTTTCCGAATCAAACCTCTCTCAGTTTTGCGAACGAAATGAAGGACCCTCTCCGATGTGTCTATATGTGGTGTTTACTGTAGGGCCTACGACGATCAGATAATACCATGTAAATATCTTAAAAAATACGAAGTAGAACTGATATCACCAAGAAACTTCAGGCGTTTAAAATCCACAGTACTTGAGCTAAAACGCACAAATCCGCGGCGGAATAATTATGAAAGAAAACTCAATAAAATTCGTAAAGACTCTAGGAAGCAACAAAGCGTCTGTTCACAACAGCGCGCAAGAGATATGAGTTGTATGGAATGTGACGTGAGTGATAAGGTGGAGTAGGTATGGTAACTGCGGTTTTTATTCGAACAATCTTAGTATTATTTACCCAAGCCTAGTTTCTTGAAAGCATTTCTCCCGAAAATCTTCTCGAGGTTTAATTTCATGGCAGCCTGCTTTAAGCTCAATTCGCAGTTCGTCCTTGGTAAGATATATGCAAACTATTATCGCATCTTTTATATGTTCTAAAAATAAATCATGATTTATCACTGTGATTGTCACATACTTTTTTATGTATATGTTTACTTCTGCATTCTCGACGGCTATCTTTAAACTATTATAACGAGGCTGTAATGTGGGCCAATTACCAACTTAACGAATTTTCCCTTTAGGAAAAATGTCTTTCAACAGGAAAAACCTCAACCACGTCTTCTATGGGATCTGGGTACTGACACACCTGTGCCCCTATTAATTCACCTGTCATTCCACAATATTTTGGTGACAGATCTTAAAACTATGTGATTTCTTGCATAAAGAAACTCTTTTGTTCATCTATATACATTCAAAATTTTGAATCATATTTTGCATTTATGCAAAATAAGATATATCATGAAGTAACAGACACATTAGACTGTTACATATGCATGACTTAAAAAGACGAAAATCATTTGTTCCTTCAATAGCAAAGAATTAAATCGAGAAATGTTGGATATGCAAGATCAGAGAAGTAACAACAGCTTGTTATCTTGTAAATACCTTGTAGACATAACCAAGGATGTACATCCTTGGCGTAAGGGCCTTATGCGACTGTCACCCGACTGACAGGTGACTGGTCGCGGGCGGAGCCCTACCCAAAATTAGCACAGAGTTTCCTATTGAATCGATGTCAACACAATAAAGGTGTCCACGCATTCACTCTTAGTTTACATGCATTATGCACTGTACATTGTATGTGAGGTTTCTGTGTTTATCTGGATATGAATGGGAATTAACTCCACCAAAGTTCAACAAAAGATAAATCTCTCTTGTTTGCCCATAATTTGTTGATAAAATTATCGATTTTGTGTTGAATTTGACTTCCTGAAGTAAAAGGTGACACATATAGTATATGCTATATTATGTTACAAGTTCAATATGATGGTTCTCTTAAAACAGTGTAAGTGTATGAAATCATGAATTGCATAAAAAATAAACATACTGATCGTTATGTCTTCACTCTTCTTATTCTTTTATTCCAACAGATAAATCATTGCCTTAATTGTTCATATATTAATACATGTTAATCCCCCTCTTCATAATACATGTTAATACATTTTCAAATTTGTTGCATTTTCATACCAAAGATAATTGGAAAAATAAATTAGGCCCTAGTCTGTGTTGTCTTTTCTTTCCACAAAGTTTAGGCCTGTTTTAGTTCAACAACACCCCACCCCCCTACACAAAAAAATATAAAAATTGAATTGTAAATTTATCAGACCCTGAAAAGTAAAAACATTCGTTACTAGTTTATATCACAGGCCTTACAGGGCCTAATTAAACTTCACAAGGAGTGGCAAAATGAAGCTCTCGTTTTTACCGTAGAACTTTCATTACCATAGCCCAGGCTTATACTGAAATTCTTAAGCTGGCATATACTGACCCAGAGCCGCGGGAGGGGGAATTTTCTAAATATTCATATGCTCCCAGAAAGAAAAAAAAACTTTATTTTGTTTATCTCATGTTATCTTCCTTTTCTCCTGTAGGCCTACATGTAGCTAGGCCTATGTCCAAGATATGTTTAGGAAAGGGTGACCCTCCCAATGGTGGCGCAAAAGCGCCAATCAGTTTACAAAATCGACTTTCCCCCTCACTCCCCCGTAAATGTTGTAAGGTCACAAATTTTGTCTGATATATTTGTCCATGAGAAAAGGCTACCCCTTCTTTTTCCCTTGCATCAAAATCTTGGTGCAGCTTCTACAAGGGTTGTTGACAAGGTATAAGAATGTCGTATACAAATAAACAATGCGGTAACAAATTCATAAAATCAAATTTGCTTACCGAAACTGGCTGGCAAAAACCATGAAATACAATCAGATAAAAATAAAATTACAACAAAATAAACATATGGAAAAAAGTGGAGTTACATCATCTCCCCTCCCCCTCTTCATATTGCATTCCGGTATAATCTCATCAACATTCCGTAACTTTATTGAAATTCCCTCCCCAAAACTGACATCTACAATCCCCTTTTATAAACATCTTTCTTTCCTTTTATAAACATCTTTCTTTTGGAAATTATTTTCCTTGTGAAGTACAATTTTGCATGATAATACGCATACACTGGGACGTAAATGAAATGCTCTGAGCAACTCTCCCAACTGCCTAATGCCACTAATCCAGGCATCCTGAAATTTTGTAAAGAGGTCTAAAATATCCATACGCTTTCTGAAAATAAAGGCATGTACAGCTTATCTTTAAAGTTTTTATATATTTTTTTTTTGATTGTTTTCTTTGCTTTGATATACTTCCTGTGTCAATAAACAAAGGTGATACAAAATATTTACTTGTTGGAGAAAATATCAATGATTTGATGCGGAATTGTTGGTCCAGTTGAAAATTGTAGGCAATTTAAACAGATTTATTTATTACTAAGTAATGTTATACAAATGCATCATGAAACACGGCAACACCACAAGGTAATTAATTGTGGGCAGTGACCTACATTCCCTAATAGGAGACGTGCTCTCCGCTTGATGCGAAACAATTTTCTTCCATCAAGCGATATTCCTTGAATAACACGCGTGGCCACTAACATGATGCATCAGCAAGTTTGATAACAGGTAAAATTGGGGGAAAATCGCAACTTAAAACATCATCGTCGTTTTGATTGTTTATTATCTAGAACCAGTAAAATATTGTTGCTGTTAAATTGCAATATAGAAGAACCCTAATCACTTGCGAAAAACCTGTTTTCGTGTTATAAGTTTTATCAGGGAAATAATGGTTTTACTACCCAGGTGTACTACATTAAAATAAACAACATTTTCAAGTCGAACTACGTCGGGAAAAACTATGTTCTGAACCAGATTTTTGATAGCATATTAGATAGTGAATACCAAACCAAGCCTTCTCATGCACTTCCTTCGATGATATCACATAATAATAGTTTGGTCAATCACAGCAGAAAGTCATCCCTGATTACACAGATGACATTATGTGAGTGGACACTGGACACAATGATCAGACAGTGGTGTAAGCCAGCATTGAAAAAGTGAGGGGCTGAGAAGGTCCTAGATTCCCAAGACGAAGTGTTGAAGTTCATCTCACTTCTGAGGGCATTTTTTTTTTTTTAAGCAAAATAGATATAAAAAACAAAGATTATCCAAATTCTTTATAATTTCCTGTAAATAGTGAGGGGGATGGGGGAAGGTAGAGAAGAGGGATGGGGGGTGGTGGGGGTCCGGACCTATGGTTGATTTTCTAGGGGATCAGACGGGTTGAGCCCCCTTGTTAAAACTTGACCCTCCGAAAATGATGAAATCTCTATAAAAAATCAATTGACTGATTTTCTTTAATTTGAAATTTGTAAAATAACCATAATAAATAACACAAAGGCAATGATACTCATTCCTGTTGTGACTGATGTCATATTCTATGAATCAATCAATTGATTGCAAACTAATTGTAAGAACTTCATAGCTATTGGTAGGAATCTCCTATTACTGTTCTGTTTGCGTCACCAGATTTTACTGAGGCACATTGTGTGTTGGCCCTATCTTTGTGAGCCCCCTTTATTAATTTGTTAATAAAAATTAGCCCAGTCTGGACCCCCATTCCCTCCATGGCTACACCAATGTGGTCAGACATGCATAAATACAGACTGGCTTCAAACAGATTATGTTTGAAAATTTCGTCTAAATTCATAGTGTAATATTGGCCTTAGGAAAGGGAAATTTTCAAATTACGACCGAATCTTAAGCTTTTAATTCACTCTCAAATTTTCTGTACGATGTACCCCTTCTGGGGCAAAATTATTTGAATGCTCATATTGTTTATTTTCTTAACATAATTATTCCAAGGTTGGGAAATTTGTCAAACTTAGTAAAGGATTTATAAAATGAACATCGTTATAAATTTTGACTGAATCTAAGCTCTTATTTGGCTGTCATATGAATAAAATCGCATATTGCTTCTTGAAGCTTCGTTCCGGGCCCCAACATCCAGGAAGGAAATTTGAATACTTTATTTTGCTTGTATAAAATTCATTTTCGCCAAAATCTTAAGCTAAATGTGATCAAATTAACTGTCTATAAGCCTATTTTAGCAAAATTAACATTTTACATCCAGTCAGTTGTCAGAAAAATTCACATTTCATGTACACCCCCATGCATATACAAAGTCCACGGTGATTCTTCATTGGAACAACACCTTTGTGAGTGAATTTTTTTTATAAGATGTTGCGTTCTTTCTACTCCCTGACAACCCCATGCCCTCCCCTACTTGATTGAGAATTTCCAGGGGTCAAATGTTTCTCCCCTGCCCCTATTTTCTAAACCAGATCTTCGCCCGAGAAGTTTTCTTAAACTTACATGCAGAAGAAAATAATCTTCTCCAAACATATATTGTTTTAATAGAATATATTAAAGCCGCAGAACAAACGAAGCTTCACGATCTCGATTGTCTGAGTGAATGAAATCTTATCAATTTGCTTCCATTATAAAAAAAGATATTGAAAAACAAATCAAAATTCAATATAACATGCATGGTAGGATAATTATTCAATATAACATGTATGGTAGGATAATTATTCAATATAACATGCATGGTAGGATAATTATGATGAAAATAAAAACAAAACAAGCAGATTTCTGCTTAAAAATGAAGAGAACTGAAAACAATTCAAAAAAACTATCAAATTTTAAAAAATTCAAACATCCCAAAATTTAATATGCAGGGAATGTCCAGCAAAGCAACTCCTTCGACCTTTGATTTTTATTACTTAAAGTTTGAAGGAAATCAAATAAGAAGAAATGAACAGAACTTCAACAACGGATTCTTCAGTAAATTTAAAAATCAAAACATCAAAAATTAAAATAAAGAGGAGGGGCCGATGTAAAAATTCAAAAACTGAGTATATAGACTGAACGGCTGAAGCCTCCAACCAAACATTGATTTTTGACTTCCACATTATTTTTTCTTTGGTTATAGTTAGGCCCGTAAGCTCTTGATATTTTTCAATTGATAATATTCCATTCCCTTCATTTGTTGAAAAGATTTGACAGTGTATTGGAGGAAAGAAGGAAGGAGGGAGGGGGGGGGGGGGGTCCCAGTTAAAAAAATAAAAAAAGTAAATATTTTTCCAGAAAATATAAAGAAGCAAGATGCAAAAATAATTCAATATTTCTGAAGACGGATTTCCAATTCAAATGCTTATTCGAGAAGGAAAGTGGGCGTGGTTCATTTCCTTTAAAAATCAATTTCTTGTGTGTGAAGAAAATTGCTTGTTTTGGGTAAGTAAGATCAAACTAAATCGAAAAAACACGTGAGAATGAAATGGGTAAATGAGTCACTTCTGTGCAAGGAACTAGACTAGAAGAGTAGAAGATTTCAAGATAAAAAGGCTGTGTAAGGGGAAATTCATTGTTAACAATATTCTCACTGATCTGTTTACAGTTTTCATTTTAATCCCAAGTCTTACCCTAACATTTTACAAAAGCTCCTTCAATTGACTAGTCTAAAAATTAAGAGTCCGAGTCTGATTTATGACAAGGTCTACATCAGAAAACTTTCTTTGCATTTGAAACATGTTAATTCATCAGGAGTGAGCTGAAGTCTAAAAAGGCTATCTACTTTTATCCTGTTAAAGAAGTATACTGTATTCTTCTCTAATAAGCGCCCTGGTCGCTTTTGGAAAATTTCTAGAGGTGGGCGCTCTTTGGAGATAGTGTGTACATGATATAGCCTAGCTTTACAAACATTGTACTGCACATTTAGTGCTACACAAATGCATGTATCGCACTCTATGCTAACGTTAGTACTAACTTTATAACAAGTAAAAATAGTTTCACGAGAATGTTTTACATATCGCTACATAAATTTTCCACTGGGCTTGCATGGTGTACCAGTTTTGTAACTAAAACCAGTTTCGGTCTTGATTTATGTTTTATAAAAAAAAAACCAAGAACTGGAAGTACCGGAAAAAAAACAAATCACTGTAAATTTTTTTTAAAAAGATGGTAAAAATCTGTTTTATTTTAATAACTAGAAAATTTGTGCTTAGTGTAAGAATGTATTTTGAAGTATCTTTTAATATGTTTGTAAAAATATGTGATATTTATAAAGATAACATTAATAATACAATTGAGAAATGAGAATGTTTGGAAATGTTGTACATAGTTAAAATATTACATGTACGTGTAATAAAAGGCTTAAATCCACTCGATAATGTCTCTTTTGTGTCTTCTTTCTGGGCTGATATTTCCAGGAACACAACAACTGTACCTTCATTTCTTTATAATCCTGTTTATTTTAAGTCCTTGACATTCTCTCTCGAGTTCTCTTGTCTTGTAAAATACTTTGTTAATCCATCATTAATCCCGGCAATAACAATATCGCAAATCACAAGACCTTTCACTCTCAAATTCATAGCCAACCCCACCCTACATGCTTGCATACTGTGCAAGACTACATTAACTTCAATTTATAACACATTTGTTTATGGGCGCTACAAACCCTGGATATAAAACTTGTGAATGAATATCATGACTCACGAGCGTGATTTTAGTGCTGTAAGTGGTCAAAAAAGTTAACTTTTATTCCCACTGTATGTAAATCAGTGCAAGGGGTGATTTTTCCTCGTGTGCGCGCCAGAACAGAAACAACAAGTTAGCGGGATTTATATCTTTTTTCACTTGTCCAGCGATATGAACCGATAATTTGTTCCTTGACGCTGTGTATCATATTTTTGAAAGTTTGAATCTGGGAAAAACTGTCGTTGTAAATAGCACAACTTGCGTGATCGTTATGGAATAACACGGTGCAAAACAAAGATAAATTATCCCTGTGCTATCAGTATCATACACCAGGAAGCTGGTATATTCACAATTAGATCGCAAAAGAAAATGACTATCCATCCCCTCAATCTTATTCTTCCTTTCCGATTTTATTTTCATGTGTAAATTATACTTTGGAACAACTGTCCTGGTCAAAATTGTTCAGATTGAAAAAGAACAAGGAATTTCATGCATTTTGTTTTGAAAAATTTCTTCCCTTCCCTGTAATTATGTTTACTCGTAAAAACACTTAGAGATGGAATCTTCCGTTCCAATCACATGTATGTAATTGACCCATGGCATGTGTGACTCGCTTGGGTGTACATGCTCAAATGATTTCTTTGGGTCGAAGTAGAGCGAGTTTATATAGTTTTTTGCAGACCCGTTAGGTAATAGCTTTTTGGTATGCATAAATTAATAATATTATCTCTGCGTTTTGCTCTGCATATCGTTTCACAAGCAGAAAGAACAAACAGAATGTTCAAATACAGATGTGTTTTGCCGTTTTATACGAATCTGAGAGACCAAAAATATTCCTTATCATAGTTAAATGTTTCAAATCAATGTAGAACTAAAAATCTTATCTGCAGAGTGCCAAAGAATTGATTTTACTTGGGGTGTATGTTTTCATAGCTCCTTGTTAAAACAAGGTCCAATTTAAGTACGGAATACAATGTAATTCAGTTTAATTTTCAATCATGATGCATTAAAATCATGTATCGTATAATTCGTATAGAGATTGCAGGTAATACACTTTTATTTTGAAGAAGAAAACACAAATTTGGTGAGGAGTGGGACTGTGGGCACTTTTTTTCATTAACGAGCATTCTCTTTTCTATAAACTCTCGTTGCACAGTTTTGGTGAATACCATATATGGCAGGACCCTTTGGTGGCTTAAATATAATAGCAAGAATGATTACTGAACTTGAAAAATAACAGAAAGGTATGCATGATTAATAATTTTATTATTTTTGGTTGAACTTAAGTCATGACCTGGCCATGCTTAATGTAGTGGGTGGGATCTCAACTAATGTTTCAAAGAAATGTTGAGTATCAAGTGGGTGGGATCTCAACTAAGATTTTCCCGCTGTAGGCTATATACAAATGAGCAACAATTGTACTACGACGTGTGATCAAGTACATGATGGCTAGCACCGCATCGTAAGATGACGTATTTAGAGGCTTAATTTCAATGTGTTTTATTAACTATCCAACAAATTTCTCTTCTTTTTATATGAAAAAAATTTGATATCATCACTATGAATAGAAATCGTGAGCAAATAAGGGCATAAAGGTGGCCTGTCGACACTGTCTTTTTCATAACTTTTTACGTGACTGGGCTTAGGACATCGGGAAATGTTGAATGCCTTTTGGACCTAGACTGACAAATGGGTAAAATCAGCATCATTTGAGGGGCAAATGGAGTAAAACAATCACTTAACACGCAAACAACATTAAAGTTTATTAATATATTTCATTTACCAATGCCTCCGTTATTATTTTCAACATTACTTACAGAAAATACTGTGATACAAACATCTTTAGCTGCTATCATATAACAGTGCATGCAATGCACTTTATGTTCAGGGATTGTTTGCATTATGGGTAAAAAACTGGTTTTTCTTTTAAAACCGGTTTTTGTTTTGAAAACCGACTGGTTTCACATCAGGGAGAAACAGCGCAACCTTATTTTCCACCAATAAAAATTGCATCAGAAACATCATAAAGATAAATACATACCCGGTATACAAACAATTTTCCCTTAATAATAACATAAATGATTACAGAGCAAAAGTTTCAATCATTGTGCAGCTATAATGACAGAATGATGTTTGGTGGTTGTGCAATATATCACTACAGATCCTAAGCACTGGTGCAGCAAGTGCAGATTCAGCTCTGGCAATGCGTCACAGCATCACAAAAGTAGTGCGGGGCGTTCATGGGAGAAGGTTGCTTACTAGAGAGAATACTGTACGTAAAAAGAATAAAAATGCATAATCGTTGTAAATACTGATTTATCATCATTGATGCATATCACTGGAAAGAGTGAACAGCACATTTTGCATATAGAAATGTTTCATAAAGACTTAATACATGCTATAATTTGAAAGGTAATTTCCGAGGTAATTTTGTGTTCGTTGTATTTCTAATTTATTTTCTTCTTGTGAGAGGGATCTTACAACCCAAAGTTGCATTTGTATGGCCAAACCAAGCAGTAAATAATAACTTTTACATCTTACAATACTTATAGAGCCTCAAATTACATTTATCTCTCTTAATATCTGCAACCTACTTATCCACAATCTGAATGAGTTTTTAAATGAGGATGGGAGGTGGGGGAGGTGGGGGGTCAACCCACAAATGGAGTAAATTGTAAGCCTGTCTCCTGATTTACCTGATACTACAAAAACATAGGCGGGATTTGAGTGGAAATGGGAAATGTTCCCAACTTATTCTTTATTTTTTTCCATATTTACATTTTTTGTATTGTGGTTTATGTTTTGTATCTTCATGTGATGTTTAAAATACCCCCTACACACACACAAACATACATACACACTATCCGTGGGTAAAGTGCAGTGCTGGCGACAGAAATTTGGTCACAGGGGGGAAAGAGAGTGGCAATTTGGTTTAATGGGGGTTGGGTGGGGCAAAAGTCTATATATCGGACAAAATATGTAACTTTACACACTTTTGTGGCAGGTAAGTGGGAGGGGTGAGGCAAAGCGATCTCGTGGGAAGGCAAAGCGATCTCGTGGGGAGGCAAAGCGATCTCGTCGGGAAGCAAAGCGATCTCGTGGGAAGGCAAAGCGATCTCGTGGGGAGGCAAAGCGATCTCGTGGGGAGGCAAAGCGATCTCGTAAGGAGGCAAAGAGATCTCGTGGAGAGGCAAAGCGATCTCGTGGGGAGGCAAAGCAATCTCGTGGGAAGGAAAAGCAATCTCGTGGGGAGGAAAAGCAATCTCGTGAAGGAAAAACAATCTCGTGGGGAGGAAAAGCAATCTCGTGGGGAGGAAAAGCAATATCGTGGGGGAATGTCGCCCCCCCCTCCCTTGTAACGCCGCCCTTGGTAAAGTGATGACCATACAGTCCTGGCAATTGCAATTCCTTCCAAATTATTTTGAAACAATTAAAACTGAGTTTTAAATAGTGAAATGTACATAGCATTGACTTATGAGACTGACAAAAGAACAAACATTTTTTATCACACCCTTCTTACAATACATTGCTTTAATGCAAAAGTTTACGCTATGATATATGAACCCTGGGAATAAATGTTTCCAGTGCTATGGGTAGAACCATGAGTTCAAAAGGAACAATACAGCTTCTGTTCAGTTCAATTAACAGACAAAAATATCAAGGGCTTGGGTATACTGTAAATTTGATTTTAAGTTAAAGATATCATTTTATGTAAAAGACCTAATGCAAACCAGGCTGATGCAAACTGAATTAAAGTAAACACCACATTAATATGGGATGAAGTAATGAGTGATTATACAGAATGTAAATGCCAAGGATATTGGAGGTAGAATACACATGAAAAGTTAACAACTAATCAATGAGGCGTATCATACCGTACCGTGTACAATACAACAAGTAAGTGTGTGTGTGTGTGTGAAGTGTATGGTATATGAACTCGTTTGTGTTGTGTTGGTAAACATAACAAGTTGCTTGGGTGGGTCGGCGACTAGTCAGCCCCAGTCATACGACCGGGCCATAAAGCCTTTATGATGCGGACCTTAACTTAAACAGTTGAATATCAGCTGTATATACAAGCCCGAACATAAGTTCAATGTGTATGTTACAATATTTTGTATATCAATGTATCAGTACTGAACTTAAATTTGCTTTGAGGTTTTAGCATGTCAACTGGCCTTATCAACAATGATGTCTTTCCAGTACTTAAGTTCATTTTCAGTCACTTCCTTTCATCCAACCAAGTATCAAAGATACAGAGCAGCCTTTTACAAAGCTTTGCAAAAAATTCTGAGCCGATTTAGTTCTGAAACATGTGAAATACAGTATATTATGATACATATCATACAGAGAATATGATTTTATTCCTCTGCCTCAGTTTTTTTGTAGATAATTCAGGATATCTTAGAGCATAAGCTATTATAATATACGTTTTGCCTTTTCTTTTGTTTGTAAACTAGACATCAATGATGTTATAGCTCAACTCATAACAATGCAAGAAAGAATTGATTGCTTTTACTTGTGTCATACAGTATGTATTTCTATGATGTTTTTAAAGTTTTATTTGAGGTCCATTCCATTTTTGGGCAATCATTCATCATGTTAAAAATCCAAGAGTTTTAACTTTCCTGTATGAGTTGTATTCAGTTTGTTTGTTTGGGTTTAATGGCACCTTAACAGTCTGGTCATATGTACCAAACAAGGTTAGTTGTGAATGACTGTCAGATTAGTTCTCAGTGATGACTTGGTTTTGTGGTGGGTGCAATGAGCTTCACGTCATAGTGATGTCTTAAAAATTATGCTTCTAACAAAAGCTATGTGACATTCAATGCATGGTGCCATCATGTCTCGCTCGATTACTGACGTTGGCGAGGTCAAAGGTCAATTCTACCACAAAGTATGGTTAGAAAGTACATTTTGTATACATAACAAAATTTCTAACATTTACACATTAATCTTCATAAATGTTAAATTAATTTCATTTGGCCGGCACTGAAAAAAGATTACTGACCAAACATGTTTCAAAACGGCCAAATTTGTCATATTTAGCTGGTAATCGGCCAAACTAGCAGGTAAGGTTACAGTTAGTATTTCTTTCATAAACGTACAGCTGTCACCATTACCATTCTTAACCGTTTAACCGTAAGCCCTGTTGTCATAAGTAGAGACCCTTTTAACGCGAGTATACCACGTCCTTACCGCGAGATCTCCGCAAGGTTCTTAACAATAGACCTTCCATAGCAGCCCACACTAATCCCCTGTGTGAAAGACGCTATCGTTATATTTACTATGTAAAGTGCAAACATTCACTTCCTGCTTCTCTTATGTCTGTGTGAAAGTTCAGTTAGCATGTACAATTAAGATGAAGAAATAAAGCAGTCACGTTCGTATCTTAAATATTGATATTTGTCTGGTGTTCTTATTCTTACATAATTATTTCTTAAATGAATGAATAATTATTCCGATCAGAAAATCATATATTTCATGTACTTTCTTTGTCAATTACAATTAAAAAATCTTCTATTCAATGAGGAACGAAACAGAAATCATGCTGCCAAATTTGTTTGTGACTTCAAAGAAACAAAACATATGAAATATTAAGGAATTTCTTTTTGAAGTAATATCCCTAATTATCTTTCGTTTGACTTTTTGGAACTTTTTGCCATAATTGATGAAGAAATTACTACTGTTTTCCCCCTTGAACTTAAAACAAAATATCTTCGTATTTCCAATATGAGGAAATAATTTATTTACAACCACCTACCTGGTATGCACAAGACCACCCATTTGATCATACTTCTAGCCGCGAAGAAGAAAGTTTTATGGTACCATGGGAATTGAAAGTGAAAAACTTGTAGGTATATCTCAAATTTCTTTCTTAAAAGTACATAATTTTGGTTATTTTTCCTTCAAAATAATTCTTTACACTTGTCCGTAGATTATTACAAGATAAACGAAACTCAGTTTAATATGTACTTTATTAAGTGTAAATATCACATCCCTAACATATTCAGTAGTACCTTCCATATAAGTTCTCAACTAAGCTTGTCATGTATTGTGCAATAAACTGAGTTCCCAGGGTCCATGCCGTATCTAATTTCATGTGAAGTAATGGAGAGAGTTTGAGGTTTGATGGGATTTTCCAATCATTTTATGTTAGTATGTACACAAGCGGGACTATGCGTAATTGATAGCTCATGTGAGTTTTCAGAAGTTCTCAAGAGTTGGTATAAAGGTATGATGGGATTTTTCCAAACACGTTGCTGTTTGATATACATTTATATTTGCAAATTTTGTGGCCAATCAAATGCAGTAAAGCAAAAGTGTAAGGGAGCAGTATAGCAGGGATGTGAGGTACCTGATCGGAGGGAAGGGGGAGGGGGGCAGCGGGGGACAGCATTGGGCAGAGGCGGTTGTGGCTGCAGGGAGGGGAATGGTAAAAATCTTCCAACTTATTTTTTTAATTGCTATTTGTTGTCCCCAGTAGGCAAATAGACTAAATCATTAGATGGGATCAACTAGCTAAATACAAGTGTAACTGTCACAGTCGTGTGAAGAACGAATTTTATTTAAACAGGAGACAAAGAAAATTGTTAAATAGGGTGGAGAGGGGGAATACCCCATTATGGGTGTATTCCCTCATAATGGGGGGGGGGGGAGAAACATGGACATAGGCCTAGAAATGTTGTATTTATATATCATTTTGTGGTAGTTGCTGCTGTAGGGTATTGTGTGGCTGCAGGGAGGGGAATGGTAAAAATCTTCCAACTTATTTTTTTAATTGCTATTTGTTGTCCCCTGAGCCATACAAGCATAAACTTCAAAATTATCATGCATTATGGGTGTATTCCCTCATAATGGGGAGAAACATGGACATAGGCCAGAGTTCTTACTCACAAAGTGGGGATAGGCAGAGTTCTTACTCACAAAGTGGGGATAGGCTTAACGCACCCCACCCTAACACACATCTAAGGTTCAGCATGCTTTTGAAACACTATTTTTATCTCAAAATTAGGTATATAGTAGTGCGTGGCCCAGGGGAGGGGGAAACTTCCCAATAATTACGGCCCTGAGAGTTTGATAATGGTAATCCCAGGGTCATACAAGCAAGAATATGCCTCCTTCTTTTGATTTAAGGAAACAATTTGAAGAAAAGAATTTTTTTTTGGATTCCTATGCCAGACATGACAGTATATGAAATGCAAGGAACAAGAATTAAAAAATCGTGCAGAACGAAAAATAAGCTCATTAAAGTAAATATATCTTGGTAAATATATCTTGATTTATCCGCTGCCTTCGACACTGTGGATCGTTGCCTGTTAATCAATCACTTCAAAATATTGGTTTTATAGAACCATATTACAATGGTTCAAGTCCTATCTTACTAACAGATCACAATGTGTACAAATTAATGATAAAACTTCTTCACCACTTAAGCTTGTATATGGTGTGCCCAGGGGAGTGTACTCGGTCAGATTTTGTTTTCCATTTATACTAGTTCTATTGGTAAAATTATATGTAAATACGATTTTCATTACCACTTGTATGCCGATGACACACAATTATATATTTCGTTTAATCCCAATCAAGCTGAAGCAAATATTGCACTACATAAACTTGAATCATGTATCGTTAAAATACGCAAGTGGATGTCCTCCAACTTTTTAAAGTTAAATGATGATAAAACTAAATTTATTGTTCTTAGTTCCAAACGTGAGCGTAACAAAATCAACCTCCCTTTTCTTCAAATTGGTAATGCTCAAGTATGTGTTACCTCTAAAGTTCGTAATCTTGGTTCCATTTTTAATGCTGATATGTCAATGGCTGACCATATCTCTGAAATTTCTAAATCTTCACCATTTCATTTACGAAACAACTGAACAACTAGTTTATGCTTTTGTCTTTTCCCGCCTTGATATGGGTAACTCTTTTTTATATGGTCTACCAGCTAACCAAATCAAACGTCTCTCCCGCTTACAAAATATTGCTGCCAGGATTGTTACCTTAAGTAAACCAAATAAACACATTACTCCCATATTAAGGAATTTACACTGGCTACCAATTCATCATAGAATTGTTTTCAAGATACTTGTTTTTGTGTATAAGTCTACTCATGCATTGTCTCCCACATATATTTCTGATCTTTTAATCCCACATAAGTTCATGCGTTCCAATTTCAAACTTCAATTAGCTATTCCACGTACTTCTAGAACATGGGGTAAACGTTCATTTTCTTCTGCTGCCCCCTTTTTATGGAACAGACTTCCAGACAACATCAAAGTTAGTCCTTCCTTCAATTCTTTTGAATCAACATTGAAGACATTCCTCATGTGTTCTGATTCTGTTCAATTTTAAGCTTATATTTGCTCTTGTATGTATGTATGTATTTTGCAGTATTCTTAACTATTATTTTTTTTTTGTTCACATTGTTTTCTATTAACTGTTGTGTCGCTGCGCCATGAGCATCACTTTTGATGGATACTGGCGCATAACAACTATTCATTATTATTATCATTATTATTATAAAGCACATGAAAATTAAGAAACTACTGTTGCATGCTTATTAACAGTAAAGAAATCAAATAGATAATACAAAGATAAAATATACTTATCTCACTAAAAAAAAGAAACGAGAGAGACAATACCTTTGATTTTCAAGGAATAAAAGGACATATCTGTTTTTTTGTATGCAGTAATACCCAAATTCTGCTGTTTTAATACTTCTTTAAAAACAACAACGGGGAGGGGGACACACCTGATTTTATAGCGAACTTAGGGCCGGGTATATGCCGCATATTACCTTTTTATTTCAGAATAGTGAGTTGAAAAAATAGGCTTCTAACAAAAGTTGTAAGCCGTTTTGTATTAATTTTAATGTAGGAGTTAATGAAGGTTTACACCATGTAACGGTCGATTACCGACGTTATGGGAGAGCAAAGCTCAGTTTGATTGCAGCATATTCTGGAACAATACATTTTAAAAACAAAATTACTAGCATTAGCAATTAATTACCTTCATGTATTCAAACAACAAAAATGTAAGGCTATGACGTTTTCATGTTTTATTTTTTTTCTGCATAAGAGTTCCAATTTGTTTAGTTTTAGTTTCGCTACTGAAAAAGCATAGTGCCGTAATTCCCGAGATACATGTTCCCCTACTTTTTAAGAATAGGCCTATAGAAGTAAAGAAAAAAAAGAAAAAATGAGTACACAATTGGGGGTGGGGGGTGTGAGGGGGATTTGCTTAAGTTTCAATTCGCATCTTATGCCCCTAAGTTTGGATAAGAAGCCGTGTATGCTCCTTCACGTTGAAGATGTGAATTTACGGCCCTAAAAGGTCGAAGAATCATTGTATGAACATGCGTTTCTACATCTCATCCACCCCATGCCATTTCAGAATTCAATTGTCTGATCAAGGGCGGCGGAGCATTCAAAATATTGAAAGATTTAGTGAGATAAAGTGACGTGATAATAATATTGCGGGGGTTTAGATGATTGGGCTGAAGCCCGCACATCCCCCTTCCCAGCTCCGCCGCCTTTATTGATTGCAAGTCATCATTGATGATAGGACCTAAATAATATGATAAAAACCTTAATATGAATGCATAATGTAAGTTTCACGTAACTAGCATAACCACTTTAATGTGAAATTCAAATTGGTTCTTCCAGTTTTTCTGTTTGTTCAAACCTCAGGAAACACTGAAATACTATATTTAACATTCATCATATTCATGTAACGATAATCATTCTCTGGTTTAACCCGATTATTCGTTCACATTAAAAACAAAACAACTGTAACTTGACACCAGGCTTGATACAAGGATAGAAGGCGGTATTACATAATTTCCCCTTTGATGTCGCTACTGCTACGAGAAAAAATCTGGGTCACTGCCAAAGTGCGTTTAGAGCAGAGATACGGTCTAATCTGCTGCACCGTATAATTTAGTGCACTTGAAATAACTTTTGAATGATTTAGCTATTTTATTTTCACCCGAATCAGCACCAACAGGGATGTTTATGTAGCAATGTTTGAAGTTTTTATACAAAAAAACTAATAATGATTGTTTGTTGTCCCTAACTACACATTGAGAAACGCTACAGCGGCCACGTGTGAATTCCGCAACTGGGGATGACAGATCACAAAGCATGAGAATATTACCGAGTTTTGAGCATAAGCAGACTGTTTACCTCATTAATTTATGTCACAAGTGCTGATTTTGTGATGCGTAATCTGGTCGTAAAAACAATAACAATACCCACGCGAACATTTAATCAGTCCGTATATACAATCATTAGTTTTGAAATAATTGTTACTCTTGGAAGTAAATGGATTAATCTGTAATTTTTATCACAATAGGTATAAAACGGGAATTTCTTCAATATTTTCATTGCACATTAGAAGACTCTTAAAAGCTGGAATACTTTCAACCATAGGCCAAAGGTCATCGATGCGTACAAATTTTCTTTATTTCTTTACATCGCTACCCTGGTTTGATTAATGACTTGTGTGTTTTTAACCTTCAACGCAAATTCTTCTGGGCCAACTTTAAGAATAAGTAGATTGGAGAAAGAAAAAAAACTTAGGGCCAAGGGGATTATAAAATCTTTGACATGGAGAGAGAGAGGAGAAGAAAAGACACACTGTAACACATTTATATGGAATTTATGGAATTAATTTAAATTTTCAGGATGGTGAGGTAGGATAAACATTTTTTTTTTAATTTCTGCTTATTCCTGCCCTTACATGCATTCCATAATTTGATTTACCCATTTTTCAATATGGGAAAACTATGTCGAAACTTTGAAGAAAATAAACAAAACAGAAGACTGCTATTTTTTCTCGAATTTATCTTAACGATCATTATACCGTGGCGGTCGCATCCGCTTGAGATATCCAGGGGTGTCTAAGACATGGCAGTTTAGATTTAACTTGGGATTCTCCTCGAATATTGCATGGCCCACTTAATGATGGATTGTGAAAAAGTGACTACGGTATCCCCATGATCTTATAAGGAGTTACAGCATGGCTGTGAGCGAAAGATTTGCACATGGGCCGGTCAGTGATTGGGATATGTGATTCTATAATGAATGAGGCGCGGAAATTTGTTGTGTGTATTTGACGGGTTATGTTAATGAGCGCTAGCCTGGGCCTAGCGCCTTCCTTATGAGCACAAGCTAGCTACGTTCCATGCATCTGGTCCCAGGTACCGTGGAAATGTTTAGTGTTATGCATATGGACCCCGGGTGAAAAATGTGAAGGCAATGACTTAGTGGGTAAAGATTGACACGAGAGGGTTGGTTAGATGGTTTATGTGAATTTATGCAAATTTTAAAAAACAAACATGAAAATTGAAATAACATTAGTTTACATGGAGCATGATTTCCTAAATGGTTAAACGTCACAACCTTACTAGCAGCCCTGAGATGCCTCATTGAATACTACCATACCCAGCGATGATTCTTCCACGTGTCCACGAAAACTTATAGGTTTGGAAACAAAATTTTATTTCTGGCAATCTGCTTCTCATACGGCACATCCCAACTTACGCAATGTCGCGTGCGTTTACCAACCCAACAAAACTTTATCCTTAACGTTAGTGCATTTAAGTTTAAAATTCTAACCCACGTGATAGATAGTGCATTTACGTATAACGTTCTAGCCCCAAAATGCAATGTAGCACAATTAGACTTACTAACACTTAAGACTTACTGTACGACAAGCGAAAATGATCAAACATCAACTTCACACGTTATCTTCTAGGCTATGTCATGACCTATTATAGAACTCGTACTCCAATCCGATACGATATGATACAGCATGACCTAAATAAGATTCCGAGAATTTGCATATTCATAGAAGAAAGTCCGAATTCTGATTGGAAAATACTGTTTGTTTGTTTGTTTGATGATGGCTTAACGGCACCACAACAACTAAGGTCAAATCGCGCCTGAGAGGTCAGATCATTCTAGAGGTAGGAAGTAAAGGAAACAGAGGGTAGAATGAGAGAAATTTAAGAACAAAAGGTCAGAAAGCTGTGATCGTGAAGGGAGGTGCATGGTTGAAACAAAAACAAAGTAGAGAGGGGGTGAAGAGGAGAATTAAATATGGTCATAGAGGGAGGCATGATAAAGGAAGGAGATAATTTTATCCGGAGGATTTTTCTGGAAGAACTCAGCAATTGAATTGCAGGGAGCGAGGGAAGCTCTGGGAAGGTTGTACAGGGGGCAAGCAAGGAGAACGTGATGGATTGTGAGGGTGCAATGGCAATTGTTGCAGAGGGGTTGGGGGGAGCCAATAAGGAGGTGGGAGTGGGTGAGATGAGTGTGACCAATTCTAAGACGGGTAATATGAACGTTGTCAATACGAGAGAGGTTGTTGACAGTGGCTTTGATCGGAATTGTGGGCTGGATGACATGGAGTTTGTTATCAATTTGGGACTTCCATGAGGTTTGCCAGCGGTCCCGAACAAGAGAAGCGATAAGTGGTTTGATGTCAGAGAGGGTTTTGGGAAAAGGGGCAGGGAGGAGGGTGAGGGCAAGCTTAGCGGCTGCATCAGCCCTGTCATTACCCGGGATGCTAACATGGCTGGGTATCCAGAAGAAAAGAATACTTTTCCTGCAGAGGGTGGGAGAAAGGAGTTTGCGGAGGAGGAGGTGGCATGTGAGGTTATCCCATTTAAGGTTGAGTAAAGAAGTAAGAACAGCCTTTGAGTCGGAGAAAATAACAAAGTGGCTGAGCGGGGAGTATCCAATAAAGTTGAGGGCAAGGAGAATGGCCTTAGCCTCGGCTGAAAAGATGGATGAGCAGTCGGGAAGTCTGCTACTGAGGGTGATGTCTTGGATGACCGCAGCAGCAGCTGTCTTGTAGCCCTCCTTACACCCATCAGTATAGATGGAGGTGTAATTTGAGAGTTGGTATTTGACTTGGTTGTGTAGACTGATGAAGAGGTTAGGATGGGTTTGAGCTTTGTGATGAGTGGAGAGGCTAGGTTTGAGCTTTGTGATGAGTGGAGAGGCCTAAGTGGACAGAAGGTGGCCCAAGGAGGAAAAGTGGGCCAAAAGAAGGTGCCGAGAGTGGTGGGGTTGATGCCGAGATGGAAGAGGTCTGATTTAATGCGTAAGCCGAAGGGAGGGGATAGGGTTTTAGACCTATCAAAGAGGGTGGAGAAAACTATGATATGATTAAAGATTCATGTCCGTACATGTAACTAATAGACATGCGTGTATGGGGGACCTGTCATACCAACCGACCAATATCATAGCCCGGAGTGGTACCGGTACGAAACGCGAATAGGATTACTGTCTACAGCTAAAAGTGCTATTTTTAGCGTCATTATGGATTGAAATCTGACTTATTTCTAGACAGAAAATTTACCTTTTGGAAGCTTTTAATTAAAAAACTACATGGAATATCTTTTATAAACAAATTTTATGAAACATACAAAATCTCACTTGAGCCAGAATTTTAAGAGCAAAACTGTAAAAACCTAGCAGGAGATGCATTTTTAAACAAAACTTAGTAAAGGCACATATGAGAGGTCACGTACGATTTAATAAGCTCCACTCATACACTGGGTGGAGCTAAAAATTGAATTGACAGAATCTATATCTGTGAAGTAAATGTCTTTTAATTCAAACCATACCATTATCTTCAGTCAGTCATGCATTATTATTGTGGGATACAGCATTAGTATCCGACACGACACTTATCTATGATAATATTTTCTGGGTATAGAGCGTTTGCTCCATATACCCTCTGAAGTAAGATACTTTTGACTTATTCTGACATGCAAAGGTAATTTTCTGTACAAACTCTCTATGTTGTATTGATTTAAATTAATGGATTTTTTTTTACCTTTCTTTGAAAAGCAGCAGCAGCCGAAATTTCACAATAAACGAAAAATTTACACTTCTGTCTCATGAAGCCAAAAATGTTAGTGTCACTCGAAAAAGTATCGAGATAACCAATTACATCTGAACATTAACCCTTGTAGGGACAAAGCTGCTGAAATATAACCAGAAAAAAGCTCTGGGAAAAGATATCAGCTGACAGCGGATAATTGATTATCAAGCTGCCAAGAATAATAATTTATGTCAAATATAATGCAATATATATTAGTTGATTACAACACCAGGAAAAGGCGTTATCACAAATTGAGCTGATTACAGCAGCAATTAGGAAAATAATTTGACTCAACGTTGGCATTTAATGCCTCAAAAGTAAGAATGGAGACTCGGTCCTAATTTTCCTGTCAGTCTGGTGTGAAGCCGATTACGGCGTATTGCACACTGGTGAGTATAGACATACATACATTGAGGCTACACCACACACACAACTTCACATAAATGGCATACAAGACAAAAGAGTCTAAATAATCGAAGAAGTTGTACTGAATAATCATCGCGCCACTATGTGACTTTATACCAAAGAATTATCTAAGGTATTTAGATCGTGCAAGAATGAGCAAGCTGTACAAAGGCTGATTCTGCATTAATAGCTGTGTAAAATATACAACGTTATGCAAAAGAGACGCTGGCCGATTACGTACGGCCGTCTTGCACTCTTGCTGTCCAACAGCACAATGAGCAACTAGTCCTAAACACTATCTCACTGAATTCCTGAGAATTTATGCAAATGAGGAGGTAGAACTCTAATTTTACTGTCCACATAAATTCCCAAGCTATTACATTTCATAGCAGATGATGAGAAATTTTAAATGCTTACAAGTGATGATCATGCAAACCATTTCCATTCCTACTGCCTATTCAGTACTAAAAAAGAAACAGTTAACTGCATCTACCTGTAGGTCAAAAAACATATTAATATTACAAGAGGATATATTTGATCATAACTGACAAAACACAGAAGACAAAACAGAATGCTTGCATCATGAAAACAGACACCTTTTGTTTCCATGCCTTGCAGCAAATTTCATCTTACAAAAAAAACTCTGCAATTTGGACAGTTTGAAAAGTGATACCTTCTCCTGACTTCTTGAACTCTACAGCTCTGCATTGAAGGGGTTTAATATTATGCACTTGAGCTATGGCACTTGTGCAGAATTACACCGTTATATTCAACAAACTTATGACAAGAATATATCTTCTGAGCTTTAATTCAGATAAACAGAGCTCCAACTTGTGAATTCAAACAAATAAAGCATCAAAATAATGGTAATGTTACTTTGGTAAGCATTTCATATGCCTTTGCGGTCATTATAATAAACATGCAGACCAAGACTATAAATTTCACTTCTTTTAGGGTAAAAGAAGAGGCTGTAAATGTCTCCTGATATCCCAATTTTTTTTACATATCATTTGTTTTTTGGTTTTGTTAAGAACTTGTTACAGAGCTTTGAGCTAGGACTTGAAAAATCATTTTATAAGTGTACTGTCATTATTCTTAATTACCTACATGGAAGGCAAAATGGACTTTTGGAGAAGAAAAAACATTGCTTACGATTGCACTAAAACTTTAAAATATAGAACTAAAAACTGAGTTACCAAAATCTTTACCCAAAAGGCATTCTGGTGGCTTCATTTGTAGTTTCTAACCACACATGCATGAACGCATTGCAGCGCAGTGAGTTTCAGATATGCAAAGTCCTGATAAAGATCTATATTTGAAGGATTCCAGAGATATTTCTAAGATACCCTACCACACAATTTCTCCTGATTTGCATGTAAAAATTAAGAATATGACAAGTATATTATTATTTGCTTAGTACATTTTCTTATATTTAGGTGTTCGCCAAAGCGCTTTTCCAACCAAGGAACAAAATTCCATGTACCCCAAATTTGAGCTTATGTACAGTAACCATTTTATTTCAATATTTTTAAACACAAATACTATAAATAAGACTAAAACTTGTATAATCAGTTCCACTTCCAGCAATTGTCTTTAAGGTGCTCAGATGTTCATTTTTAAAGAAGGTACAGTATGTACTGTATAGTGATAGGTAAATATCCAAATACCCATGTGCATCTTACATTTAGATTACACCCGAATGAAAAAAATCCCTGTAGCTTTATGTAAAACTTGCCCACAGCAGAACCAGGAAAAAGTTAAACTTTACAGAAAGACTTCTATCACCCAGCCCACTCTTAAAATCCATATACACTGTACCTGTATGAGAGCTTTTGACGACAAAGACGAAGGAAAATAAGTGGATTGACCTGTAGTACTCCGAGACCGGGGGGACTGCGGGCACCACTTATAATGGCGGGAAGAAAATTGAGATGACGTACGGACAAACATAACATCAACAACCAAGTCAATGTCCACGGCCTTTGATAACCAGTTGTAGTGCACTGGCGTGTCAACCCAGGCTTGAATGCAGAGCCTCGTGGTCTGTAGACAAGTGTGATAACCACTACACCACAGGAGGTAGACTGAGAGCTTTTGACAACCTTGTGATCTTTATATTGTACTTTCACGATGAGATGATACTGCAGTATGCAATAAGACTAGAACAAATCACTTCATCCGTGAGAAATACACCCAGGGTCAATACCTGTAATAACCAAGGGATGTACAAATTCTCCTGCAGGGATCTACAGCACACAGGTTGATGGTACATTTTGTAAGAGAGGGGCCTCGCACATGAAAAAGCTCATGCACATAGCAATATGAATGTACATTTAAACTTTCATATCAAATACTGTACCCAATCTGGCTGTCACGATTTGGATAAATCAAGTATCGAATATCATGGATACAAATATCACGATATATCACAACATCACAATTTACCACCATATCACAATTTATCACTATATCACGATCAGAGGTTGCGTTAGAATTTGTGCCTGGCGTATTTGGTTACATCAAGCCCTTGAATTTTGGTGTATTTTGTGAATTTGCTGTCGTACGTACAGGGCACTGCGTAATGTACAGGGCATTGCGTAATGTACAGGGCACTGCGTAATGTACAGGGCACTGCGCACTAGCAAAGCATGCAAGTAAACACACATTGTTAACACACACACTTGTGTAGGCCTGCCTCGCTAAAGTGAATGAAAATTGCGCTTAAAATACCATAAACATTAAAAAAATCGGACTATTATTATCATAAAAATATTAAGAAAAAGTTCATACCCAATCCTTGTATAATGTCGATTGTTAAATCATGAAATTTAGATTAACAATCCCAAAATAAACTAGACAATACTATTGTTTATCGTATCCAAACTTTCATGAGGTTTTAGTAAACTTTGACCAATTGTCAACAATAATATACAGTACTATTCAGATCTCGAACATGCTTTCTTCTTTACAGTATAGTAGCTTGACTTGCAGATTGTGATCACTTCACAGATACACAATCAACACAATACAGGAGAAAAGTAGAATCCTAGCTAATAATATTGTTGACAATTGACAGCCTCCATTCAAAACAACATTAAAATGTTCACGCACACTGTACAGTGTACGTACATTATGCATAGGGCCTATGTACTAGCCTATATGTGTTTATGTACAGCACTACGGGCATGTTGGATCATTCGGCCGTTAGTCTCTTAGTTGTGTCATTTTTCTTTTATTTATGAGTAATTCAAAATCATTTTCTCGCATCAGAGAGGTAAGATGATCATGCTTTTTATTTATGTTAATGAAAAACTCTGGCGTAAAATTCAACTACTATGTCTAAATCTTACGACACAGGTACAACCTGTGTTGTAAGAAATTTCAACCATGGCTTAATATACAACAAATTTGTCGTTAACGTGATCAGAGCGCGATCTCTGATCACGTTAAATCACCATATCACAATATCTAAGTTCAGACCACTAATTTAGGATCACTGCTCTCAAGTACATGTATAAGGTTTTCAGGATGCAACATTTTAAGTTTTCCCACACACCTTAAGATCAAGGAAAGGAAGCATAAATTAATCAGATTTGTTGTAATTTTCTGTAAAAGTCTTAGTGATTTTTCTAATATTTTTGTTTTACATATTTTTGTTTCACATAATTTTGTTTTAATATGTAGTTTACATATGATAATGAACATAGTGATATGTTGGTCAGGGTATGTTTGGTATCATGGAAAAAGCAATCACAATAATCGACATATTGTGAGAGCACTAATAAGTACTAATACTTGAAGCACCAATAATTTCAGCCGTCTCTCTACAAAACACACTTAAAAGAATGAAACAGAGCAGTACTTACATTTTCATGTCTAAATCGAGTAAGAATTTTTATTTCCCTCAGAGTTCTTTGGCAGTACGTCTGATGTTCAAAAGGACTAATTTTCTTGATCGCTACCTTGTGTATAGATGTAGTATCAAAGGCCGAGCTGAAATGGAAACAAGAAAAAATATCCCAATGAAAAAATGATGTAAACTTTGCTAAAGGTCTATGGACATGTAACAAATTTGATATTGGTTGAAAGAGAATTAAAATCTGAGCAAATCAGTAACAGCACTTATAGTTTTTGAGTTACAGGTCATTCCATATCAGATCACCCAATGGAAAATACACCACCATCTCAGAATTTGTTCAAATTTAGCGAAATCGGGCCATTAGACCAAAACTTATCTACCGTCAAATATTGCTGAAAATTGTAAAAATGGGCCAGGCCCACAAACTTTAGAGACCCATAACTTAAAAAAGTGAAGGTCCAATATTGATGGGAAAGGTGTCATTTTAAAGGTAATGAAATAGGGATTAAGAAACCATTGTCATATTCAAGAAGGCAACAAAAATCAATGATTGATCATTTGACCTTTACTTTGACCTTGGAAATGACTTTGTGGAACCATTTTGTTTTGTTCAAAATTTCAAATTCTTTGATATCTTACCTGTATATTGTAAGAAAAATTACGTGTTATTTCCGTTTTGAATCTTTGTAACAGGCACCTGTAAAAGTCCTGTAAAACATTCAATGTTTAACCGATTGTGATAAAAAATGTTGCACCTATGATGGTTTTAATACATTCCAAAGCAATCTAACTTATGTTTCCTCTACCTTTAAGTGAAATTGATCCACTGCAATACTGTAAGGAAATATTTTAGATTTGCATGAAATACAGGAACTATAGATGAGCAACTAAGAGAAATGTCTCATTAGAAGCACCCAATTTAAAGGCTCACATTTGTCGTGAGTGGGAAGGTCTTCTCATTTTCTTTCCCACCTCCTCTCCCCACCTACAAGTCACTTTTCAAAGATTATCCCTTCCCACAGTGAAGTAAACAGTATGCTTCTTTAGTAGTCAACTTCTAAGAAGAAAATATTTCCTGATATGTACAGTATATGTGTTATGTCATATGACGTGACACATATTCCAAGTAGAGCAGAAAGCTGGATACTTTTGTGCTACTACAACTTGCTATTATCAAACCTGTGTATACACTGCTAGTTATTAAGGGGAGAAAGTGAAATTAAGTTCTGAAACTGAAAAAATTCAAAAAAACATAAAACATTGAAATATTACATGTATTGTTTTTATTATAAATAAATTTGTGTTGCACATACAGTATAAATTTAACATTTTTAAAAGCATAAGTTTATTTCATGTTGCACAAGTTGTACGTATACATGAATTTAATATTTTCAAATGTTAATGTAAATTTAAAAAATCCATTTCAGCAACTTTTAAAGTCAGACACATCATAGCCACACTTAATAGTTCTCCCCTTATTAAAACTCAAAATACAACTCTACTGCCATTTAAAGAACAATTGGGTTATTCAACGCCTGTGTACATTGTATTAAAAACACATACTGTATCTTAAAACGTTTAGTCTTGAAATTTTGTGACGAGATCATAATTACAAATTTAAAAAGCTATTTATTGTCATTTCCTATCTAAATTTTTAAAATAATATAAGTGACGCATGCATGTTTGTTTGTGTATGTGAGGCTGAAATTCAACATTTAATACATTTTCTTTCAAGAAAAGTAATTTCTCAGAATTCATGTACTCAATTAATGAACTACCCACCAACTCTTTTAAATATTGCATACACCTGTCATAGATAGATAATGTATGTTGGAATTGACAGAAAACATGCAGAAGTATATCAAAGTTAAAATATCAATACATACCAAATATTATTTTCATAAACTTTGCTAGTTTGTTTAGACTTCTCTCTGTAAAATCTAAATCTTGTTGCAAACACTTTCTGTCAGCCTAAATTCTAAATCTACAGTAATTTTGTAATTCTAAATCCTAGTTGTAAATTGAATTCCTATACTAAATCTAACTCCTAATTCTAAATCTAATTCTTCATCCTAATTCCAATTCCTAATTCTAAATCTAATTCCACATTCTAAATGTGATTCATAATTATAAATTTAATTCATAATTCTCATTTCTGAATCTTTGAGATTGTTCAAGAATCATTTCACCATTTATTCAATTGAAACGAAATTGTCCAACTAAGCAAAAAAAATAATCCTGCATAATATAAATACAATTTACTTAAAACAATTCTTGGCAATACACATGAGAGCATTAGCACCTTACACATAAGTACCCTTCTTTTGCAGCAATTACAAAATCCAATCACCCCTGCCATTCTCATTATGCATTGTTATATACTCATTCATCAATAATAGTAAATTAACACAACACAAGGTATAGATCACATTGATTAAAATGAAGATAAAAGCTGAAAGGGTTGAATAGAATAGTAGAGTACTTAAGTACAGTGCAATGTATGGTGACCATACAGCAGGTGCTGCTTTATTCTGATTCTTGCTCACCCCATAATGCTAAAGGATTATAGTTCAGTGCTTAAGCAGTCTTATCTTATGTGAAAGAAGACTTCAAAAGAATCACAATGGCGAAGAAAGCATTCAAAAATCTCATTCTCTTAAGGAGATATTAAAGTTTAAAGTTTGGTATCATTTCTGTAGAAACGACTGAAATCAGACTGGTTGTGATGTCTGAGCCTCAGATTTCTCAAAGTCTTTATGTATCTTAAAGAAAGTTTATTTAATTTATTACTATTTAAATCATTTTCCCTCAAACTTTCTTCAGGTGGCATATTATAAATACCCTTCCTAGATTCAGTTTTACTACTTTTTTGACATACCCCATGGTTTTTCAGCCAGAAAATCACAGGACATAATATGATAGAATACATAAAGACTTTGAGGAATCTGAGACTATGACATCACAACTAGCCTGATTTCAGTCATTTCTGCACAAATGATACCGAACTTTAAACTTAAATATCTCTGTAACCCTTACTCTACCAGCACCTTTTGGAAAATGCACTCGGGAGGCGGAGCCAAAGATGGGGCACCCAAAACGGCAATAATATTGCCGCGTGGTAGAGTAAGGCTTAATAAATCAAGGGCTGATTATTGAAGGGTCCTCTGTCTTCCAAGCAGCAGAATCGGGCCCGTTCCGCTCCAGTGACCTGCCCACCAGAATCATGCGGCATATATTTTCCAGTTGGCGCATTTGTCGCGGCTTGATTAACCCTTACTCTACCAGCACCTTTTGAAAAATGTGCTCGGGAGGCGTAGCCAAAGATAGGGGAACCAAAAACGGTGATAATATCGCCGCATGGTAAAGTAAGGGTTAATGGAATAAGATTTTTGAATGCTTTCTTCACCATTTTGTTTCTTTTGCAGTCCTCTTTCATATTAGTCAAACATGCTTGACCACTGAAATAATCCTTAAATCAGAGCACAAGGAAGGCCTCTTTGACAGGCTAATGATGTACTCCAAAGTGACATGAGTACAGCAGCGCCAGAGTACAGTAATCAATCAACATACTGTAGCTGTCCAATGTATACAAAGTCAATGGGAATGTTTGGTGGCTCCACATAATAAATCTCAGCTCAGTGGACGTCCATCATTTACAGTATGATGACAATGTTTAGCTGAGTAATGTAAGCAAAACTCTAATAACCACAATTATTGCCTGCATTGCAAAGTGGATGACACATCAGGGCATCAGTATAAATGACAGCAGTCCATTATGTCTAAACGAATGTGTAGCGGTGTATAAATGAATTTTGTAAAAATTGTCCATCTAAAAAAATACTCAACCTTTTCAGAAGCTCTAAGCATAGGTGGAATTTGGAGGTCCAAGGGGGAAATTTGCCCTCACACTTTGTTTTCCAAAGTTACATCTTTTGTATGATTATTTTTTTTTATATCAAAGTTTTAATTTATGATACCCCCTCCACTTCAAGTAAGCAAATTTTATTTTGCAACTTTCCCCCACTTCTGGGGAGTAATTCCACCCATAAGACCATAGAGGAAGTATCCTTTCTAATACTGTATGATATGCTACAGCGTGATATGCAATAAGACCATAGAAGTAAAGTATCCTTTCTAATACTGTATGATATGCTACAGCGTAATATACAATAAGACCATAAAGCAAAGTATCCTTCTAATACTGTATGATATGCTACAGCGTGATATACAATAAGACCATAGAATCAAAGTATCCTTAGCTACGCAAATTTGATTTTTCGCGGAACACCGACCACCATGCAACGTGACGTAATTTGCGTAATACGGTTATGTGGAATGCATATTCATCAAAGATGGCAGGGTAAGTGTTTGAAGGAAAGATTATTTTCAATAAATATTTTTGAATTATTTTTCAATTTTTGATTTAATTCAGCGTTACTTTTTGAGAAATCTGGTGTCAAAGCTAGGTCCAAAAATTTATAGGGTACAAAAAGTAGTCCATGTTCGCCGTGTTCCTAACTCAGCAGATACAAATTACCACATTTCAAGACTAGATTCGGGTAGGTGATATTACATGCATTCGATACATACCTTATTCGCAATGTTGCGCCCATGAGAACATGACAAAATCTTGTTGAATTATACACCAAATTTCCTAATTTCTTCATTATTGTTAAGTGTAATATAAAGTAATTACCATGTTGAGTTATGCGAAATATTAGGTCAAAGATTAGAATTGAATGTGAAAAGTTACTATGAACTAGCCATCCTTCCTTTAGAAGTTGGAACCAGGCTTTTTAGATCTCCTGCATGTTAAGGTTATTAAAGGCCCTGTGCATTCTATTTCTAACTTTACACTTTCAGCATGTATATTGTATATTGTATATTGTAATCAAGGGGCATTCTGAGTGAGATTTGTATCTCACTAGATCAAGCATTCCCAATTTTTTAAGGGGTTGTTGTACCACTTCTTTTATAAAGTACTTTTACTTGTAAGTTGTACTTCTTCAAGTTCTTCTAAACAGGTATGTTTAGTTTCAGATAAGATATTTAGGGCAAATATTTGTTTTTAAGTGAAATTATGTAAATAATTTTCATCAAATTTAGCTTCAGTATATTTGAGGGTAGGTAAAATGCACAATTTATGTATGTAACAATTATATGATCAAATGTAATAGAAATAGTTCAGAAAAATATTTAAAGTATTTCATTGATTACACACAACATTTTAATGATTTTTGTTAACGGTAAGTTTCTTGTTTTAAAACTTAAAATTTTGATGATTAAGGGAGTTTGATTAAATTGTCAGATTTAATTTGCATTGAAGTGCTTCAGATTCAAGTGCATAGCAATGCAGCCTCACTAAACATCATTGCCATGATAGTACTGTATGGTAGAAAGAAAAGTGAAGGATTGTTATCAGTGGAAAAATAGTATAATACATTGTCATGGTAATGTTAAAAATATGCTGAATTTTTGATAGTAAATGATTAATCCAAATAATTATTCTAATAACCTGATTTCTCAAATGAAATTTGAGTACATGGCAAGAAAGAATATAAAAGATAATGGCACTTTAATCACTTGTCGAAGTTGTCGTTTCTCTTTCTTAATGTTCATTTGTAAGTTTGATCACAAACAGATTATTTTTTATTACAAAGAATTTTAAACAATCTTTTGTTGCATCAAGCATGCATGTCTGTCCTAAATACCACTATAATTAGAACTTCAATAAAGATAGAGCAAGAGCATCTTGAAAATTGTTGATAAATAAGCGAGTCCAATTGGTATCAGAATGATACCAATTTGAGAATGTGAAATACAAACGGTGGTTACCGTGGTATCAATTTGTTTTGTATATCTGGAGGAGTGAAAAATTAGATGTTGCCACTTAGGTAGGGATATGTCAGGTTTCCTCAAACTAACTTGGTCATTCTTAATGAAATCTTATGCTTTTTATGCAGATTAGAAAAATGACAATCGCTTTCTCTACTGCCTAGCTGGGGCAATTTGAGCTATTACCCTCCTCCACTTACCTTGCTGCTACCCTTATCAACACCACCCCCACCATTTCCTCTCCACCTCTAATATCTCAGCCCTTCCTCAGGTGGGAAAAGAGAGTCATTTGCCTACCTGACAAGATCACTCCCTTCCCCCACCAGACCTTATCCCAGAGCATATTTGTACCGGCAACATATTTTGTCCGAACCATAGTTCCTTCCCCCAGCCCCATCCCATCAGATAAATCTTCCCATCTCCCCCTCAGTCCCAGATCAATTTCCTGGTGCTGACCCTGCTCTGAATACATATGGAAGAAAGCAGGGAATGTACTACTTCTAAAGTTCCCTAGTTTAAAAGGAAAATCAATAATTGAAGACTTGTTTGAGGAATGTCAAACAAGGAAACAAATGAGTGACAACTGAAGGTTGGCTCCGTACTTTGCAAAAGCTGTTCCATTTATACAAACGGACTCGAAGGACTTATGATTTTGTCATACTATATTGACTTCACTCGGACATGCATCCCAAAAAGCAGGAAAAAAGAATGCAGAACACTTCTTCCAGCTGTAAGTTTGGGTAAGAATTAATCAATGTATTATTAATAAGGAAGCCTTCAACATTTTGCCTGGGACAATATCGCCAGTCTGTTCAGTAATATATTAAACTTAAAGAATGCTGAATATTATCCGTAGCAATGAGGTCAATATAACCAACTTCGATACAGAAGAATTATAAAAGAAATCAACATTAATACAAAATTTGGGATGATCATTTTATTTGTATACAAGTTAGAGTTGTAAGCAGTGGCATAGCTTTAAGAAATTTTTTAAAAATTGGGATAATTGTTTTCTTTTCTTTAAATTTTTTTTTTTTTTTTTTTTTTTTTTTTTTTAATATGCACACACAACCCTCCAATCATGCTCATTTGATCAGTATCCATATCCTCTACCCCTATGCCAAGTTACAAAATTGTACACCATTCATAACTTAAGTTAGGAAAACTTTAACAAAACTTTACTGGACGCGGATGCGGGAACCGGGGGTAGTAGAATAGCTCTAATATTCTTTGAATCATCGAGCTAAAAAGGAAAAGTAAGCCCCTATTTTTCAGTATGTTTAATACTATATTGCCTACAATAGCATCCGCAAATCGTAATATGACGTAATAAATGACAACATCAACTGCCAATGAGCCGCAGAACACCACCGTAGAAGTGTTTTGCTCATTTCTGACAAGCGACTATACGAAATTGCCTTGAATTTGTCGTGTTCCTGACTCAGCAGACAAATAATAATGCAGGAAAGTAATGAATTTGTGCGGCAAACATATTATTTGATCTTTTTTGAGTATTTCTTTAACAACGTAAATCCTTCCCCCCCCCCCCCTTCCCCCCATTTTTGTTCATTTTTTTTCCGCCCGTAAATTCACCCTTTTCCTTTCTGTTCTTAACAAAGTTATTATTATTTTCCAAGAAATCAATCTTTTATTAGCAATTTGCAAGTAGATTGTTTCCATAGGTATTATAGTCGTTAAGATATCGCAGTTTTAAAATGGTATGTTTTCAGCTCATTATATATTCACAGTGCGAAAATCTAGGCATACGCTCCTAGGAGAAGAAAGCTCTTTTTATGGCTCTTTAATCGGGCCAATCACTCCAAGTTCATCACATTCTACGAAAAAAAGGGCTCCTTTTTGCAACAATATGCTCTAGGTACTGGTGATTGCATTGATTAGAAATCTTATCACATTTCTTATGAACCTTGTATGCAGTTTTCTTCCGGCTATAGTAGCTTAGTACACTTAATTACCATTCTATCTCTGTTTCACATATACAAAATTAACATAACAGTAATTACATTACTTTCTGAGAGGTACATTATTACCCATATCAGTTCTAGTGTGGTAAGCAGCATTAAATACTTTGGAAAAAGTATTCTGATGTAAACAGGGAAAATAATATAAGTAGACCTATGGTACATGTATAGTCCCAAACTATACACATTGAAAACAAGTAACTAAAATTCTGAAGCTCATGAGGTACATGCACAGCAATACAGGATCAAAGTTCACAACCAAATACTATAGCATGTGATTTGTTTGTACAGTACTACATGTTCAAATACCATAATGGTGAACACATTTTTCTACAATTTTCTCATAAGTCCCATATTCCTAAAACCTACTCAGAATTGTACATTTCTGTACTTTTAATACCAGCAGTTATAGTGCAAAATACCAAATTCAAAATATTGAGGCACAATAATAAAAAACAATAGATGTCCACAAGAATATGGAAGCTATTTAACGAATGACACCACAAAATTGTGCTGTATGTGTAAAAGCAAGCCTGGAGCGTGGCAAATGTTGCAAGCTTCGCTAGGGCGCAGTGCCCTGTACATTACGCAGTGCCCTGTACATTATGCAGTGCCCTGTACATGCAACGGCAAATTGACAAAATACATCAAAAATCAAGGGCTTATCGTAACCAAATAAAAATTCTAGTGCAACCCCTGTTTCAGGTAATCCTCATGTGACACATGGTAACAGTTTGAAGTTGACCAAAGAGTTCTCACGAATAGAAATTTGGCGATTTAGCTTTTCGCAAAGAGTTGTTAATGAGTGGAATGGTTTGCCTGAGTGGGTAGTTAGCTCCAATTCTGTTCACAATTTCAAAGTCAACATTCATAACTTCTTTACTAACTCTAGGCGTCTTTTATTTTTTTGTGGTGGTAGTAGTGTTAGTTTGGGCTTTTTATGAGGTGACTAACCCTTCTTAGCCCATCATTTTGTTATGTTATGCTACACTGCGAGCGATTTTTTAGATAATCAGACAGATACAGTATTACAAGCTGTTTGGACTTTTTCCTTACACATGATCAAGTTTATAATTGAGGTTCTCTGATGAAAGGCCTGCAAAATTTGCTACAAATGCTGTCTTCTTCAAACTGTGAAAAAATTCACTTAAGTAGGGTGCAATTTTCTGTCGCGACACAAATTTTGTTTTAATGGGCATAGAAAAGCCCCCTCAATCATTTTTCAGTTATTAGTACTGTGAACGTTTAGCGATGATCGCATGTGAAATAAACATTTACAAAAAAGCTACTTGCAATTAATCGTTTTTGTCGTTCAGCCTCGTCATTGAAAATCAATACCATTCAAACAACACACAAACACAGCCCTTAAAATTCCAATTAATGACTTTTACACATTTTAAACAGGTTTAGAATAATCCTTGTAAAATGCAAGAAGCAGATGCTAGCAGTTATCACACTTTTGAATGGGGATAATTCTTGTTTTGTATTCGCCAAAAAGTTTGCAATATGCACCATAAATAACAATAAACAGTGTAATATAAACTTTAGACTTCAATCTGTCTCAATCAAAATCCTGTTTTACAAGCTCTAAAACTGATCCCAAAATACACTATCAAAACAGCTTCAATTGTTGTGCTTACTAAATACGCATGTAAATATTACCTGATGAGTTAAATAAATTATACAAAACGAAAAAGGTTACAAAATAAACGAGAAAGAAAAAGGTTTAAATACAGCCGAGTTGCAGCAGCTCTGCAGAGAATATTGGGAGAGGATCGTAACGAATTTTGATTTCCGGGAGGTGGGGCAGTTTTGAAATTTTATACAGCAAGGTATATTTATGTATGATGCATAATATAGACACAGCAAAAACAGCAAAGAAGTCGCGCGAGATCAGGACTAAAATGACATTGAAGGGAACTGTTTCGTCATTTCTAACCCAAAAATCCATTAATATTTTCTATGAAAAAGATTTTTAATACTGTAGAAATAATATTTTTATTATTTTGAAATACGAATTCCAGAGTTTATTTGAATATGGGAGTCAATAATTTTCCCATACTAGTAGTTGCATAATTTTTTTTTACTTAGCATTCTTTTGGGGCAAGTTTTTTAAACTTATTAAAGTTTTAGAACTATCATCACAATTAATCGCTAAACGCTCGCAAATTTGGGCGATTACATGTTTAGCAAAGTTGCTAATTGTTCACAGCACTATCAGTTATCATCTGAAAAGCCATAGGATGAATAAGACAAGGCCAAAATTTATCCTTGTCTTTGTTTTATTCAATTTTGTTTCAAATGGGTCAGAAATAGGTTTAAGAATACTCTGCGTTCAACCAAGACCTGAAATTAGCATTAACAAATGGATACTTGGGACGTACTGTACTCTCTATATAATGGAAGCACCTGGCAGCGGAAGCAACCAGAACCAAAAAGTTTTGGATATTAATGCATATTAATGAAATTCAACATTTTTACATCATGAACATGTACACACCAGCAAACAACATTAATACACCACATATGAAACAAAACCGACATGCACTTATTAAAATAAGAGTTTTTAACAGCTTTTATTTTTAAAATGGATTTCTTTTGTCAAAATGGACTGAAGTAAAGCCTCTTCATTACCGTTATACTCCCTTTTTGGTATTTAATACACTCTGTACCAGAAAAGCAAACAACATTTTAGTTAGCTATTCTGGTACAGAGTTTTTTAACAACCAAAAAAGGAGTATAATGGCAATGTGAGGGCTTTATTCCAGTCCATTTTGAAAATAGCTGTTTTTTTTTCTCAAGATATACATTAAGCCCCGCCTACTCATAAATATTCATGACATCACCATCAAAAACAATAAGGCATATCTACAGACCAAGGGCTATCTGTGTTCCACATATGACATGAATCCAGTGTATTGTTCTTGATATCGCGTTTACGAGCTGGCCATCACAAACACACATACATATATACACATGCCATCATGACTGCATAGGTTCCTGATGCTATTGGAACGCATTGGAACCAATAAGTAGAATTGTTGGAAGGACAGTATGCTCGACTATTCAAGGCTTAGTATAGAGAATGGGCTTATAGAGGGATGTACAGAAATAGGGTAGCAGGGGCGGATGATTTCAAATAACTTTAAAAGATGCACTTACATTTTCATTTGCACTACAAGCTTCCAAATATCTTTAGTTTTTCCACATATTTTAAGACAAAACAAGCTAAAGGTTACCTCATCCAGTAACTCAGAAAAAATGTAAAACCTAGCAGTCTTTGTAACTACAACACCTCTTTCAGTTCTATCAATTGAATAACAAAGAAAGGAGAGGTCGTGACATGCCAATGACAATGAAAGAATGCCATTCAACCCCCTTTCCAACCTGTACCCTCCCTCAGCCCCTACACATCCCCAGAACTACATCCTGGATTGTAATACAACTTCCAATTTAGGAAAATATGTGTGTCAAGCAAAGTCAAGCAGCATGAAAAATGTACAATAACGTTAAAGCAAAATTATGCGAAACAATATTGCTTAACCTATGACAAACTAAACATTGAAAATGATACAAATTCCGCCACCGCTAACAATGCATATACCAGACTGTCCCACATTCCATCTCAACCTGTCCTAAATGTTATTTATACTCAATTCAATCATACCTGAAAACCAGATACTGTATGTCATTCCACCACTTGCATGTCCACATGCCATCACAACTGAAATCCAGATGACATACCACCACATGCCATTCCGCCCTGTCCCACATGTTGACCCACCCTGTTCCACATGCCAATCCACCCTGTTCCACATGCCAACCCACCCTGTTCCACATGCCAACCCATCCTGTTCCACATGCCAACCCACCCTCATGCTTATTTGAACAGTACCCATGTCCTCTACCCCTGTGCCAAGTTAAATAAATGTACATCATTCATAACTTAAGTTATGCGCTCATGAATTTTAAACATTTTGTACGAAAGTCTATTGTTATGCAAATAACTTAATTAATATGCACACTTCCCCTTAACATTAAGTGTAAACAATGCTCTTCACATATATGATAATTTGTGCAAACAAAATCCCCACATCCACTTTAATTTAAAAGACATCATAGATACAACAAATTTAAGTGTTATGTAAATAAGTTAATTAGTATGCTCACACAACCCTCCAATTATGTACCCATGTCTTCTATCCCTATGCTACATGTAAGTTACATGAATGTACACCATTTATAACTTAAGTTATGAAAACTTTAACCAAATAAACTTTACCAGACGCCGACACTGCCGCCCATGCTGATGCCGACGCCAGGGGTAGTAGAATAGCTCTACTATTTTTTAATAGTCGAGCTAAAAATGGTACAACATGACTACCGCGGTGACATGGTTCGCGTTAAAGACAAATTTGTCGTATAATACACCATGGCTGAAATTTCTTATGACACAGGTTGTAACTGCGTCGTAAGATTTAGATATAGCATGTGAAATTTTGTGCCAGACTTTTTCATTAACCTAAAATGAAAATCATGATCATCTTACCTGATGCGATTGAAACTTTTATTTTACCCAAAAATAATTTTGAATTACTCATGAATAAAAGGAAAATGACACAACTATGAGACTAACTGCCGAATGATTCAACATGCCCATACAAGTACTGTACTTTAAACACATATAGGCTAGTACATGTACATAGGCCCTATACATGATGTACGTACCCTGTACGGTGTACGTGAAAGTTTTGATCTTGTTTTGAATGCAGGCTGTCAATTGTCAACGATATTATTAGCTAGGATTCTACTTTCATACTGTATTGTATTGATCGTGTAGTTGTGAACTTGTGAAGTGATTGCAATCTGCAAATTACTATACTGTAAGGAAGTAGATGTGTTCGAGATCTGAATAGTATATTGTCGATGACAATTGGTGAAAAATCAACTAAAACCTCATGAAAGTTTGGATACATAAAACATACGATCGCCAGAAGTGTTTCAAGTGTATACAGAAGTGTTTCAATTCTTGTCTCAATTTGAGGATATTTTCATTAGGATTTTGAATTTTATTTAGGCTGAATTTTACCATATTTTTGTTTCTTACATTTTTCCTGCATATTTGTTATTTTGCTGTTTTCATTAAGTTTCCTCAATTGTTAAATTTGTGTTTTTTTTTTGCTGTTGCTGGTTTGTGTGGCATACTAACTCTATCCTGTCACACACTTTGTTGCTGTTGTTGTAAGCTAGACTAGACCTTACAGTTGTTGTTAGCTAGGCTTTGGTATTGTTGTGTTAGGCTTTGTTATTTTTTGAACTTAAGTGTATAGGCTTATGTGTTAAGTGTAGGCTAGTATATTGTGTGTTGAAGCTAAGGTATTTCTTTAGGTATTGTTGAGCCTATTGTTCCTCTTTTAGGTTGCTGCTTTTGGTTTTCTGCTTCTGTTAATTATATTGTATGATCATGGAGAGTTTAATTTACTGTGATAGCTGTAATTTGTGAATTGATTTCCATGAGTCCAGTGTGACATGTAGTTTTGATGAAGCTTCGGTTAATAGTTTTGTATTTGTCTGTTCAAAGTGTACAAGGTTGAAGGCTTTGGAGTTGAGACTTTCAGGTTGTAGTTGTATCGTTGAAAAGGTTGATGCTAATGTATGTGATGTTGATAGTTCTTTGGGTGAGGAATTTGATCTGTCCAGGTACAGTAGATAGTCTTGGATCAGATTATGTTAACAGGTCTGATGTAGGGTTGTCTGTAGTTAATGATTGTACAGGTACCATTGGTCGTGAGGTTGTTGATCCATCTGGTACTTTGCCTGTGGATTTTGTTAGGGATAAGGTGTTATGGATAGGAGATTCACTTGTTAGGTATCTTGACACCGAGTTTAGATCGTAGTAGAAGGATTAGGGTGTTCTTCCAGGGGCTGGGGTTGGTGATTTTAGTTCTCTTGTTGAGACTTTATGTAAGGGTGAAGATACCGTTATAGTTTTATTTGGTACAAATGATATTTCAAGGAGAAATGTTGATTCTGTTAGGCGTAGTTTCATGGATTTGTTATTCGAGTTGAAGGACACAGTTGTAGGGTTCTAGTTGTTGGTCTGTTTCCGTGTAGGGGTAGTTTCTTCATGATAGGTAAGATGCTGTTGATCAATAGTTGTTTAAGTATTTGTCGTCCATTTGAGTTCGGTTTTGTAAATTTCTGGCATAAGTTTGAATCTCGGGTTGATTGGTTCATGAGAGATGGTTTGCATTTAACTAGGAAAGGTGCTCGTGTTCTTGCTAGGGGTGTCAATACGACAAGTAAGGATGTGAGTCCTTTAAACTAGTCACGAGGGGTAAGAGTTTAATCCCACCTGTCAGGCATGTTTCTGGGGATAGGGATTGTTCTAGTGGTAGAATTAAGGTTATGTTTTCAAATGTCCGTAGCATTTTGAATGGGCGTGATGAGCTTCTGGCTAAAGCTTTAATTAGTAGACCTGATATAATTGGCATTACTGAGAATTGGATTTATAGTGAAATTAGTAATTCAGAGATACATATTCCAGGTTACTCAGTTTTCAGGCAAGAAAGATTAGATACTCTCAATGGTAGAGGAGGTGGTGTTTCATTGTTTGTGAAAGATAGTTTTAATTCTATAGATAGGACTGCTCAGTTTTCTTTTGGCTTTTCAAATTGCCTATGGTGTGAGCTTATTGTTGATGAAGATGTTAATACTTCAGTGGTTGTTGGTGTTGTGTATAGATCACCAAGTTCTAGTCCTAAGAACAATCAGAAATTGCTTGACTGCTTCAGGAAAGTTACTTCAAGGAGGGTTATTGTTTTTAGGGGACTTTAATTTTTCAGACATTTATTAGAATCTTTGTACTAGTGGTCCACATGGTAAAGATTTTCTGGAAGCTGTATCTGACTGCTTTTTCACCCAGCATGTGTTGCTTCCCACACGCGGTAGAAATTGTCTGGATTTGATTTTCAGTAGTGAAGAAAGTATGGTTAGAAATGTGCTAAGTAGCTGTAAAGTGGGTGTGGTGATCATGACCTCATTAGTTTTGATCTGTATTGTTTCACAAAGGCTTCTCCAGCTAATAAACTGGTTTTAGATTTTAAGAATGCTGACTTTGCTGCACTTCAAGATAATTTGTCATTTGATTGGACTTCTTTGCTCCGTGGATTAGATCCTTCTAAAGCATGGGATGTTTTCCGAACTACAGTTTTGGAGGGTGTAAATAGGTTTGTCCGTTAAAGAAAATCTGTAGGCGTAATCGGCCAGTGTGGATGTCTCAGGAGGTTTTGCAGTCTGTCCGGAAAAAGAAGAAGTTGTGGCGTTGTTATAAATGTAGTGGGTGTCCTGCGGAGATTGCTAGGTATAAGGATCATGAAAAGTTCACAAAGGGTTTGATAAGAGATATAAATTGCTTTTTGAAAAACGTTTGTCCAAACAGGTTAAGATTAATCCTAAGTCATTTCATTCGTATGTTTGCTCAAAGCAAAACACCAAGGAGGTTGTTGGTCCCTTCATGGTAATGATGGTGTTACTATCCATAGTAGTAAGGATGTGGCTGAGGTTTTGAATGACTACTTTGTGTCTGTTTTTACTAAGGAGTCACCTGCTAATGATGTCGTGGATTATCTTAGTGTGCACTCTCCAGTATCCATTAAAAATGTTGATTTTTCAGTTGATGTTGTGTCTAAGAAGTTGAAGGGTTTGAATTCAAACAAATCACCATGGTCCAGATGGTATACAGTACCGCCCGCAATAAATTGGTCGTAGCAACGTGAAATATCGTGCCGCCACTTTAGTCACATTAGAAAAAATTGACAAAACAACATACCCCAAAAGTCTAAGCATGACAAGTCACGGTAATCACGTATGCCACGCAACAATGATTTGCATAATATTCATCGTGACAGTTGCATGGCAGTCGTGGTGGCATGAACAATGATGAAAGATAAGGTCCAAAATCATTAAGTCGGTAATAACTTTAATATTACCGACGACGAGGCATTTAGGTTTCGCAAGATTTGTTGCATGCAATTACTTTAAACCTTAGATAAATAGCGTGTGAAATACACAATGGTTCATGTCGTTACTTACCTTTTCAACTTGAAGCTTATTTTTATAAACTTTGAAGTACATTATTCCCTTAAAAATTTGTCATTCTTTTTCTGAATTTTTTATGAATGTCCCTTTAGTTTTTCTCTAAATATTAAGCTCTGGAAAGAATTTTTAGATAACGAGAACAGTTTTATTTCATGTAGCCTATTTTCAAACATGGCACACGCAACAGCCATTAAGTAAAACGCTATCACATGATGAATTGCGAGACTGAAATATTTGATTTTGCCATGGCGCTGCGGCTTACAGACCATCTTCCTGCACGCTCTAGACAGCATATTCACATAGGTCTACATTATATCTGTTTGTCCTTGTCCCGATGAAAGTGAAAAATAGATTTTAAAAAAGTGAACGCAAATCAGGTACGGAAGTTTTAATAATAATATTGAAGATTTTGGCCCATGGTTTAAATTTTGAGGGTGACCTACATAGTGTTCACGGAAATATAAATTCCAACCCGATCTATTTTGAGAGTAACAAAAAATATCAACTTACTCATTAAGTGCATCCGGGCAGTTGGAATTCTAAACTAAAATGTACAACTTTATTCACAATGTAATGTAATCCAAATATTGGTTATTTTGAACTTAAACGTACTTCCATTTTTATGTTCCACACGCTAAATATAATCCACAAGAAAATTACACCTTTTAAATCAAGCTTTTCAAATCCAAGATAAAAAAAGAATATAAAAAAATGAATAAAAACAGGTCAATGTTTCACAAAGCTCCACAATATTTTAACCACTGAACTGCTGTAAACAGTAGCCACAATTATATGATTATGAATAACTTTTCTTAAGAACAGTCGGCACTGATTTACGCCCATCGTGAACGGTTTAAGAATTGTATGTTCGCATCCTTACTGATTGCAAGCACTCTGCGGCAGGAAGTGAGTGGTATTCGAGGGATGCACCTCCCGGATCAAGTTGTCCCCCAATTAAAAGTTCTTGTAATTGGGCCATAACTCTTAATGATCACACGTAAGAAAGTTGTTCTTTTAAGTGCCTGTTTATCAGAAGCGTATTGTTTTTGATTTACGACCTGGCGTGGAACATCTGGAGTCATTCAGTAATGTAAGGCCATTTGTTGTAAAATTAATCTTTTTAATTGACACCTAATGTAAGCATACCATTAAGCACAGCAGGTGGTGGAGTTGGTGCGGGAAGAACATGTGGCACTTCTTATTGTCGAAGAGGTGTTATGGCAACGAGGGGCTTTTTATTTAGCCATTGTGTGTGTGTGGGGAAGGGGGGGGGGCACACTTCATTGTTATGCCGTGGCAGAAAATGGGCAAAAGAATAACAACATTTTTTTTTTAAACAGAATAATTTCTACCCTAAATTCAATTATACGGCGATCCTAATAATTCAATTATACGGTGATCCTAATATGTCCCACTGGCGAAGCGTAATAAGGCAATCAACAAAAAATAGTGTTTTACCCCTCACCCCTCCCCCTTCCCTGCCCCACCCCATCATAAGACTACTATCACATTTTTACAAAAATGTTGTAACACTATTTGGTAGAGGGTGGGTAAAGTTGTTAGACAAAGTACGAACCTATAAGTTGCTCCCCCACCAAAAAAAAAAAAAAAAACATCATATGCCCCGCCCCTGATATGTCACTATGCCAACATACAGAAAATGAAATTAAGAATTAACCTGGGCGCCTTCTCTCTCCCTTTGTTGTCGTCAAGTGATGAAAAAGGGCTTAAAAAATAATGATAATTCTTGTCGTAGAGAATTGCCTCCAGAGAGTTATACTTTATTCACAATGTAATAATCCAAGCAACAGTTATAAATATCATTTTAATTTTTATGCCAAGCGAAAACATAATTCCCGATAATTACAAATTCTAAATCAAGCTTGAACTTGAAGTCAAAGAAAAAGAAGAGTTATGAACGGTTTTGAAAAATGCTCCAGGACCACAATAATCCTGCAGAGAAAAAAAAAAAAAAAAAACATGAGTAAAAAATAAATTAAAATACATGTATGTTCGTATTGAAAGATCAGTCTGCGCTGTTTTGCAAGCACCGGCATAGATTTAGCAGTCATAGCTGTTGGCTTCCTTTTTCCCACAATACGGCCACCCTATTGAATTCAACTCAATTAAATCTGCTGCAGGAAGTACCTGGGGATCAAGGGGAGGGGAGAGGCTCCTAAATCAGCTCTAGTTGGAGTTAAGTGTCCCAAATAACTTGAAATATTAACGCCAATGATCGCTGTAATTAGGCCATAAATCTTATTTTATTATTACGCAATTATGTTTTTCTTATCAAGTGCCACATCAACATTCCGAAGATAAAAATGCTTTATTACAAATAGTATTGCTTTTGATTTACGACCTGACATCGGAAAGTCAGGAGACATTCAGTAATCTAGGCCGTTTGTTGATATTTTTTGTGTTTGCTTCACACCATAATGTACACAATTCAATTGAACATAACAGGTCCATGGTAAAAATGGGAATAGGACCGATGTCCGAACATGTAGCTCTTTTTCTAAAAAGAGGGGGGAACAAAAATATTGAATATTGTGTGTCAGAGGGTAGGACGATCAACAATTTATTTTTGTGCCGTATATACACGGAAAAATGCAGTGGGAGCAGAAAAAAGACAATTTTTCTTTCCATAGTGCGAGGATCCCAATATGGTCCTATGCAGGAAGGGATTAAGAATTAAGCTGGGCACCCCCACCCCTTTTATGACAAATACATAGGGGAAAGACCATCTTCTTATTATGCTCTCATAAGTAAGTATATGACCTCACCCCCAATTCAATGATATCGCAGTGTTTTTTTTTCTTCCTGTGATTATTTTTTCCTTCATACATCAAGCTAGTTTTTCATTTGCAGTACTCCTTAGTAAGTCATCTTGGGCCCTACCACCCACCCTTCACCTCCTCCACCCCTCATAGTAGATTAACAATAATTTGTTCACATTCCAACTTTGTCACAAGGAACTGATGGACAACCGTAACTGGCAGAGCAGGGAATGGGGAAACAGCTTTGGTTGTGAGTAAATGGCTTTGTTTGTAAATAAAACCGGTGATGTTGATATCTTTTAATTTGGGTCAAATAGGCCTGAATTTAGGCATTGAATTTATTTCCCATTGGCCCAGTTTCAAACTGTGTCTTTTATTTCTATTTATATATACATTTTGCCAAATTTTAAAGGGAACCTTTTAACATTCAATGTTGTAAAATAATATATTTGATGTCATTTCAATACACCCCCACCCCCTCCCCAATCAATCCTACTTAACACATAAAATATTATCATGGAGTCGTGACACACACCGTACAACGTGAATATAACGGGTACTATTATCAGCAGAGCCTTTGGCTTAGCCGCTATATGATGTGGACAGGCTCATTGTTTCCAAACAGATTGAAAACAAAACAAAATTTGACATCACTTTTATTCATATCTTTCAAAACAATTTGGTTTGAGAAGAAAACAAGCGGAACGAAGACGGTTTTATATGAAAATGAGCTGTCATGAGGGATTTAGTTTACATGCACGCCCAAATAGGTTTACCAGTCCTTGCATGTAAATATGATCATCTACCATGTCTACGGAAATTGGGTGGGAACTCAACATTAATCAGGAATCTGCTGCTCATGTGTGTTTACGACAAAACATTTACAGAAAGCCCAATGAGTACAAATATTTCATTATGAAACTGGGATGTTGTAAAAGTATTAGGCCTATTCTAAAAGCAAGGAATTTCCGTTAGGTGAATTGTCTTTTTCTTCAGCAAAACCTTATGCGGACATGATAATTCATACATGTAAATTTATTCCAATTTCCTAACGGGTCCGCAAATTGAGGTTGGCCACATTCAGGGATGATTGTACATGATCTCAGACAGATTAATTTCTTTGTTTATTATGAACGGTGATGGGGGTTTTAAATTTTCTAATATCCCCGCCCTGGGGATTTTCCATAATGCTAATATATATATATATATATTTTCCATAATGCTAGCATATATATATATATATATATATTTTCCATAATGCTAACATATATATATATATATATATTTTCCATAATGCTAACATATATATATATATGTTTTATAATATTTTATATATATATTTTCCATAATATATATATATATATATATATATATATATATATATATATATATATATATATATATATATATACACCTCACATATTGAAGTCCCCCTCTCAACCCCAGTGTGTGTGGCATATATTAAAAAAATCAGAACAAAAAGTTTCAAAATAAACTTGTCAAAACAAACAGCATACATTATATATTAAGATAGTATTCAAAATCTCCCCCTCCCCTCCAATCTAATTTATATCACCCACTCTTTACTATTTATCGCCGCAATCTTTGGTGAGGGTATAATCAATTTTAAATCGTAGAGAAATAGTCTCTGGAGGGTATTTCCCTTGTCAAATTGAATTGAAATTCCTTACAAAATATCCATTATGTAGTTTGATTCACAAGGTACTGGGTGGTCTTCGAGACGTAATCAGGGTGAGGCTCGCTCAAACCATATCCCTACACACATGGAGTTAGAAGAGAACACTATGCTCCAACAAGTTCTGAAGGTGTGGCTTTGAGGTGTGATTGGCTTATCTGGGGACCAGTAGCATTGTGTATAGATTTTCATAACGCGTGTCGTAGGTGTGGCTAAGAGTTGTAGATCCATTAATTGGCTAATCAGTGAATTTGCCGATTTATCTTTATTTTTTATTGTTCAATTGAGTTGGGCCACTATTAATTATTGTCACATTTATGAAAGAAATTAAAGCCTAATGTGGACGTCATTTTTAAATTGAATAATGTAAAAAAATGTATTTTGTCTTTCAAACTGTTTTGTTTGGAAGGAGAAAAAAAATGTTGAGGCTATATCTAAAATAAATAAGTAGTGAATGGACGTGTGGTGAACGTCCGCCACATCATGCGGGTTGCTACAGGGAAAGGACCACGAGTCTTTATGCCCAGGTGCGGACTAGTTTATTTAACCCTTTATATATATTCGGGATAAATCTGAACATTTACTATTGACGTTTACAATTCCAAAACTTTAAGTCATTTACGTAGAATTTTAAACTCGGAAGATCGCTGCAATTATTTATTATTTGGGATAATGTTTCGTTTTTTCTTTATTTGAACGTCTGGTTTCAGAGGCTCGAGGAATTGAGTTCGACTGCGAGGACATTGAAATAAAACCCAAATTTTTACAGAGTCATTTTGTTTATTTTTCTTGGTTTTTATCTCTTTAAGTCACTAGTTTTGTGAAGAAGAAAACAAATTCCAAACCCACTCTAGTCGCTAGTAGAAACTGATTTTAAATATTTGACGATAAAGATTAGGTTACAAAGAAGTCCTATATGTACAGTGTGTAAATTGCACCTTTTTCGTAATTAAATATACGCACAGCAGAATGGACTCGCTATATTATTACGTCCGATTTTATTGATGTAAACATACAATTCTGGTACATTTTTGCATTATAATCAAATAGTAGCACAACGAAAGTTGCAGTGCTACAGTGGGCCGATATTTTTTTTTCCTTTTTTTGATTAGATTATTAAATGGGTGAATGGAATAAGCACAAACTGACAAAGTGGTTGCCCATTCCGTGATTTGTGCACTTGTTTATGTAAATATTTCGCCCGCCACATTGGTCACAGTAGATTCACGATAGAGTTGCATAAATTATCTTGATAAGTAGCCACTGCTATGGCACAGAATTTAGAACGAAATAGCAGCTATTTGCTTTGATGTTGGTGTTGCTCCTAGTGATTGGAGAATTGCAAATGTCACTCCTATTTTCAAAAAAGGTGACCACAGTTTGCCCTGTAACTATACATGTAGGCCAGTGAGTCTTACTAGTGTTGTGTGCAAAGTCATGGAGTCCATTGTTAAGGATGTTGTTCTAGATCATTTACTGGTCAAAATTTGTTAAATTTGTCCCAGCATGGGTTCTTACCTAAGAGGTCTTGTGTTTCTAATTTATTGGATTTTCTTGATGATGTTACTAAACAAGTTGATTCTGTTCATAATGTGGTTGTTATCTATGTAGATTTCAAAAAGCATTTGATAAGGTTCCATGATAAAAACAAGAGCCCTTGGTGTGGAGGGAAAGTGTGCCAGTTGGATATATTCTTGGTTAGTTGACAGGTCACAAAGAGTTGTTCTTAATGGTGAAGTATCTCCATGGAAGAAGGTCACAAGTGGTGTTCCTCAGGGTTCTGTATTGGGTCCACTTCTTTTCTTAATCTTCATTAATGATATTAAAGTATCCCTTGGCTCCAGAATTTGTAAATTTGCTGATGACACTAAGCTGTATAGGATTGTTGATAATGCTAGGTATTCTTCACTTTTGCAAACTGATCTGGATAAATTAGTTTCTTGGTCCCAAACATGGCAATGTCATTCAATGTTGACAATTGCAAAGTTATTCATTTTGGTCAGAACAATTTGGCTTTTGATTACTGCATGAATGGTTTAAATCTTGGTTGTGTTGATAAAGAAAGGGATCTAGATATTGGTCATTACTAGCAATCTGAATCCTTTTAAATAGTGTGCTTTAGCAGCTGCAAGGGCAAATAGGATTCTTGGTTTGATTAGAAGAATTTTTGTTTCCTTGGTAGAGGATTGTTCTTAATTTGCATAAGCAGTTAGTCAGACCTCACCTTGAGTATGCAATTCAGGCTTGGAGTCCCTTTCATGAGAAGGATAAGTTTAGTTTGGAGCAGGTTCAGCGAAGAGCCACTAGACTTATTCCCGAAGTAAGGAATCTCTCTTTTAAATCTAGATTGCGAATTCTTGGTTTGAACACGCTTGAGTTGAGAAGAGTACGTGGCGATAGGATTCAGAGTTTTTAAGTTCCTATCTGGTAGTGATGCTTTGACTTCCTGTTATTTCTTGCATGTTTCAGCTAATCCCCATGTGACACGTGGTAACAGTTTGAAGTTAACCAAAGAGTTCTCATGGATAGATATTCGGCATTGTAGCTTTTTGCAAAGAGTTGTTAATGAGTGGAATGGTTTGCCTGAGTGGGTAGTTAGCTCCAATTCTATTTATTATTTCAAGGTCAACTTTAATTAGTTCTTTATTAATTTTGGGCGTCTTTGATTTTTTTTTGGTGGTGGTGGTGGTGTTGGTTTGGGCTTTTTATGGGGTGACTAACCCTTCTTAGCCTGTAATCTTGTTATTTTATGTTATGTAAAGTGTTTTCCTATTTTATTTTAGATTGTTAACCCAAATTTCATGATTGAACAATCAACAATATACAAGGATTGGGTATGAACATTTTCTTGATATTTTTTATGAGAATAATAGTCCAATTATTTAATGTATTTGGTATTTTTAGCACAATTTTAATTCACTTCAGCTAGGCAGGCCTACACAAGTGTGTGTGTCTTAACAATATACTTGCAAGCTTTGCTAGCGTGCAGTGCCCTGTACATTACGCAGTGCCTTGTACATACGACAGCAAATTGATAAAATACGGCGAAAATCAAGGGCTTGTTGTAACCAAACACAGCAGACAAAAAATTATAACGCAATCTTTGCTTCGGTAAGTTCCTCTTTTGTATAATCCAGCTACTATTTGGTAAATAAAGTGTGAGGTTCATCTGCAAATATATCTTATTATATTAATGAGCAAAGGCCTTACAAGGGAACTAAAGGGCAAGGATGTCTGGAACTTGGAAGTCTTGAAATTGGAAAATCTTATACAGTATAATGATCACCCCCCAGGGCTCAACACATGTAATAAGACACATACACCATGAAATGGAAAAAAGATGAAAATTTTGTTAAAGATCTATGGATTGGTAGCAATAACTTAATCTTTAATATGAAAAAATAGGCTATAAACCATACAAATCGGCTATAACCAATGGAAATAGGCTTTAACCATGAAAATAGGCTATAAAGCATGAAAATAGGATATAAACCATGAAAATAAGCTATAAACCATGGAATAGGCTATAAACCATGGAAATAGGCTGTAACCCATATTACCCATAAAATTAGGCTATAACCCATAAATTTAGGCTATAAACCATGAAAATAGGCTGTAACCCATGAAAATAGGCTATAACCCATGAAAATAGACTATAAACCATGAAAATAGGCTATAAACCATGAAAATAGGATATTTACCAAGAAATAGGCTATAAACCATGAAAATAGGCTATAAACCATAAAAATAGGCTATAAACCATAAAAATAGGCTATAAACCATAAAAATAGGCTATAAACCATAAAAAAATAGGCTATAAACCATGAAAATAGGCTATAAACCATGTAAATAAGCTATAAACCATGGAAAAAGGCTATAAAAATAGCAAATTTTATTACAATTGGGTTAAAAATTGACCATGTTACAGCAATTTGAATTTCAATGCCTTATTATAATAAATTATGCAAATTTTATTAAAATTTTGTGACATTGACATGGGTAGTAAACCAATAATTTTCCTTATGCCAAGTTACTGTTTTTTAATCTTTCATAAACATTATTTGAATGGGAGAGGGGAGAGGTTGAATATGATGAAGAGGTTTTGAATCTCCATCATACCCTTATCAATAGTTAGCAGGAGAATAGTCGGTGATTTATTTCTCAGTGGCTGAAATTAAGGACAGGAAGTTAAAGAATTACATCAAAGATTGTTTGTTTGTTTGATGGGGCTTAATGACACCACGGCAACGAGAGTCAAATTGTAGCTGATAGGTTAGATCATTCCAGAGGTAGGAAGGAAAGAAAACAGGGGGAGATTGAGAGAAACACAAGAACTAAAAGCCAGAAAGCTGGGATCAAGAGAGGAGATGCATGGGTAAAAAATATTTAAAAAATAAAACGATAAATATCGTCATGGTTCACATGCCCATGCAAATTCACACCCATATCATATGACACTGCCAATTATGAAAATGGCATCTCACACTAAGTCCCACATGGCATCCCATGTCCCACATGGCATCCCATGTCCCACATGGCATCCCATGTCCCACATGGCATCCCATGTCCCACATGGCATCCCATGTCCCACATGGCATCCCATGTCCCACATGGCATCCCATGTCCCACATGGCATCCCATGTCCCACATGGCATCCCATGTCCCATATGGCATCCCATGTCCCACATGGCATTTTTCCCATGTCCCACATGGCATTTTTCCCATGTCCCACGTGGCATCCCATGTCCCACATGGCATTTTTTGTCCCACATGGTCCCATGTCCCCACGTGGCATTTTTCCCATGTCCCACATGGCATTTTGGCATCCCATGTCGTGGCATCCCATGTCCCATGGCATCCCATGTCCCACGTGGCATCCCATGTCCCACGTGGCATCCCATGTCCCACGTGGCATCCCATGTCCGTGGCATCCGTGGCATCCCATCCCACGTGGCATCCCATGTCCCACATGGCATCCCATGTCCCACATGGCATCCCATGTCCCACATGGCATCCCATGTCCCACATGGCATCCCATGTCCCACATGGCATCCCATGTCCCACATGGCATCCCATGTCCCACATGGCATCCCATGTCCCACATGGCATCCCATGTCCCACATGGCATCCCATGTCCCACATGGCATCCCATGTCCCACATGGCATCCCATGTCCCACATGGCATCCCATGTCCCACATGGCATCCCATGTCCCACATGGCATCCCATGTCCCACATGGCATCCCATGTCCCACATGGCATCCCATGTCCCACATGGCATCCCATGTCCCACATGGCATCCCATGTCCCACATGGCATCCCATGTCCCACATGGCATCCCATGTCCCACATGGCATCCCATGTCCCACATGGCATCCCATGTCCCACATGGCATCCCATGTCCCACATGGCATCCCATGTCCCACATGGCATCCCATGTCCCACATGGCATCCCATGTCCCACATGGCATCCCATGTCCCACATGGCATCCCATGCATCCCCACATGGCATCCCATGTCCCACATGGCATCCCATGTCCCACATGGCATCCCATGTCCCACATGGCATCCCATGTCCCACATGGCATCCCATGTCCCACATGGCATCCCATGTCCCAAATGGCATCCCATGTCCCACATGGCATCCTATGTCCCACATGGCATCCCATGTCCCACATGGCATCCCATGTCCCACATGGCATCCCATGTCCCACATGGCATCCCATGTCCCACATGGCATCCCATGTCCCACATGGCATCCCATGTCCCACATGCCATCCCATGTCCCACATGCCATCCCATGTCCCACATGGCATCCCATGTCCCACATGGCATCCCATGTCCCACATGGCATCCCATGTCCCACATGGCATCCCATGTCCCACATGGCATCCCATGTCCCACATGGCATCCCATGTCCCACATGGCATCCCACTCCTTATCCCATCCTATCCATTGTCCCACATGGCATTCCACCATATCTCCCACATGGCATTTCACCATACAGTGACTCACATGGCATTCCACTATATGTCCCACATGGCATTCCACCATATGTCCCACATGGCATCCCATGCTATGACCCATATGGATCCCATCCTACATGTATGTCCCACATTAATCTTACCATATGTACCACATGACATCCCTCCCAATGTCCCAATGACATCCTACTTTATGTCTCACAGTTCATATAACTTATATGCAAATAACTTGTTGAAATAGAGTGGGACATAGGGTAGGATACCATGTCCCGCATGGCATCCCATGTCCCACATGACATTCCATCCCATGACATTCCATCCCATGGCATTCCACCCTATGTCCTGCATGACATTCCACCCTATGTCCTGCATGGCATTCCACCATATATCCTACATGGCAATCCACCCTGTTCCACATGGCATCCCACCCCATGTCCCACATGGCATCCCACCCCATGTCCCACATGGCATCCCACCCCATGTCCCACATGGCATCCCACCCTGTCTCACATGACGTCCATAGGCTCCAAAGGAAGTCTCATCCTAGCTATCAGTCCCTGATTGAGCATACTATGTATTAACCCTTACTCACCCAGCGTCAAGGTGACCGTGACAGTTACGATCCCTTTTCCAAATTTTTTTTTGAGTACCTCCCAAAATCCTAGAGAGCTGCAAATAAGTTCATTCGAACCAGATTGAATAGATCTTTCATAATATGGTTATTTTGTTGGGGGGTTCGATTGAAATGTTTTGAGTAAAATTGTTACAAAAATATTTTTTTATTTTAAAAATGAATGTCATACGTGAATATTTTTTCTATTTTTTTTTTCTTCAGGTAAAGTATAAAGATAGTTTGAATTGTTGGTTGCTACACGATTTTTACTTGTACTTGGTCAATGTTTGTGTTTTTTTGGAGAAAATATGCCAAAATTTGAGATTTGGGGCCATTTTTAACCTTTTTTGATCAAAAAATCATAAAAAAAAGGCCCAAATATTGTATTGAATTTTTAAAATCTCTACGGGGGTAGAGGAGAAATAGATCGTTCAGACAACTATTACAATAACAGATGCACCCCCTCTACATGCCTAAAAGGTCTCTGATGATGACGTCAATTTGCGTCTTTTTTTTTCTTTTTCTTCGCACATTCGATACAACAAAATGGCGAGATACAACGTCAAACGTGCCTTCCGACTCCTATGTTTTCTTTAAAATAATAATGATTCAGAAGGGTCGGAAGGTACTTCTGATGAAGAAGATGTACCAGAGCTCGACCAGATTGAGAAAGAGGAGAATATAGAGCCTACTGAGATGGATAGCGATCTGTTCCAAATTCCGGAGTTGGTGAGTGTTTTCTTCCAAAAATAGCGAAAGTACTACATTGTAAATGTGTAGTAATAGAATAAGGCTTATAGAATTCTAATGATAAATTAGCGGGGATTTTTTGCTTGTTACGATAAACAAGTAAAAGGGACACTAAAATCACATATAAAAAAAAGGATTTAGGTCCTTTCTATAATAGCCCGGATGAAACAAATGAAAGCTGAACCCCAATAATAACATTTCTAAATGGACTGAAATATATGTATTTCCCAATAACAAAATTGTAAATTTAGGCCTACTGAAATATGTGTATTCCCAATTTCACAAAATCCAAGTTCCATTATTTCAGGGGCCGAAATCACAATTTTATGGAGGAAAGTGGAGTAGGGGTCCCATGTTAGGGCAAAATACACATGTTGGGAGTGCCCCAGGCCCATTTAGAGAAAAATGCTTGTATATAGGCCAAGTACCGGTACATCATTTTAATGCCCCATTTTTTGAGACTATGATCCTTTTTCCCTCCCCCTGGCTATGCCACTGTTGTGGTGATTACTAGATCGATAAAACAAACATTTTGGACCCCTGTATGTACCCCTGGGCTTCCCGGCTGTAAAAGTCTGTCCCCACGGTTACCACAAAATTGTGGGGCAGATTAAAAACCACAATAACATTGTTATGCGTATGCTTGAAGAGGACGAGCCGCCTGCTACTCCTCAACCCAAGAGGAAGAGGGACAGACCGTTGAAGATGAGCCCAGGCCCCTCTTCAAGGCCTTCCGCTGCAGTCTCGCCACCATCACCACTCAAAGAAAATCCGACTGCAGCGGAAAAAGCTGCTCTCAAAACCAGGGAGGAAGAGTCGGAACGCTTGGCTGCAGGAGATACAACGGTCGAAGGTCATCCCTGCAGCCGATAAAGACTATCATCTGTGGGAAGTACTGGTGAAGAGTGACCGGGATCGACACGAGGTCTTCGGTAACTGCTTATGGGAAGACCAAACTAAAGTAAGTTGAATGAATATAGTTGCATTTTTTTTTTTTTTTTTTTTTTTTTATCTATTTGCAGCAACAAGGTATAGCAGAAGACTTTACAAATTTGGACCTTTTCGGCAAACGTTTCTTATGAATTCCATGTGGAATGAACAGAAGTAAGTGTCTAATAGATAATCAGCATAGTCTATCAACATAAAAGTAGCTGTGAAGCTTGTAATGGCTGAAATTGGGTCAGAAATAAACAAAAAACAGTTTCGTGCATAATAAATGAGGTAAATGACCTAATTTGCATATCATTTGCATAATTCCCTATTTTATATTTTGCAAATGATGATGTAAACATCTTGTTTTTCTGCATTCTGTTAGTTTTGGACATCATAGAAGGGGAAAATGCATTTTTTTGGAAAATTTAGTGCCATACACTATTAGATAAATAATCCACAGAATCGGGGGATAATTTTTAGGTCAAAATGTACCAAATTTTTCATATTTGCGTCATTTTTTTCCTTCTGATTCCTAAAAATCCATGAATAGTATCAAATGAAAGGTCTTTCCAAGGACAATTAAGAAATTCTATCCACATTTTTTTGCTATTTAGCCACAAGGCACAAGCGTGTCATAAAGATAGAATGTTTGGAGACCTAATATGCTAATTCAATGACCTAATTTGCATATTTTAATTAAAAAATGTGCACATTTTTAGAAAGTTCAACATGTTAGCTTTCATAAAAGTGGAACTTGTTTTGGTACAAATGGAACAGAAAGTGCTGAAAAAATTCTCTTTCCAAAAATTTCGGAAATAGCTTATTCTTTTTTGGAACCTTGGAAGAGTAAGGGTTAAAGTGTCAGTTCATATAATAACTTATATGCAAATGAGTTGTTGAATAAGAAAAAAAGGTGGAGTCAAATAATTATGCCTGATATAGCCCTTCGTGTATACAACATGGTAAATATTCAATCATATGTCCTTCATGGCCCCATCCATGTCCCACATGGCATCCCTCCCTATGACCATATGCAATCACATCCTGTCACACTCCCTGACTAAGAATACTAAATAAAAAAGTTTGGTCAGGTAATATACTGTAGCAACTTTATGCAAATGAGCACAATGATAAAGGTGGAGTTTAATAATCATGCCTGATACAACTGTTGGTGCCTAATTATTTTAAAGAATTTTAAGGAATTTAAATCTCAAATACTACAAGAGAGACTTGAGGATCTCTAAAGAATATTGAAAAATCATATCCTTTTACAGTTATCTTCTAAGAAAATATTAAATGTTTTGAAGACTTCTTAAGGAAACTCCTTTTCTTAGGTATCTCTGAAAAACTTTAAGATTTTCTGAAGAAATTCCAACCTTCCATAAGGATATCTAAAAAAAACTATAACTTTTTCTGAGGAACTCTGAAAAAACTTTCACATTTTCTGAGGAATTTCAAAAAACTTTAACATTTCTGAGGAAATCTCAGGACAAATCTGTGGACGGCCGGACGGACGTAATCGCCATTACATAGGTTCACATTATGCTTCACATTATGCTTCACATGCGAACCAAAAAGTAGAGAGGAAGAAAGGGGGTGTGAGGGGGTGGGGGGAAGGGAAGGGGGTGTGGGGGGTTGGGAGAGGAGGACTAAATATGGTTGTAGACGGAAGCATGATAAAGGAAGGAAATCTATTTATCCAGAGGGTTTTTATGGAAGCTCCGGTAATGAGTTGTGGGAGTAAGGGAAGCTCTGGGAAGGTTGTACAGGGGGCAAGCAAGAAGAACATGATGGACTGTGGAGGTGCAATGGCAATTGTTGCAGAGGGGTTAGGGGAAGCCAATAAGGAGATGGGAGTGACCTACTCTAAGACAAGTAATGTGAACATTGTCGACATGGGAGAGGTTGTGGATGGTGGGTTTGATGGCAATGGTGGGCTGGATGACGTGCAGTTTGTTATCAATTTGAGAGTCCCATGAAGTTTGCCAGCTGTTATGAACAAGTGAAGCGATAAGCTGTTTGATGTCAGAAAGTGTTTTGGGAAATGGGGTAGGGGCAGACCAGCTAGCTTGATTTAAAAAGGAAGTATGGTGCTAGACTTCTTGAGGGGCACATTAATGCACACGCAAAGCGCGGCGTCTTTTCGGCATGGAGTTCTGGGGCTTCCTTAAGGCTCAATCCCATGGTGAAGGAGCTCTGGGATTTTAGCTATAATCATACCTCAGAATGAAACCATTCCGATTGATAAGGACCATTCATGAGCCAAAGAGGACAATTGCTAACTATGCTATCATTCTATGTTCTGTATCCATGCAAGGTATTCATTTTTGAGGTTAATTAAGATTATTAAGTTTAAAACAAAATATATATTTATAAATATTTTTTCTCATGAGGGGCAGGGTAGACCCAGAGGGCAGCGCGGGCCACAGAGGGGCAGGGCGGGCCCACAGAGGGGCAGGGCGGGCCACCCTCTTAAACAGCAAAGCTAAGGATCTGTAGGGGAGAGGTTGAGGGCAAGCTCAGCGGCTGCATCAGCCCTGTCATTGCCAGGGATTCCAACATGGCTGGGTATCCAAAAGAAAATAATACTTTTCCTGCAAAGGGTGGACGAAAAGAGTTTACGGAGGAGGAGGTGGGATTATCCAATTCAAAATTGAGTAAAGAAGTAGGGACAGCCTTAGAGTAGGAGAAGATGGCAAAGTGGCTGAGCAGAGAGTACTCAATGAAGTTGAAGGCGAGGAGGATGGCCTTGGCCTCAGCCGAGCCATGGACCTACGGAAGGTGGTGTCTTGGATTACGGCAGCAGCAGCTGTCTTGTCGCCTTCCTTGAAGCCATCAGTATAGATAGATGGAGGTTTAGTTTGAGAGTTGGTCTTTGATTTGGTTGTGGAGGTTGATGCAGAGGTTAGGGTAGGTTCAAGTTTTATGATGAGTGCTGAGGCCCAGGTGGATAGAAGGAAGGGGTGGCCCCGGGAGAAAAAGTGGGCCAGGAGAAGGTGCCAAGAGTGGCGAGCTTGATGCCAAGATGGAGGTGGTCTGATTTGATGGGTAAGCTAAAGGGAGGGCATAGGCTTTTAGTCCTATCAAAGAGAATGGAGAAATTGGGGTACCTAATGAGGTAGTAAACAGGGTTCCAGGTGTTGGTGAAGACTCTAAAAGCATAGAAGAAGCTAAGCTTTCTACACCTTAGCAGAAAGGGGGGTTCGTTGGCTTTAACATAAAGGCTGGTGATTGAAGACATCCTGTAGACACCCATACAAAGCCTGAGGGCTTCATTTTGGATGGTGTTGAGGTAAGAGTTGTGAGCGACACAGTAGACAATATTGCCGTTGTCGAGCTTGGCAATAATGGTGAGCCTGAAGAATTTGAGGAGAGCATGGCGGATCGCACACAAGTGGTGACAAGTGGTGTTGGAGAAGAGGGAGAGAAGGTTGAGCAAGCTGTTGCCTTTCTGTTTTAATTTGGTGATGTGTTGCTTGTAGGAGAGCTTGGGGTCCTGAGTTAAACCCAGAAACTTAGTGTGGTCAACTTTAGGGATGCAATTGCCATTGAGCATGAGGTTCGGGTTGGAGTAGAGGTTGTTAAAATGACAGAAGTGCATGCAAACTGTTTTATCTTTAAAGAATTTAAAACCGTTATTGTTGCACCAGTCTTGCAGCAGGTTGAGCTGAGTTGGAGCCTATTTTTGAGAAGAGGAAAGCTAAGGGAGGAGTAGAAGATGGTGAAGTCGTCCACGTAGAGGGCACATTTGATGTTGGGGCCTAGGTTGTCCACGATGTCACTCATGCTCAGGTTGAAGAGAGTGGGAGAGAGGATGCTGCCTCGGGGAACGCCCTCTTCTTGGGGGTAGGAGTTGGAGAAGGTGTGGCCAATACGAACTTGGAACTGCCTGGGTGAAAAGTTTTGAATAAAGATGGGGAGGTGGCCTCTTGAGGCTCATGGTGTAAAATTTGCAAATAATGCCGTATTTCCAAGTAGTGTCGAAAGCTTTCTCGTAGTCGAAAAAGATAACTTCAGGTGTTCCTTTTTTGCAAAGTATTCTGGGATAGCAGTGTCGAGCATAATTAAGCTGTCCAGCGTATTGCGACATTTCCGAAAGCTGCTTTGGTGTTAGGGACATGATTCTATTGGTCTCAAGGAACCAGTTTATTCTCTGGTTAATGATCCTTTCCATAATTTTACAGAGACAGCAGGTGAGGGCAATGGGGCGGTAGCTAGATGGGTCGGTGCTGTCTTTCCCTGGTTTGGGGTGATGATAGCTGTCCTGCAGATAGGGGGAAAGGAGTGTGAGGACCAAATGTGGTTGAGGATGGTGAGTAGGGTAGTGGTGGCCTTGTTGGGGAGGTGTTTCAGGAACTGGTAGGGGATGTTATCTGGGCCCTTGGAGGTGCAGCCAGCATCGTTGATGGCTTGGGTTTAATTCAGAATAGGTGAGAGGGGTGTTGTAGCTCTCGGTGTTGTCAGAGGGAAGGGCGATACTCCGGGCTTCATCGCAAGCTTTTTTGGCTTTGAAAGCATTGGGGTAGTTGGCCAAGGACGAGATGTTGGTGAATGGGGCGGCGAGGTGGTTAACGATGTCCTTTTTTGCGGTGAGAAGGTTGCCATTCCAGGAGAGATGGGAGATGGGAGACTTGCCCACCCTGCCATGGAAGCTCTTAACCATTAATATTTGAGAAAAATTGTTCTTGAAGAAGTCGGAAATAGAGGTGGCAGAGGGTAGGAAAGATCTGCAGTTAGCGTGAATAGACAGGTTAAGGGAATATGATTAATCGAGAGATCAGTATTGCAAATGGGGCAGATAGGTTTGGGAGAGCCAGAAAGGATGTAGGAATGGGTGAAATAGGGGTGGCCTAGGCGAATGCTGGTGATGACCACATCCTCTCTGTGATTGCGACTTAGTAGGGGAGGATTGATGCCTACTTTGGGATTGATAGTGTGAAGTTTATTATTGGTCTCGAAATTCCAGGAGTTATGCAAAGTCTGTCCTTCTGAGGTAGTTGGAGGTACAATATTTTGGCAAAAGTCAGAGCGAGGTATATCAATAGAAGCAATTTGGTTCAACAGAGCGTTATTGGCTGCTGTTGGCCCTTTCGTTCCCGGGTTACCGCGTTTCTGGGGATCCAGAAGAAGATGAATTTTTTGCCAGAAGAGGAGAGAGCATGCATTTTGTTTAAGATTTGTAAGATGGGGGGATTAGACCAGCGCAAGTTCAGGATGTCTATGAGGACTGATTTGGAATCAGAGAATATGACAAAGCAAGAGCGGAAGGAGAGTTCTGTAAACTTTAAAGCTAGAAGGATAGCATTTGCCTCAGCAGAATAGAAAGAGGCTTCTTTCTGGTGGTCTGGAAGAAAAGGTAAGGCTGGGCCAAGCAACGGCAGCTGCTGAGGTACCTTAATGTGTGGATCTGTCAGTAAAAAGGAAGGAGTAGTTGTGGAAGTGTCTACTGGAGCAAAAAAAGGCTGGGTTTGATGAGCTCTCGTAAAAGAAGAAAGGCCTAGACTTGAGGGCCGGGGTGTGTAATGACAAGGTGGGGATAGGGGATAGGTGTACCTCGCTATAGAGAAGATGTTAATGTTGGCTTTGGGGAGATGGGTGTGTATCCACATTTTGCAGGGAGGGGGGAAGCATTTGTTGAGATTGAAGAGGCTGGTGAAGGAAGGAGAGTGGGTAGTAGCATTGTGCAGCAGTCACATTTTTGTACTACCGGTAGTGTTGCTCAGTCACTACCGGTGATGGTGCCACTACCGGGATATCCCTAATGTATATTCCTTACTGCACTGTCACTACCTTATGTTAGTCCACAAGGCCAAATTCACATATAAACATGTATTTAAATACTTGATAACACCCTGATAAATAACACAGTACTTATAAAGAGCACGAAAATCCTTTAAAATGTCTATGAAAAACTCATTTCTATCTGAAAAACCCCATAATTCCAAAAAAATGATCCCTAGAATCACACACAAACTACGGAAGAATTCAGGCTGTCACAGTCACTTAAGCTTAAATATATTCTGTAATCATTTCAAAAGGTCTCCCATAATTTATTTATTAGTCAGCCCTTCTTGAATGTGAAGTTTCCATTTTGATTTTTATCATGTAAGTTTTCATGGTTGAATTTGATTTCAGACAACATTGTTTATCCTTTTGAAGGAAATGTTTTTGTTTAAAAATAAAGATGGAACTCTATTGTTCTCATTTTTTATTGACCTGAGGTATTTTTGAAACATTTTAAGACGATCTCATACCATGTGAATTTTTTTTTTTGGAGAACTTGGGCCTAATGTTATGTTACTGTAGTGGTCTAGTGTGTTATGAGTGTGTTGCTGCTGACATATGAATTTGCTTGTGGCATCAAAAAGCCAAAATGAAAATACACTTTTATTTGAGGGTTTTGATTGTTGAATGACTGAAAAGAATGCGTGTTATAACCTTCTGTACATAAGAACTTGCTCAGATATAAGAGAATTCCGTAATTTGGTATCCAAAACCTTGGCGAAACTTGGGTCTTTTTTTACCGTAGGGAGTTGAAAGTTTGTTATAAGTGACCTGGGTGCTAGTCAAATGTCGAATTGACTAGAATTTTGTAAGAATAAGTTGTTTTTTACATAAGAAAGATAGAAAAATGTGACACAAAACAAGATTTTTGACATATTAACTTACTTCATATTTCTTTCAAGAAACCGGGAAAGATGGTTTCTTCAACACTTTTTATCACTCCCGGATTCCCATTTGTAGTTACGAATCCTTACGTGGTCGGGATTGTGCAATACCGGGATCGGGATACCGGGACTTATGTGACTTACCAGGAACCTGTTCAACTCTAGTGGGTAGAATGGAAACAAGAGTTTTGAGGGTCGATGAGAAGGGGAAGGAGAAGGAGAGAGGCCAGTCTTGGTGCTCCTGAGGTCTAGGGGACTTCATTGGCCTCAACGTGAAGACTGGTAATGAGGGTGGTTTGGGTGGCACCAAAGCAGATCCTGAGAGCAGTGTTTTCGATGACCTCGATGTGTCTCAAAAAGTTTGTGAATAGAGCCGTAGATGAAATTCCCGTAGTCCAGCTTAGATCTGGAGGATGGAGTGATATAAGGTGAGCAAGGTGATACGCTTGGCTCCCCAGTCAGTGCTGGAGAAGACCTTGAGAAGATTAAGGGCTTTCTAGCAGTTGGTTTTGAGGATGTTGATGTGGGGGAGATAGGAAAGCTTAAGAGTCGAGTGTGATTCCAAGGAATGATCTAGAACTTTCTTTGCTGGGAATGATGGAATCTTTAAGCCGGAGGCTGGGGCAAAGGAAAAAGGAGTTGCTGTTATTGAAGTGAATAAGAACAGTTTTGTCTTAAAAGAAAGTGAAGCCAGTTGTGTCACTCCAATGAGCCAAGCTGTTCAGGCAAATTTGAAGGTTATTTCGCAGGGTCTGGAAGCAAGAGGAGGATGTGAAGATAAAGAAGTCATCAACATTTCATTAGGAGATATTCAGAAGATATTCAAATTTAAAACTCTAATAATATCTGTGCAAAAATTACTGGTTGTAGCAAGTAGTGTACGAATCCATTTCTTTTAGGGATACTGGGTACTTGTGGAATCGTGGGTATAAAAAAATTGAAGTGGTGAATCAAAAATTACAGGAATTCTTACAGAACTAACTCATGTCCTACAATAACCACCACAAAATTATCATGATGCTTGCACCAAATAAGCAAAGAATGTCACAAAATTTGAGAATCTAAATTTTCAAATTACTTGAAAAAAATTCTCAAAAATAAACACCCATGGTTCCAAAGTGCTTAAAAAGATGTAGAAATTATGTAGTAGAAAGATGTAGTAAATTTGATGCATTTTGATCTGTTTTTCTGAAACTTTCAGCACTTAGACCAGTGCTGTTCAGATTTCAAAAGTGCACCATCAATCCATATTCTTTCTATCTACAAATATGGCTACCCTCTGTGCAAAGCACGCTGAAATCTCAGCTTCTCTGATACATTTGTGTCCGTTTATTGTGTAACCTTCTTTTCTTTTTTGTGCAATTTATTTGACTCATCAGGTAATATTTGTAGTGTACATAACATTTCAAGCATTTTTGTCCAAGTTTTTCTGGGTCAGTTTTATCGCTTGTAAAACAGGTCTTAGCCTAATGTAATAGTCGGTGAGATTGAAGCCTAATGTTGTTGTTTTTCTGGCCGTTCATATGCTTTTGTAAGTGTGAATTTGTTTAATTCTTTTATTCACTGTTTCCGTATAAATCTAAAGATTGAAAAGGCTTGTGTATGGGGATTCAATTTCAACAGGATCTGTGCAAAGTCAGTACCATTTCAGTTCCGTTTATGATGATTTTTTAACTGTACCAGTTCTCACGGACACCCGAGTTTCAAACATAGAAACTGCAGGGCAAGTTTGAAATAATACTTGCGAGTACCCGTAAACTCGCAATACCTGTAGGTACTTGAAGAGCTTCTTGCTACTTGAAGAGCTTCTCATATGATGAAAAAATGGTGATGGAATAAACCTAAATATACAGTAGTAGTCTTTGGTGATGTGATTTGAAAATAGGAATGTTAAGTTTAAGTCTCTACAGTGAGTAAAACACAATATTGAAGGTCAAAATGCAAACATGTTCTTATAGGAACTATAATTGGTACCTGCCACTTCTAAAAGTAATCAAGTTTCTTTTCTTTTTTAACAAAACAACAAGATTTCTTTATGTTGAAGTGTTCTGGATATACTGTACTGTATCAGGGATATACTGTACTGTATTAGGGATACTGAAAGTGAAATCACAGATTCTGTTTGCACTGTTTCAATTAATGAAGTTTCTTCCTGCTATTCTAACTTGAATAACCTGTTCATAATCCAACCAGAAAAAACAAATATTTGCTTTTCCCCTTCGATAAATTCACCAAACATCATAAAGAAAGCACAAACCCCAAGGCAACCAATTACAGAATCTACATTTTCACAACTGGCAGATTTTTTCAGGCATAAAAAATGTATAAAAAATACAAATTTGGGATGAAATAGTTCAGTGACACATGAAGTCAATCTGCAAATAAAAATTTGAGGGACATTTCAGTCAGAACAGCTCTTTCATTTTCTATGATACAATTTATCTACAGTAATCATATTTTGAGAAGAGATACACATATCACAAAATACTGAAAGAGTAACACCAGTCAATACCCAAACACATGTTTATGAGGTATTTCATGCCATGGGTATCCTACAATAATATGCTGGGGAATTTCTAATAACCATATTTGCTCAATGATAAAATCACAACACATCACACCCACCTCAACCAAACATTTTTTGTATAATAATAATAACAACAACTTTACATTTTTTTGAAAACAAAACAAAGCACAAACAGATACGTTTACAACACTTGAAATAATTGCAATAAACAGTGTACATACAGTATAAAAAAATTGACTAGACCATCTATTGCTCCTTTGTTCTAATAAACCTGTTCTCATCTACTGCACATGACTGTGTTAGGTGCGGTTAATAGATCGCTTTTAAGACAAATCATTGATTTTTTCACATCATGTCTTGACTGACAGTCAAGTGAAACTACACATGGGTCATAATAACAACTAATTCACAAAGCACACTGTTCCCTATACCACGCAGTCCCACAAGTATTCCCAATTGTTCAAACAAATAAATCATTCTTAAGAGCATGAAAGAAAACTGCAGTTGTAAATTACCTGATAATAATGGAAAAAGCTATTTTTAGTTTCCCTAGGCTGGAAACGTTCTCATTATCAAACTCACAGGAATGGGTAAAAGGTGGATGTGTTCAAGCTAAATTTCAGTCTGCTCATGATTTCAGTGTATATGTAGTACATACTGTGCAGTAGGTATCAGTCTGTAAGAAGACATTATAGACTAGTCGATATAGAGTCAAAATGACCTCGACCTACAACAAATTCAAATCAAAGATTTTTTTTATTTAATTTAATCCTGTATAGTATAGAGGTCACATCCTGAACATCACACTTCATGACGACGCGGCCATCATTATGTTAATTAGCTTAAATATGTTAATTAAAACTTCAAATATTCGCGTAATTACTACATACGAAATACACACTAAACGATAGGTCATTTTGGTGTCCAAGTTGGATCGTTTTTTTGCAAATGTAATCGGTCTTAATAATCACAATGCATATAGCAAAATAACAATATTTCAACCTGATGGTTACATTAGTACTTTGCAAATTTGATTCATCTTGTAAAGAAGCAATTAATATCTTATGTGGTGCAAATAAAGCCGAAATATGCCAATTAGAGGGGCAAATGGTGAAATGCTATCATTGCAACTGCTTGTACTACAAAGCTGATTTTTGCCTTAAAATGTTCACAATGTTCACTGTTTTGTGGGACATACTGTATCATGTATATAATACGGGACATAAGATGGGATGCCATGTGGGACATAGTGTGGGATGCCATGTGGGACATAGGGTGGAATGCCATGTGGAACATATGGTGGAATGCCATGTGGGACATGAGATGGATGGGTTGTCATGTGGGACATGAGACGGATGGGTTGTCATGTGGGACATGGTAGGCATGTAGGACATGGGGTAGGCATGTAGGACATGGGGCGGCAGGCATGTGCGACATGGGATGCCATTTTGGTCATAGTGTGGAATGCTATTTTTATTATTGGGCAGGGCATATGATATGGGTGTCAATTTGCATGGACATGCAAACCATGACAGAATTTACCATTCTAGTTCATTATAATAGACAATTTTCAAGTTTCACCTATGACCTTGGTTCTAGTTTGACAATCATGTCTCGAAAACGGAGTGTTGGCTTGACTTCATATTACAGTAGTTCTTCATAGATAGAAAGACAACAAGTTGTTGAAAGAGCAAATCTGAGTTGATCTGGACTGCTTCATCACCAATCTTACTATGTGGTTTCTTTGATATTGACACCACTGCATTCTTGCGCTTGAATCTAAATTGATCAATAGTTCTTTCATCCATGGACAAGTTCATGATTCCTTCACCAATGCTAATGGCGTCTAGGACATTCACTTCATCACCAATCACCAAATATTTGGTCATTGACAATGTTCTGCAAATTAGTTTCCACTGCCAAATATATTATGGTCTTTCAAAAATTGTCGGAACTTTCCAGAGTCCAAAGTATCCTGTTTGATTCTTTCATGGAATATATATCTTTATGCTGTACCAAACTTTTGTAATGTGAGCCACAGAGATCACCTAACTTAATCAAAGGACCACTGTGTTCCAGATGGCATGCTCAGAAGCCAAACCAAAGGTTGTTTCCAACTTAGTCGTCCTCTCCTGGTCTTTATGCTTCGAATTAGGGTTGTCTCTATCGTGTCTGTCTTTAAGTCGGTAACGATGTGCACAGTATTTTTCTGTTCTTGTAATGCTGTGATGACCTTTGATATAATGCGTGATAAACTTCAGGATGGTTATCTTTGAGATATCATGGAGGTACAGTATATTCTTCTTGTCCGAGCATACAAATTGTGTAGATGCTGCAAATACTGGTAGAATGCAAAGTAGGGATGTTAACTGAGTTTCCAGCTACATGATTTTTCAGCAGCTAAGAAAAGCTGTGTAATTTCCAAAAGTCAGCACCACAAGTGATACAAGCATTGTAAATATTGATGTTGACATCCTCGGTATCTTCTATCAAAATAGAAAGCACGGACGTTAAGCAGTTGAGAGCTCCCACTGCTCTAGAGTATGATTTTCACTCAACATAGCATCGATTGAGTTTCTTACTTACACTCAGGCAATCACTCCATCCATGCTAGTGCCTCCCATTAATATGCCAATGCTACCAATCCGAAATATGACATGATAGTATGAAACCCACCAAGCTGGAGTACTATGCTTCGGAGGTGTTCTTTCGCAAGGGAAGTTATCATGATCAATCTTCATTTATAGTTAAAAGGAATATTCCCATGGTTTTTTGTAAAATCTTATTTAAAAGAGCTTACTTCTAGAGCCAATTAAGTACAAAAATCAGGTTGATATCATATTCCATTCAGGAGATATGGATTTTTAAAGATTTTACAATTGCATTTTAAAGTTTTTGTACAGTATGATGAATGTTTTGATGATGTCAAAGAGACAATTCCAATACAAATGTTTATGTATTTCTATGAAGTTAATTGGTTGTTTCTGTATGATTAGAAACAATTTTCCTGAAGTAATTGAAGTAGGGTATATTTGGCAAAGTATATACATACCGAATTTTCATTAATTTATTTTTTTAACAGGTTTTACAACTAAAAAAGGATGAAATACATCAACTTTGTAGGAGAATGTGTTGCTGTGATGTCATACTGAGTCTTTTCCTATTTGTTTATTGGCATTTTTCGTAAACCTTAAAATTTAAATATCTCCTGGTAGGAATAACATATCAACAAGTTTTTTGTACTAAATTGTTTCTGAAGTTGTTCTCTTACTTATGAAAGGTTACGAAAAAACATGGGAATATTCCTTTCTTTAAGTGGTAGATCAAATGTAACTCATTGTCTTTTTGCATTCCAAGTGATGTACATTAAAGTAGAAATGCAACTTTCATTGTTCAGATCGAGATCTATAATCGGCAAGTATATCAAGTTGGCTTTCCCAGCACATGTAGACATCTTGTTTGTTGATTATCTGCATGATTGATTATCTCCAAAATGTAACTCGCTGCATCAAGAGCAACAAACACTTTCATAATACATGGAATGTTGGATTGATAATTGATGCCTCAGTCTAGTCAGTTACCCATATAACGTTGGTGTACTTGATCATTTTTGCTACCCCCTTTACACTATTGTAAGTTTGTTTGTTTGATGAGATCTTGACGGCACCACGACAACGAAGGTCAAATTGTGCCTGAGAGGTCAGATCATTTTAGAGGTAGTAAGGAAAGAGACCAGGGGAAGAATGAGAGAAATTCAAGAACAAAAGCCAGAAAGCTGTGATCGAGAGAGGAGGTGCATGGGTAAAACAAAAACAAAGTAGAGGGGGTGGAAGAGGAGAATTAAATATGGTTGTAGAGGGATGCATGCTGAAGGAAGGAGACTATTTTATCTGGAGGATTTTTTTGGAAGAACTCAGCAATTGAGTTGTGGGGAGCGAGGGAAGCTCTGGGAAGGTTGTACAGGGGGCAAGCAAGGAGAACGTGTTGGATTGTGAGGATGCAGTGGCAATTGTTACAGAGGGGTTGGGGGAACCAATAAGGAGGTGGGAGTGAGTGAGGTGGGTGTGACCAATTCTAAGACGGGTAATATGAACGTTGTCGATACGAGAAAGGTTGTTGATGGTGGATTTGATCGGGATTGTGGGCTGGATAACATGGAGTTTGTTATCAATTTGGAAGTTCCATAAGGTTTGCCAGCGGTCACGAACAAGAGAAGCGATAAGCGGTTTGATGTCAGAGAGGGTTTTGGGAAAAGGGGAAGGGAGGAGGTTAAGGGCAAGCTTAGCGGCTGTATCAGCCCTGTCATTGCCAGGGATGCCAACATGGCTGGGTATCCAGAAGAAAAGAACACTTTTCCTGCAGAGGGTGGGAGAAAAGAGTTTCCGGAGGAGGAGGTGGCAGGTGAGGTTATCCCATTTAAGATTGAGTAATGAAGTAAGAACAGCCTTTGAGTCAGAGAAAATGGCAAAGTGACTAAGAGGAGAGTACTCAATAAAGTTGAGGGCCAGGAGAATGGCCTTAGCCTCGGCTGAAAAGATGGATGAGTGGTCAGGAAGTCTGCTACTGAGGGTGATGTCTTGGATGATGGCAGCAGCAGCTGTCTTGTTGCCTTCCTTGGAGCCATCAGTATAGATGGAGGTGTAATTTGAGAGTTGGTCTTTGATTTGGTTGTGGAGATTGATGAAGAGATTAGGGTGAGTTTGAGTTTTGTTATAAGTGGAGAGGTCTAGGTGGACAGAAGGAAGTGGGGTGGCCCAAGGCGGGAAAGTGGGCCAGGAGTAGGTGCCGAGAGTGGCGGGGTTGATGCCAAGTTGAAAGAGGTCTGATTTAATGCGTAAGCTGAAGGGAGGCGATAGGGTTTTAGTCCTATCAAAGAGGGAGGAGAAATTGGGGTACCTAATGAGGTTGTAAACAGGGTTCTGGGTGTTGGTGAGGACTCTAAAAGCATAGGAGAGGCTAAGCTTTTTACATCTAAGTAGAAAGGGGGGTTCGTTGGCTTCAACATGAAGGCTAGTGATTGGGGAGGTACTATTGTAAGAATGTTAACTTTTTATTCAAAGACTATATATCTGATCTTTTCAATAAAGAAAGTAACGTACATACTGTACTACCCTAAAAAGACTAATATTGTGAAATTTCATGAGCTTCACACGCATACACTATTCTGAATTTTCAGTAAAGAAAAGTCGGGGGGCTCATATGCATCCCTACATAATAGGCTTTTGAATAGCCTTTACTTCTGCCTACATTTGTTTTCCTAGGGGTAAAAATTATTTAAATAGGGCCTTTCTATATTGTGCAAGCCACCCCAAATTTCAATACTGGGGCATCTTACTATTTGAACCCAGGCCATTGTAATGACAAAACTGACAAATCTCTCCTGCAATTGAATATTCATGATCGAAATAAAAATCCTTCTGATTTCAAGACTTATGATCTATAAATGTACCAATTTTGGTACAAACTTTTTTAGTATAAATTTGTTCTATTTTACCAAATTTTGGACTAAAATATCATGAATTTTCGAAGCTGTGAATTAAAAACAAAAGAAGGCAGAATTAACCACCACTAATTAATGGTCTGATAAAACATTATAAATTTTCCAGTGTGTGTGGTAGGGGGAGGTGGGGGGGGGAGGGGTGCTGACAAAGCTATACTGCTGTGCTACAGTACCGCCCACATTGAATTTGCTGTCGCATCGTGTATCGTGATCACGATAAAATTTCATATCGAAATCCTAAACACTTGGTAACGTTTTAACTATACAACAGTGAATCACGATTGAACAATATATCGTAACATCACGCACCGACGATATCGTACATTCTAGCTGCATAAACGGCAATACGTAATATCGTGATTTCAACCTGAGTGCATCCAGATCCGTGATCACGATAAAATCTCATATCGAAATCCTTAACACTTGCTAACGTTTTAACTATACAACGGTGAATCACGATTGAACGATATATCGTAACATCACGCACCGACGATATCGTACATTCTAGCTGCATAAACGGTAATACATAATATCGTGATTTCAACCTGGGTGCATCCAGATCCATAACTTAAATCAAATTGACTTCATATTGTGCAAGACAAAGTTTAAGAATCCATATTGTCTCGAGGTTTACTGAACAATCTTAGTATTATTTGCCTAACGGTACTACTAGGGGCCTACGTATATGCTTACATGTACAAATATTAGCTTAGGCTTAAAATTGTATTGAAATATTGACACCATATATGTATTATAAAATGTATTTTTAACAATATGCTGCTGTCAAATTGACCTTTGCCCTCACATATCATCGGTAATCGACCAAAACAAGAGAGCAACAACCATTGAGTTGCACATTAAAATTAATACAAAACGGCTTATAACTTTTGTTACAAGCATATGTTTTCTCAGCTGTCACTAAAGAAATTTAAATAATGCTAAACAGTGTCTGGCTACAGGTAACCTGGCCTGAAGTGTACCAATCATGATGGCCATGAAATCCGTTGCATCCCCCTCCCCCAACCCCTAATAAAATAATAAGAAGAAAAGCCTACAGCAAAAATGGTGTAAAGTTTTTTTGATACAATTTTAATCATGATTGTCTATTTTTCATTCCATGAAAATCTAATGTTTTCTCTCTTTTTTCTTTCTTTTTAGGGAGATAAGTATAGTTTATCCTTGTATTATTTATTTCTTTTACTTCTTTATTTACTGTTTAGCATGCTATATTTAATTGGTATTATATCGTCTTCAATGAGTTTTTTTTGTTTTTTTTGCACGATTTTGTTTTCATTCTTGTTAATCGCATTTCCTAACTGGCAGATCATGAATCAAAAGGCTATTTCTTCTCTTCATCTTATTGTTTACTTACAGTATAGGAGTCCATTATCCAACATTCAAGGCCAAGGTTTTTGGGAATTACCCCTTCACCGTCCCTGCTCACAGCATAAGCAATGAGAAAAGTTAATAATATTACAAGTACAAACATTTTGAGAGTAGAAAAATGTGTTTCAAAATCATATATTTATATTTTAAGAACAAGTCTGATGGAGAGGGGGAGGAGGTACATTAACTCTGGGGCATACTCCCCACACTTTGTGTATACAAAATCCGCCCTGCGTGACAACATTTAATTTCTATAGACGTTTATAATAATTATTCTGCATGAATTTTGATGTTTTGTTTTGATTTTTTGTTGTATGTCCCGGGGAGAAAATACACTTATCCTACATCAGCAACTACTGTACTATATGTCACAATTATAGATAAAACATATCGTGCCCACCTTTTTTCCTCCAGTGTGCATTTTCAAAGCGATTTTCAGTTGAAGACAATCTGATCATGTGTACGCCTAAGGAAACTTGACTGCTCCTTCCCCACTAATTTTAAAGAGTTGGCAATTAATAACTAATGTTCTCAATTTCAATTTTGCACCAACCAAACCACAAAATGTTACTATAGGTCATAAAGTGCAGTGGCTTGCCACCTAGATAATCCATGATGGGTCCCACTTGGAAATGTTTGAATGTGTCCTCGTAAGAAAACAATCCTTCTAAAAATGAAATTCCCCTTTTACTTTATTTTGGACTCAGTAATTCTACTGGTGGAACTCCCACACTTACACACTCCCTGTGTATATGATAGGCAAGAATTTTATAAGTTTTCTAATAAATTTAGAAAAATAACGCAATTAAGGATCAAGCATATACCCCCAGTCCCACAACTGTCAATTCTAGCCAAGCAAAAATACAGGGGTGTAAAAAGCTTCAAAAGTCTGTGTGTGTGGAGGAGGAGGGGGGAGGGCTGGCATGACCTCTTAGGGGGCTCCTGAGTGAGTATAAAGCAACAAAGTTAGTAAAAGGGACACTTTTAGAAAGGGGCACTTTTTCAATGAAGACCCATTCCTCCTGTACAAGGGACTGACAAACGCAGCCACTTTCCTACTATTGACACAGTAATTGGGGGGCACTTTTATTATTTTCGGAAAAGTTGGGGGCACTGTGGCCCCCACTTCCTACACCTATGCCTGGGTAAGCTAGGCCACAGTTAAGAAGAATCTGACGTTCTTAGGTTAAAGAACATTTTTTACTGTGTGTTTTGTATGATCAGTGTGCCGTTGTGGTATGGCATGGCAAATACAGCAACTCCTCATTGTGGCCAGAAATTTTAAAAATGTAAGTATTCAAAGCTTGGGCATTCTCCAAGAGTGAATACAGAGGAAAGGTCGGGGGTCCCCCCCCCCCCCCATCCTCTCTTGAAATTTCACCAATACACTTATTGCCATACTTTTTCGTGGATTCACCTTGGTTTAAAAGTCCTTCCCACCCCCACCCCCTCCCCTACCCCTCCCCTTCCCACTTCCTCGAAAATCCTTCATCAGTCTCCGATTTCCCTAGGCTTTTTCTTGATCTCTCCCCTTTGGGATGGCACTTAAAACCTGAACTTTTTCAAGAGTTTGGTTATATTGTAGCCTGGAATATATGAAGCAGAGCACTTGACTGTATTGACAGGTAAGTCTCAACGTAGGCCTGCGGATACAAGATGAAATACAAAGATTAAAAATACAAGCTAGCACAGGGGCTGTGAATAATCAAACAAAAAATATGTATATGGAAAATTTTCCAATGTGCCCCCCTCCATTTCTGTCTAAAAGAAAGCCTGCTGGCTACGGGCCTGAATATATCACAAGAACATTTCATAGGTTTCCAATCAGATTAGGTTTATTCTTTTGATCTTTTGTAATAAAGGTGATGCCAACTTGAAAAATGTTTTTATTTGCCTGCGGTCCCCTACTCTATGGGGTAGAAATTGTATTTTACTTGGGAGGAAGTCAGAGGTAAGGACCGTAGGGTGGGTTGAAACTGTTTGGTCGAATTTCCCTTTTTTCGAAGGCAATTTTTTTTTTTTCCTTTCAAATTCAAGGTAAACTTTCAATGCCAATATATAAAGAAATGTATAGGAAAAGAACAAGGATGTACATTAAAAATGTCGGTAGGCCTACTCGTTTCTCACCTCTCCTCCCTAAAGTTAACTTAAGCGTGCGATTTTTCTATTTATTTCTCTGGTAATTAAATATTTAAATGGAATAATGATTGCATACAATATTAATCTAAGGCTTATCATATGTCATATTTTGATCTTATCTTGCCAGTTAAGACACAAAGTACAAGTTACAGTCAATGCAGTGTCCTATTTTGGACATACTTGTCGCTGACTGCACACCAACTTAATTAAGTATAATACTAACGTTAGGCCTACACTAGTACTAAGAACACTACTGTGGCATACAGCTCCGAGAGTATGTGTATATAGGCCTAGTGCTTATTCCGCGAAAATTTCTTGGCCAGTGTCTATTTGTTATGATTCTATCGCACATCGTGGACGCCAATAATTGGAAGCCGACAATTATCGGAAATTTCTTCCACAATTCTGATTTTTTTAACTGCATAAGCCTTCCCCAATTTTTCCAAAATGCCGATAGAACGATCAATCATTCTGCTACGTAATTCACGCTAAAACGAAAACAGTTTCGTGTTATTTAGATGCCTAGTACACCACAACGATAAAATGAACGCAATGCGACTGCCGATATTACATTAAGCATTTGCAATAGGTATAATGGAAACGTTGTTATAGTTGGAACGTGATATTTTATCACGCTTGACGATGCGACGGCCAATTTAAAGCGGGCGGTACTGTACATGCTTTGAAATTATGATAGTTGATATGCCTGTTGGATCCTGTGACCCCCTCCCTCCCACCCCTTAAATTCGAACAACCTCCATAGCCCGTCTGTATAAATAGTATATAGGTACATTTTTGATATTTTTTTTATGTTAAATGCTAAAATGGGGGAATTTCTGGTGGTCAAATTTGATTAAGCTTTATAATTAGTATTAAATAATAACTTCTGGACAATTTGAGACTAAAATAAAGTCAATCTGACACTCCATTCTTGAGATATAATCTTCAAACTGGAACCAAGGTCAAAGGTCAAACCAGCATTTCTAGTAATTTCTACAAAATTTGTGTATTATATTCAATAAAAACATTACATTGTCTGATTGTGAACAGTTTAAGACCCAAATCAGCTTTGTAGCACCAGCGGTTATAAAAATAGCATTTCACCATTTGCCCCTCTAATTAGCATATCAGCATAACGTGATATATATATATACTAATTACTTAGTTACATGATAAAGGAAAATAACAAGGCTACTAATGTAACGATCAGGTTAAAATATTGTTCTTTTTCTATATATCCATTGTGTTTATTAGGCCTGATTACATTCACAAAAAAAAGATCTAACTTGGAGACAGAAATTAGCTATACTTTAATGTGTACTTTGTATGTAGTAGTTCCGCGAATATTTTAATTTTTAATTAACTTATTTCAACTAAATAACTTATGAAGGTTGCATTGTCATGAAGTGTCGTGCTCAGGATATGGTCTCTTTAATCAAAACCAAAAAACCTTTGATTCAAATTTTGTTGTAGGTCATATGCTAATTCGACTAGCCTATTACAGAGACACACAAGTCACTATTTAATAAATGAATGGATGCAAACTTAAAGAGTACATCAATTGCAGTGCACATAATATACAAATACAGGACATGACTATTAGAAGTTACTCAATTTTAAATATTTCAGAACCTTGAGAAATGGAAGTTGTATACTGTTGCAGGCAGAGGTAAACACTATCATGTGCATAACTAGGTACTGTATAAGAGGACTTATCTCTCATCATGTGAAATTTACTACAGTACTGGAATAAAATTTTAAATCTAATGCTGTCTAGTCTACCCTTTCAAGCACAGCCGGATTTGAAGTGGGCAAGGGGGCACTTCCCACTTCTTCCGACCTCCCCACCCATTTTTTTTCTTTGGAATTTTTATCTTTTGTATGGCAGTGATTTTTTGCATCTTAGCATGATTTTGTGGTGTTCCCCCTCATCCTTCTAAGAAATAGAGTATAAAGAAATACACACAAGTTTAAGGTGTTCATACATAACAAATGTAAAAATATTTGTGAATTCCATTAAAGCACTGTCCAGTGAAGCACTGTCAATTCGAGAAATTCTCAGTCAATGTTGCCAAATTTGAACAAAATTTCCAACAATTTTACGCATTTTCCTTCAATTTTACGTTAATAATTTCACTTTTATCAAAATAAAGCATGCATGCAACTGAGAAATAGAACCCCTAACTCCTATGCCTCTGTCTTACCTAATCTGAAAACTGCATTCAGTGTATTTTCTATTTATTTCTTGTGGTTGGGGGGAGGGGGGGACTCAAGCTCCCTCAAAAATGAAAAGCTAGAAACGACCCTTAAAGAACGAGAAAAAAGTTAAGTAGGTTTTAATTTATTCATTATAAAATATAATAGATACAATAAATAACAACGATCTGCAACTTGGTTCTTCTCCAATAAATTCTACCCACGCCGAATTTGACAGGTTGCAAGATTACAGTGTGTACGTGATGGACGCTAACAATTTCTTAACCTGTTAACTTAGCTCTTTAAGTTTCAGAACCGCATCCGGTGTAGTTAACATTCTGACCGTATTATATGCTATAGCAACTACATAGCTGCTATACAAGTACTGCAAGTATTGCCTAGCATGTGGTGCCTACCGAGTGAGGTGTCCATCTCACTACATCTGGTGAGACTAGCCTCGTTCATTTCAAATTTCGAACAATATCATTCTTCTTCACTATATCTTTGTGACTCTTAAAAAAATATTTTGGTGTACTAAATATTTTCTATTATGTTTCTGAAACAGTATAAATGTCTAAATAATACCATTCTTCATATCACTTTTTAGACCTGGCTATTAAAATATTATCACCCTAAGTTTTCATCTACATTCCTCAACATTGCCAATTTGAATGACTTTAGCGAATAAAAACAACGTCATAAATTTCTTAATTAGCATTGTTGAAATTGATTGTAGCATAGTAACCATTAAAATACAACCTTCAATAAATAGCACTCAATTTGAAGTCCATATTCTCTTCACTTAATAAAATTTAAAATATGGTTCTCAATTAAAAGATGGCAGATTTTGAGCATGAGAGTTTACAATAATAGTCCTGTCGCGTCCTGAGAGCCACAACATAAAAACAAATAGGATACACTGACACTGTGCCCAGAAAGTTTTGAATTGCCAGTTGTTTGTAAATACTGAACTTTCTGCTATTTAAGACTGGAACTATAAAATGAATCAAACTCCGCTGATTTTGTCTGCATGGTTGAATTCAGAGCTGACTTGATTACAATAAAAACAGCTGACAAAACTGGGCCATCTAAAGGTTCTAACTTGCTTTGTAAATGCCTGTTAGATAGCCTACACTGCAAATTGCAAACTGTATAAGAAAACTGTGCAATAGTAGCAATGTCATAGGCCTATATCTTGATGTACTAACAGATTCATGGTAAAATCATCATGTGAATACGGTAGCTGCTGTGCACAAAACCCAGATTTATTCAGTTGTATGGCTGTATCTTTTGATAAGATCTTATAACCTAACTTGCCTAAATTCTTTAATTTGGCATGCATTACAGTACAGTGTGTAAGACACTTGAATCTGCATTAAATCAGACATCGCAAAACAATACAAATCCCCGCACCGCTAATAACATTCTTTCTAGCCTCTGTCACACCTGCCATCCCACCCTCTGTTCCACATACCATACCATGCTACTTCCCTCCCTACAGCAGACATGTAAGTTATGATTTTTAAAAGTAGCTGAAATTGATCAATTTTCTTATCAAAATAGCTAAGTATTGTCATTTATGCAAAAAATATGTGACATTAGCTAGGAAAATAGCTGCAATCAGATAAAAAGTCTCACGTGCTGAAATTGATCAATTTTAAGATCAAAATAGCTAAGTATTGTCAATTATGCAGAAAATAGGTGAAATTAGCTTGGAAAATAGCTGAAATCAGCTAAATAGCTGAAGTCTGAACTCATACATGAAAAACCAGATGCCATTCCACTACATGACCAATGTCATCATACCTGCAATCAAGATGACATCCCACCACATGACTTGCCACTCTGTCCCATATACCATGCCACCCTGTCCCACATGCCATCCCTCCCTGTACTACATGCCATCCCTCCCTGTACCACGTGCCATCCCACCCTGTCCCACATGCCATCCCTCTTTGTACCAAGTGCCATCCCACCCTCCCACAGGCCATTCCATGCTATCCCACATGCCATCATAGCCTGTTATAAATGCCATGACACTACCTTGTTTCACATGCCATGCCACCCTGTCCCACATACCATCCCACCCTGTCCTACAAACCACAACATCATGTCTCACATTCCTTGGCACCCTGTTCCACATACAAATCTGTCCCACATGCCACCCTCTCCCACATGCCATCTCACCCTCTCCCATATTTCATCCCATCCTGTTCCTCATGCCATCCCACCTTCATCCCAATCCCTACGTGAGAAGCAGCGTTCGACAAATCACCTGTCAGGACGCCAGGGGCAACTAATATTTTATGTCCAGGCAAGTTAATTTACAAGTTGATATGCCCGCCGGGCAACAATAAATTGATCCAAACAAATAAGACTGAATTTCTATTTAAAAATTCATTACACATATTATACTTACTACAATATAACTGATAGAAATGCCCAGAAAATAACTTCAATCAAGACTTATATTCCATTTATTTAGAAGCCAAATTATTTCATTATGTTACGAAATGATCTTCAACCTCACCATAACAACATCATACACGCACCCATACATAGGACGTGAACATATATCGCACACACACAAAACATATAATGTACAGATATATGATCCAGGACATCGAAGCTGGTTGAACATGTGCGCAATGCATGCTGTTTTGCTAGCAAGGCTTGCTCCTTTCAACCAATCATATCTCACATAAAAAATCTCATGCATATTTATATCCTGTCACTGTTTTTCGCTGAGGTCTGTTCTGCTGTGTTAATGCACCACATGCAATGGGTCCAATACACACACATACAGTATCGTACAGGGCATACCGTACGCTGTATATACTAAACTGTTACATGGCGAATTTGACCTGCCTTTGCCATGCTACATGTTTATGCAAAAGTTGATTAAACTTTCATGTTTCTTTTTTTATTTTATGGAACCTGTTGTTGCTTTATATTTGTAGAGGATATATGGATTACAATTTCCACTCTTTTTTGGTAAGTGTAAGAATCTTTTAATATTTATACAGCATTCTCAGTAAATATTGCCATAAGAAATATTTTACCATAACGTGTATAGCCTCATCCAATATTATCATGATTATTGTCAGACAGGTGAATTTTGCTTCCAGGCAAGCATTTCTGCGCATGTGTCTGCCCGGCGGGCAAGTGAATGTTTGGGCGATTTGTCAAACGCTGGTGAGAAATGCCAAACCCAAACCTGTTCACATTGCGGGTTTCATGCTGCAAGATCCAAAGTGAGTGAGGAATTCTTCAGTGTAGGACAAGCTTGGGCAGTATACCGGTATGTATTTCGGTACTTACAGTACCGACCACATTAAATTCGTGTATCGTGATCACGATAAACTTTCTTATCGAAATCCTCAACACATGCTAATGCTTTAGCTATACAACGGTGAATCACGATTGAGCGATATGTCGTAATATCACCCACCGACGATATCGTACATTCTAGCTGCATAAACGGTAATACGTAATATCGGGAAATCAACCTGAGTGCATCCAGATCCGTAACTTAAATTCGGCTCCGTTTTTTTTTATTTTCACGCTTTTTTGGTGCATAATTGAGTTCATATCGTGCAAGACAAAGTTTAAGGATCGATATTGTCTCAAGGTTTGCTGGACAATCTTAGTATCATTTGCCTAACGGTACTACTAGGGACCTACGTATACGCTTACATATAAAAATACTAGTTTAGGCTTGAAATTGTGTTGAAATATTGACACCATATATGTTTTATAGAATGTATTTTTCACAATATGCTGCAGTCAAATGGACCTTTGCCCTCGCATATCATCGGTAATCGACCAAAACAATATGGCAACAACCATTGAGTTGCACGTTAAAATTGATACAAAACGGCTTATAACTTTTGTTACAAGCATACTTTTTCTCAGCTGTCACTGAAGCAATTTAAATAATGCTAAACAGTGTCTGGCTACACGTACCCTGGCCTGAAGTGTACCAATCATGATGGCCATGAAATCGAATGCGTCCCCCACTCCCTACTAAAAAAATAATAAGAATAGCCTACAGCAAAAATGGTGTAAAGTTTTTTTGATAAAATTTGATCATGATTGTCTATCTTTTATTCCATGAAAATCTAATGTTTTCTCTCGTTCCTTACTTTTTAGGGAGATAAGTATAGTTTATCCTTGTATTATCTATTTCTTTTACTTCTTTATTTACTGTTCAGCATGCTATATTTAATTGGTTTTATATTGTCTTCAATGAGTTTTCTTTGGTTTTTTTGCACGATTTTGTTTTCATTTTTGTTAATCGCATTTCCTAACTGGCAGATCATGAATCAAAAGGCTATTTCTTCTTTTCGTCTTATTGTTTACTTACAGTATAGGAGTCCATTATCCAACATTCGAGGTTCTTGGGAATTGACCCCTTCACCGTCCCTCCTCACAGCATAAGCAATGAGAAAAGTTAATAACATTAAAAGTACAAATGCTTTAAGAGTAAAAAATGTGTCTCAAAATCATACATTCATATTTTAAGAACAAGTCTGATAGAGAGGGGGAGGGGGTACATTAACTCTGGGGCATACTCCCCACACTTTGTGTATACAAAATCTGCCCTGCGTGATAACATTTAATTTCTATAGACGTCTATAATCATTATTCTGCATGAATTTTGATGTTTTGTTTTATTTTTTTGTTTCATGTCCCAGGGAGTAAATACACTTATCCTACATCAGCAACTACTGTACTATATGTCACAGTTATAGATGAAACATATCATGCCCACCTTTTTCCCTCCAGTGTGCATTTTCAAAGCGATTTTCAGTTGGAAGACAATCTGATCAAGTGTACGCCTAAGAATACTTGACTGCTCCTTCCTCAGTAATTTTAAAGAGTTGGCAATTAATAACTAATGTTCTCAATTTCAATTTTGCACCAACCAAACCACGAAATGTTACTATAGGTCATAAAGTGCAGTAGCTTGCCACCTAGATAATCCATGGTGGGTCCCACTTGGAAAAGTTTGAATGTGTCCTTGTTGGAAAAGTGCCCCTTCTAAAAATGAAATTCCCCTTTTACTTTATTTTGGGCTCAATAATTGTACTGGTGGAACTCCACACACACACACACTTCCTGTATATATGATAGGCAAGAATTTCAAAAGTTTTCTAATAAATTTAGAACAATAACGCAATTAAGGATCAAGCATATACCCACAGTCCCACAACTGTCAATTTTAGCCAAGCAAAAATAAAACAGCAAAGCCCCCGGGGAAGAGTACCGACTGACAGCCTGACGAGGATAGTGGACTGACCCATGACACTGCTTGAAATCCTTTAGTGCATCCTGTTATCTTTAAGCATAATAGGTTTATAAATTAGTTTAGTAACACCTTGCAAGTATCTCTCTAGCACTGGAATGATATAGCCTATAACTTAAAGGAATAGTTCAGTGGTCAAGCATGTCTATACCTTATGTGAAAGAGGACTTAAATAGAAACAAATGGCTAAGGAACTAATTCAATATCTTATTCCATTAAGAAGATATTCAAGTTTAAAGCTCTGTTTTAACTGTCATAGAAATGACTGGTGTAGTAAGTCTACAATGAAAAGTTAGTGCCTCGATCCTCACATTCCTAACAATTGTTAATGTATTACTACAATTTAGAAGTTTTTTACTATTTGAATTATTTTTTTCTCATTTCTTCAGATGGTATCTTATAATTAGCCTTACTTGATTCTGTTTTACTACTTTCCTGACATATGCAATGTCTTTTAAGCCACAAAATCGCAGGATAAACTATGATAAAATACATCAAGATTTTGGGGAATCTGAGGCTCTCATGTCACAACTAGTCAGTCGTTTCTATACAAATTATACCAAACTTTAAACTTAAATATCTCCTAAACTGCTTTCTTTACCAATTTGTTTCTTTTGAAGTCCTCTTTGATATAAGATGGACTTGCTTAACACCTGAACTAATCCTTTAAAGCTCTTACTTCAGTACACATAAGACAAGATTTTCAACAACAGTATTTGTTGGGTTGAGACAGTAGTAAACCAAGTTCAGACTAAAAATAAATGATTTTCTGCTTATTAATTAGCTGTGTGAAGTATTCTTACAAATGCAAAAGTAATTTCGTCTACTTTTTTGAAGAACTATTTTCAATGATTTCATTGCAACTAGGTGTTGAAAACATTTGAAGACTGTTGCACTTACAAGACTCCGTACTATATTAAAAATGTGTGCAGTCTCCGTATTCTCTTAATATTTCATTTAAAACAATTTGCAATTTTAATAGATGAATCATGAAAGAAAGAAATTATATCTCAATCACTGCTGTATGTAGTGGAAATGAGACCAGAAAAACAGTAGCTTCATCCCTCCCCCACAAAATCGCTTCCCCTCACAAGATTTCTCCCCACACACATGAGATCGCTCACCCCTTATCCCCCACTTGCCCCACCAAATTTTTTGGTAAAGTGACATATTTTACCGATGTATAGGTTTTTACCCATGAGAAAAATTGCCCACTCTTGTCCACACCCACTCTATGACCAAAATGGGAAGAGCGATGGGACAATATCATATACCAAATGTGTTTTCACAATAAAAAGGATTTTCCTACCTCAAATTCAATGGTTTGGCAATCCAATTTGCCATTTGAAACTTGCAAACAGGAAGATCTTTGCAAAGAACCCTCCCCACCCCTACCCCACACCTTCTTTCTATTCGTAATACTTCCATTTTTAGTAGAGAAATTTATGAAAATGGGGGAGGGATGATATGATCTACAATCATATCATTGTAGATCATGTTTTCATAAAAGAAAATGACCCCACTCAAAATTAAAGTTTAACGATTCCAGTTTGTCACTTCAAACTTGCAAACAAGCTAGGGGATCATAACAAAAATCCACTCCCCCCCTACCCTCGCCCCCACCAGGCCCCTTCTTGCTGTAGTAATACTTTATTTTTGTAGAGAAATTGAAGAAAATTGGAGAGGGGACAAGATAATCTACCAAATTATGTTTTCAGAAAGGAGAATGCCCCCACCCTAAATTCAATAGCCTGATAATATTAAATTAAACATGTATATGAAGAAGGAATCACTCTTGAGTACCCCTCCAAATCGCTTATAATCGCTGTGACCCCGCCCCTTACCCATAACTACCAAACTCAAGTTTATGTCCGCCAGCCCCTATAGTAGTGAAGCAAGTTGCGTTAGGGGCATGGTTCCTTACTTTCCAGGTTGTAATTTTTTTTTTGTACTTATTGAAGATAAATATTGATCATAAATCTCTGTGGTACACTCTGCATTGTCGCTACCAATTTATTGTGGGCTGAACTGTGAAAAGACATGGGAAATGAAATACTTAATTTTGCTTAAAATGGCAATTTGCATGAGTTTAAAAGTATTATCTGAACTAAAGATGATTGAGTGAAATTTGCAGGTTCGCTACGTGTGCAGAGGTTAACACACACAGTAGACCCGAAAAGAAATGAGAGCTGTGATCGGAAAATAATGCTCGTGATAATATCTTTGTACTTAAAAATGAAATCCCAAGTTGCATAAAAAACTGATACTATGTTTTTGGCTTCGAGAATGTTTTTGGGGAGCGCTTTACCGAGGTTAAAGTTACTGGCACATTTGTTAAACTGCTCACATTGGTACTGTACTGTGTAAATGAACCCAATTTCGTGCTATTCCCAAATTCGTGCTTCTTTAAAATATTACAGAAATACTACATTAATATTTAACAATAAATTCATCATTGTTTGGTACATCTGCATATATAAATTAAACGAAACATATTTTTATTTAGAAGCTCATTTGCATACCGGTATTTTGTTGATTTCCTGCCGATATACTGGTATTGCACAACAACCAATACCGCCCAAGCTTAGTGTAGGATCCCCCCACTCCAGTTCGCATGAATAAAATTTGAACAGGTTTAACACAGGGCTGCTAGATTTGTCATCAACTACAATTCCAGACACAGTGTGTCGCGGCTATCATCAAGAACTTATATGATGGTTGGAGCCCCCAAGACTAGGTTTCCCCGCTTTGCCGGTCAATGACCTCCTGCAACAAGTTTGCATCCATGCTTATGAGCCCCAAATGAGCGTGGACAAGTGCCAAAAGAACTTATTTATGTATAGTACCGTAATTGCTGGGAGGTTTGAACTGCAATCTCAGAATGAGGTGTCAAAAGATTTGCTATTTTCTGTGTTTCAAAATTGGGATCTCACAACAACTTGTGTTGAACAATCAATGACTCATACATCATCTCCGTGTCAATGACCATTGTTACATGTGCCCTTTCATCTGAATTCAGCGACATTCCTTCCATAGGGAGACAAAAATTGCGCAATGACACATGATTCAGTAACTGGGTGACGCAGTTCGAGAAAATTATACTATGATATTATAGTGACTCATGCTGACCTGCTGATGCAATCTTCTCGATTTGGAACATGAAACATATTCCATTAATTAAAGGACTACGCCCTGCTATGCTTATTTCTAAATGAAGAACGTACTCGAAGTCTATATAAGCGACTGTTTTCATGAAACTCGTCGATATTTATCAATTTACATTTAATTGTGTCTTAAATCTTGGCCTTAAACTGTCTGCCAAAATATCATAAAAGTGGATCTTACAGCTGTCAGGCCTATAAAGTCTTTTAATGAGCTCATAACTCCTACGGACTAAAACTTTAAGGGAAATCATCGCATTGATCAATATTATTATCATCGCGGAACTGGATCATTTGCAATCTTGGAATACTAGAAGGATTTACCTAAATACCAACCGTCACCAAAAGAGAGACCAAACAGATAGCTCATCATCTTCACCATCACAGCATCAGGTTGGGATATTTAAGTAGGCTAACATTAAGAGTATTGTTTTTGTATATTACCTGGAAGGAAGACTGACTTAATGTTCATCAATTTGAATACAGCAGATTCAATTTCAAAGTCACTGATCTTGATCTCATCTTTTGGCATTCTTCTGTTACTTTTCTATTTTTATTCTGTAACAGAATCCCATGGGGTTTGTCTCCGAGAATTTAACATTTTGCAAGTTCAAAGATTTTGAAATTATATTTTCAAATTCTGAAAACTGTCAAAAGCTTTCCGTTCATTTCAAAATACCATTTGAATTGGATAAGTTAGTGGCTTCGCCCACTGTTGAGGAGTTTAACTCCTTGAAAAACAGAAATAGATGAGGCGGCAAAACACTTCATCATTGAATTGAAAAGTAACATGCGAAAATATCAGATCAAGAGATTAGTTGCTGAATTTATGGTTGATGAATTTATGTTATTAGAAGCTTGAAGACTTAAATGTATCCATCTCATCAGTAGACAGCACTGTAGAGTTGAAAAAATTAGTTTCAACAAGAGTTAAAACTCAAACAGATTGAAAGAAATCTCAAAGACAAACAAATACAAAAAGGTCAGAAAGAGATGAAACTTCAAGTTCACAAAGGAAAAGAGCTAAGGCTCAAAGATATGGAAATTCAGAAAGAAATCAAGTTGAAAAAATATAAATTGCTGGACAAGATTCAAATGTTGTACCTGAAGTTCACAGTACTAGGTTTGATGTCACAAAGTACTTGAGACTTATTCCACCATTTCAAAAAATGATGTTGACAAAAAATTTCAATCATTTTGAAAAACTAGCTGAACAGCTTGAGTGGCCAAGTGATCAATGGTTATTATTGGTACAAAGTGTATTTGTTGTAAAAGCTCAACAAGTTTATTCTGCATTGTCAGTAAAAGTCAGAAAAGACTATGAAGCTGTTAAAAATGCAGTTCTCAGTGCATGAGTTAGTGCCTGAAACCTATAGGCAGGATTTCAGAACTTGCCAGAAACAGGATAAGCAACCACTTGCAGAATTTGCACGTGAAAAGAAAAATCTTTTGATAGGTGGTGTTCTTCAAAACGTATCCCGCTAAGCATAGCGGGGATATTTACGAAAGTTATACTTACCTTCCATGCTATAAATATGCAATCTGGTCACATGATTCTAACGCACTTCTAACCGGCCTTAAAAACGTAGTTACCAGCCCAATGCTAACCTCCATATTACTTCTACTAGCCCTCGCTTAACATTCCACCGAGGCCTGAACGAGAGGGGAGGCAGGCCGGGATGCATGGAAGGTGAGTATAACTCTTGTAAATATCCTCGCTATGCTTAGCGGGGTAAATTTACTTCTAGTTATACCTTACCTTCCATGCTATAAATATGCAATCAGATTGCAACCGAAGATAGGAAGGAAGGAAGTTCAGGTCGCAGCACAATTTTCTAAAGGCTGGTACTAAAACTTGCACTAATCTTATCCTGCTTAAAGGACAAAATTTCTTCTCTTAAGGACGAAAGACCTCCAAATAGGGTCTATCAAAAATAGTAACCTGCTGCTAGTTATGACAAGAGAACAGAGAGCACTCTGTTGAGAATAACCGAGGTAAAACGTCTACAGAACAAAGGTTAAACATCCGCGAAAACAGGCGAACATAATCCGTTAGTGAACAAAATAAAACTGTAAACGCTCAATTTGCCGTGATAAAAAGTCACCAGGTTCGTCAGAGGACCGGAGCGGTTTAGGGATCAAACCGTTTGTAAAGTTAAACTAAGCAGAAGTTGCCAGAACCGTGTTAGTAAAGCTTAAACAAAATAAAAGGTGCCGAAGATCAGCAAAATTCTATTAATAAAATAATAAAAGAAGAATTGCCAAAACTACGGCAAACTTTCGTTAGTAGGAATAAACAAAATAAAAAGAGGTCAAATGGAAAAAAAAACTTTGTAAGTAAAAAGAAACAAATTAAACATGCAAGAACAGCAGTTGAAATTCGTTAGTGAGCGATTAAGATGTTAAGAAGTTTAACGTAATAACTCCCACAGAACGAGAGAAAGTGAATAATTGAAAACAAGAATATTCACCTCAGAAAGCGGTGGTCCTCCTCCTGAAAGAAGGGCCTTTGCAACTCTGCCTTGATAGTCTGGTATATCCTTGAGATATGCGAAGACGAACGTGGCTGGTGTTTTCCATACCGCATCCCGAAGAATCTCGTTAAGGGGAACCCCACCAAAAAGCGCAATTGATGTAGCTATGCCTCGTACCCGATGTACCTTAACCGCACGTTCCGTGAACTACGCAGATTTATTGTACGTGATTGCCTAAACAATCCAACGTGAAATCGTATCACGCAAGACGGCGCAATGGGGATTTTGTAAGGACACGAATAAGGCGAAAAAATTGTTCTAAAAGAATTGTGTACGTTTAATATAGTGTTTGAGACATCGAACAGGGAGCCAGGCCTTGTCCTTTGCCGTGTCAGAAAACGTAGCGAGCGGCGGAAGGAAAATAGGTTCTCTTAAAAACTCTGTCTGATTCTTGGCTAAGAAGGCCGGGTCGGGCATGAGTCAAACGCTCTCCCCCGATGCAAAGCGAATATGGCCCTCTTTGAGCGAAAATGAGTTAATGCCGCCTCTGTGTCTAGCAGAGGCCGCAGAGAGTAAAAATACCATTTTGATCATCAATTCCTTGAGTGGACATTCTGGCAAAGGCTCAAACGGAGCCCGTGCTAATGTCTCGAGAAGCACCTGCATATCCCAAGGAGGAGCGAGGTTCTGAACTGAAGGTCTTTGTAAGAACATTCCTTTAATTAAACTTTCCAGAGGCTGTGCGTCGGTGACGGTTGAGCTATTTAAAAAGTACCTGTGGATAGCTGCTATGGCTGTCCTGAGCTCCTTTACTGTATTGATGAATTTATTCAGGATAAACTGGACCAACAAAAAATCTGCTACGTCACCAAGAGGCGCCGTATGCGGAGAAACCGATCTATCATGGCACTAGTCTCGGAAAACTCCGATCTGGAAGCATACATTCCTAAAGTGGAAGACCTTTGGCTTCAGGCTGCCATTTGGGCAGCTGCATCCGAACGACCCTGCGACACAAGGGATTCGCGGATAAAGGCCACACAGTCAACTGAAGTGCTCTTGGATTGTGGTACACTTTGCCGGAGCCCGGGATTGAGACTTAACTCTTCTGTGACCGGAATCTCGTACAGGAAACCTGCGACAAGATTTACCAGCTGAGGGAACCCTAGTTGGCCGGGCCAGTTGGGAGCTACCAGAAGAAACATGGACACTGATCGTACATCACCTTGCCCAGTACTCTTGATACCAGAGCAAACGGTGGAAAGGCATAGCCCAAAAAGTGGGTTCACCTGATCGTGAACGCGTCGACTTTACAGACCCTCAGGTCGGGTGTCAGAGCACAAAAAATTGGTAGCTTTAGGTTGTCCATGGACGCAAACAGATCTACGTCCGGGAGACCGAAGGTCACCCAGATCGCCTCGGCCACCCGCAGGAGGAGGGCCCATTCTGTGGTGGCTCCTTGGAGGCAATAAGAGATTCGCAATCGTGTTCTCCTTGCCTGGCAGGTGGACCGCCTGGAGTGTGACCTTGTTCGTCATGCCCCAAGACAGAAGGGACTTGGCTAGGATTCAAAGACTCCTCGCTCTCGTGTGTCCCTGTCTGATAATAAACACCAGTACTGTGGTGTTGTCGGTGCATATGAGAACAGTCATGTTCCGTACCCATGGTAGGAAATGAATAAGAGCCTGGCGTACTGCCAGTAGTTCCAACAGATTGATGTACTGACCGCACCAAGTGTCCGTCCAAAATCCCGCGACTTGGAACCACGCTAAATGCGCTCCCCACCCTGTCAAAGACGCATCGGTCACCACTGACACTAAAGGTATAAAGGTTGGAAAAATTGCTCCCTGTGACAGGTGAGAGTGGACGCACCACCACCAAATGTGGGAGGACGAGGACACTGAGAGGACACTGAGGCCTCTCCTGGATGGTATGAAATGATCCAGTAGATGAAATTGTGGATGCCGCATGTAAAACCTGCACATGGGGACTACATCTACTAGGCTGGATAGGTATTCTAAGAATAACAGGTAAGCTCTCGCCAGCGATCCCGGTAGCGAGAGAAGGATGTCAGCTCCCGCCATCACGGCTAGAATCCGCTCCTCCGTCGGTCGTATACGACCTTGAGTAAAATCTAGGACTGTTCCCAAAAAAGTGGGAGTCTGAGAAGGAACTAGATTGGACTTGGCAAGGTGATCACCCACCCTAAGTCCTGTGCCACTCTTATGACTACATTTGTGTGTTCCGCGACGGTGGCTGCGTATACTGCGACGATCAGCCAGTCGTCTAGGTACATAAAGATTCTGATGCCTTGCTTTCGTAGGAAGGCTGCTAGAACTCTCGTTATCCAGGTGAAAACCCTGGGGGCAGTTGATAGCCCGAAGGGTAATGCCCTGAATGTGTATGTAACTCCCTCGAATTGGAACGACAGAAAATGACTGTAATCCTCGAGCATCGGCACATGGAGATATGGGTCCGCGAGGTTAACGAAGATGGCCCACAGGCCCCTTGTCAAATGAGGGAGGATGAAGTGAAGAGTCTTTATCTTGAACTTCAACAGACGAATAAACATGTTGAGTGGTCTCAGATTGATTATTGGGCGCCACTTGTTCCACTTGTAGCTAGTGGGTGTATTTTGGGGTTAATCGTACAGTGTATGTTATCCCGTAACAAAACTATGGAGCGGTACGGACCTGTTCACAGGAGTCGTGGGCCACTGAGCCGTATGGAACCGTCCGGCCGTCCAACGGACCCGTAAACATGGTGGTTTATTTTAAGTGATGCTTATCAAAATAGACTCAGGTAACTTACGACTGATAGACCGCACCCATGGCCCTCAGGACTTAGTAATCTATCGAGTCAGAGGCCTCCAAGGGATTAATCAGGAAAAAGTTAACACAGTAAACTACAAACACAGGCCTCCACGACTCATTAATCTATCAAGAAGGTGGCCCTCGCGTAAGTAGAATCTCTGAAACTAATTGATTTATATTGCCTCTTGGCTTTTATCTGAAAAGTTAAAATATATATATATGAATGCATACATATACACTTACTCCAAGACGCCCCTACAGCGGATATACCTATAACCCTTCGTCACACATAGAGAGGCAAGCCACAGCAATTTAGTACATCAAAAAAATTATTAGAAAATTTGTATCTGAAAAAAAAAAGTCCGTGAAAATGCACCGAACGTAAATTCTTTAATAGCGTACGGGTAGCGTGGAAAACACGAACCACTGAGTAACTTGGCATCTGTGGAGATAAAAAGAAAAGATTAGATCTCCCGTAAAGAGAATGTCGGAGAGACCCCCTCAAGGTTTCTCCTACACCCCAAAATTCAAACTGGAAAATTAAAAACTCTTGTCTCAATTATATGCAAGAAACATGAATACACTATATGTACTGGTAACGTTAAATAAAATATAGGCTCTCTTGTAACAACTGTAGCTCCTTCGAGCTGTAAGAAGCTGACTCCTCAAACACCCTGTGGTGACATTCACCCAATACGCATGCGCCAACATTGATTGAAGAAATTGGCGAGATACATACGAGAACCTGTACTGAAAATATCCTAGCATGTTAGTACAATGCATAGTAATAACGCTAGGCTCTCCTCGTGGAAGGGCGGGGCCAAGGGTGAAAAACACTTAAACCCAGGGGCAAGATGTCCACTAGACAGGCACATTTGGTGCTCTAGGGCCTAAAAACACCCGCCGCGAGAGTGGGACTCTCTCGAACTAGCCACCCGCTTTGTACGGATGGAGACAAAAATACTCTATCCTAAGTGTTAAATTTATAAAAGAAAATTTTACCAGTTTCAGCGATGTTGTAAAAACAACGCGCTGAAAAGAAGTGAGGGTTAGCAGAGGTAATATGGAGGTCAGGGCTGGGCTCGTAACTACATTTGTAAGGTCGGTTACAAGTGCGTTAGAATCAGGTCATATGACCAGATTGCATATTGATAATAGGAAGGTAAGGTATAACTAGAAGTAAATAGATAGATTTATGTGATAAGCTAAGGCAAAGAAGTGTGTTCACAGTGATATTAAAGTTCATCTTGATGAATGAAAGGTTAAGTAAGGCAGCTGTAATTGAAGATGATTATTCACATATCCACTCTAAATTCATTAAATAAAAATAAGGCACAGTTCAAAAAGTTTGGTAGTCCAAACCCAAGTAAGTCATCCTCCCCTACTTCTCCAAAATCATCTGGTGATAGTGCAAAAACACAACCAGATTCAAGTCAACACAGATAAATTGACCCCAATCCCAATAGACCAACTTGTGGCTATTGTTTGTTTGTTTGATGAGGGCTTAACGGCACCACGACAACAAGAGTCAAATTGCAGTAAGAGGTTAGATCATTCCAGAGGTAAAAAAGAAAAGAAAATAGGGAGTCTGAGAGAACTACTGGGGCTAATAGCCAAGAAGCTGGGATTGAAAGAGGAAGTGCATGGGTGTAAAAAAAGGTAAATGTAGGTAGAGGGTGGGAGGGGACTAAATATGGTTGTAGAGGGAGTCATAATGAAGAAAGGAGATCATTTTATCCAGAGGATTTTTCTGGAAGAGTTGGCTATGGAGTTGTGAGGGAAGTTAAGAGAGGGTTGTACAGGCGGCAGGCAAGGAAGACGTGGTGAACTGTGGAGGAGCAATGGCAATTGTTTCAGAGGGGTGGGGGAGCCAGTAAGGAGGTGGGAGTGAGTGAACTGTGAGTGAGTGAGGTGGATGTGACCTTTTCTAAGGTGGGTAATGTGGACGTTGTAGATACACCTGTACGTGAGAGATTGTAGATGGTGGGTTTGGTCGAATTGGTGGGTTTGGTCGAATTGGTGGGTTTGGTCGAAATGGTGGGTTTGGTCGAAATGGTGGGTTTGGTCGAATGGTGGGTTTGGTCGAAATGGTGGGTTTGGTCGAAATGGTGGGTTTGGTCGAAATGGTGGGTTTGGTCGAAATGGTGGGTTTGGTGAAATGGTGGGTTTAGTGAAATGGTGGGTTTGGTGAAATGGTGGGTTTAGTCGAAATGGTGGGTTTAGTCGAAATGGTGGGTTTAGTGAAATGGTGGGTTTAGTGAAATGGTGGGTTTAGTGAAATGGTGGGTTTAGTCGAAATGGTGGGTTTAGTCGAGATGGTGGGTTTGAGTCGAGATGGTGGGTTTAGTCGAGATGGTGGGTTTAGTCGAAATGGTGGGTTTAGTCGAAATGGTGGGTTTAGTCGAGATGTTGGGTTTTGAGTCGAAATGGTGGGTTTAGTGAAATGGTGGGTTTGGTCGAGATGGTGGGTTTGGTCGAAATGGTGGGTTTGGTCGAAATGGTGGGTTTGGTCGAAATGGTGGGTTTGGTCGAAATGGTGGGTTTGGTCGAAATGGTGGGTTTGGTCGAAATGGTGGGTTTGGTCGAAATGGTGGGTTTCGTCGAAATAGTGGGTTTGGTCGAAATGGTGGGTTTGGTCGAAATGGTGGGTATTGGGAGTCCCATGAGGTTTGCCAGCAGTCACGAACAAGGAAAGCTATAAGCGGTTTGATGTCAGAAAGAATTTTGAGAAAGGGGGTAGGGGGAGGTTGAGGGCAAGCTTAGCGGCTGAATCGGCTCTGTCATTGCTGGGATGCCATCATAGCTGGGTATCCAGAAAAAAAGAATGCAGACGGAGGGGGTAGAGCGGGGGGAGGGGAGGGGGGAAGATTTTACGGCAAAGAGGTGTGACATGGAGTTCCCACTTAAGTTGAGTAAAGAACTAAAGACAGACTTGGAATCTGAGAAGGTGGCAAAGTGGCAGTACTCAATATACTTTAGGGTGAGTAGGATGGCCTTGGCCTCAGCCAAGAAGATGGACGAGTAGTTGGGAGGCCTGCGATTGAGGGTGATGTCTTGGATGATGGCAGCAGGTGTCTTGTCGCCTTCTTTGGAGTAATCAGAATAGATGGAAGTGTAGTTTGAAAGTTGGTCTTTGATTTGGTCGTGGAGATTGATTGAAGAGGTTGTGGTGGATTTTGTAATAAGTGGAGAGGCCCAGGAGGATAGAAGAGAAGGGGGGTGGCCCAGGAAGGAAAAGTGGGGCAAGAGAAAGTGCCAAGACTGGCAGGGTTGATGCCGAGATGATGGAGGTCTGGTTTGATGAGCAAGCTGAAGGGAGGAAATAGAGTTGTAGTTCTATCTAAAAGGGTGGAGAAATTGGGATACCTAATGAGATTCTAGACAGGGTTTTGGATGTTGGTGATAGCTGTAAAAGCATAGGAAAAGCATAGGTTTCCACACCTTAGCAGAAAGGGGGGTTTATTGGATGCAATGTGAAGGCTGGTGATGTGGGAGGTCCTGTCGGCACCCAGGCAAAACCCGAAGGGTTTAATTTGGAAGGCGTTGATGTGGTTGAGGTTAGAGTTGTGAGCGGCACAGTAGACAATATTGCCTTAGTCAAGCTTTGCACGAATGGTGAGCTTGAAGATTTTGAGGACAGTGTGGGGGTCTGCACCCCAAGTAGTGTTGGAAAGGAGGCAGAGAATGTTAAGGGAGCTGTTGCATTTCTGTTTCAGGTTGGTGATGTGTTGCTTGTAGGAGAGCTTGGGGTCAAGATTAGACCCACGAACTCAGTGTGGTCAACTTTAGGGATGCGATTGCCGTCGAGCACGAGGTTCGGGTTGGGATTGTTGAAATGACAGAAGTGCATGCAGACTGTCTTGTTTTTGGAGAATTTAAAACTGTTATTGTTGCACTAGTCTTGCAGCCGGTTGAGGCTAAGTTGCAGCCAATTTTCAACAAGAAAAAAGCTAGGGGAGGAGTAAAAGATGGTGAAGTCGTCCATGTAGAGGGCGGATTTGATATTGGGGCCAAGGTTGTCCATGATGTTGTTCATGCTCAGGTTGAAGAGAGTAGGGGAGAGAATGCTGCCTTGAGGAGGCCCTCTTCTTTGGGGTTTGGGTTGCAGAGGGTGTGGGGGTTGGAGAGGGTATGGGGGTTGGAGAGGGTGTGGGGGTTGGAGAGAGTGTGGGGGTTGGAAAGGGTGTGACCAATACAAACTTGAAACTGCCTGGGTAAGAGGAAGTTTTGAATCAAGATGGGGAGGTGGCCTCTGAGGCTGATGGTGTGTAGCTTGTGGGTTAGAGCTGTGACCGTTTAGCGTGTACACGCTACACACTCGCAAATCTTGTAAACGTTTACTAAATACTTCATTGCGATTAATCGTTTTTCATACATCATAGTGTCTTGCCGTTGAAAATCAATATTCATGATTCAAATCACACACACATTCGACTGAAAAAAATCCATTTAATGACTTTTTACAAACTGTAAACCCGATTAGCATAATCCTGTTTAAATGTGCGAATCACAAATGCGCAGTAATCACCAATGAATGGGGATATTATGCACTTTGATTTCGCCGAAATCTGAGTAATTTAATTTGTAAAATGCACCGCAAATGTGCAGCAGTAAACAGTGAAACTAACAATAGGCCTAACATTAGGCCATAAGGCTTTAAATCCCACGCAATCAAGGCCCATTTTATCGACCAAAAAACACTTGAATCGTGACAATCAGTACATTTACATGTAAAGAAAGAAAAAATATTGCATAATAAATAAACAGAAAAAAGGTTTTAACAGAGCTGAAATTCTGCATGCTTCGCAAAGATGGCGGCCATTTTTTCGAAAGACTGATATTTCAGATCTTCCTGGTGGTGGTGGCGTAGTTTTGAAATGTTTTACGGCAAAGTATATCATAGGCCTCGGTATGCAAGATTTTCACAGAACTTCGAAAGCCGTAGCAAATAGGACAAAAAAGTTATGCGATGTTGAGTTTAAATAACATTAAAAGGAAGTTATCTGTTCTTTCTAAACTGAATTTCCATGCATGTTTTCCACCAAAATGATGATTTATACTGTGGAAGTAAAATTTTTACGATTTGGAAAGCAAAACTCGTCGTCTATTTGGGCAATGCAGTCAGTACTTTTGCCATACTGGTTGCGCAATTTTTTTACTTCGCCTCGTAGTTTTGGAGCAATTTTGGTATATTTTCGAAAATTACGGTACTTAACTCGTGTACACGATACACGCTTGCTTTTTTTGGCGTGTACACGTTTACTAAAATCCCTAAATGTTCACAGCTCTATTGTGGGTAATGCTGTATTTCCAAGTAGTGTCAAAAGCTTTCTGGAGGTCGAATAAGATGGCAATGAGGTGTTCCTTTTTTGCAAAGGATTTCTGGATAGCGGTGTCGAGCGTGATTAACTGGTCCAGGGTATTGCAATGTTTCCGGGAGCCTCTTTGGTGAGGTGAGAAGATTCTGTTTGTATCAAGGAACCAGTTTAGTCTTTGGTGAATGATCATTTCCATAATTTTACAGAGACAGAAGGTGAGGGCGATGTGGTGGTAGCTGAAGGGGTCGATGCTGTCCTTCCCCGGCTTGAGTGATGATAGCTGTCCCCCAGATAGTGGGAAAGAAGTGTGAGGAACAAATGTGGTTGACGATGATGAGGAGGGTAGCGGTGGTCTTGTAGAGGAGGTGTTTCAAAAACTGATAGGGGATGTTATCTGGGCCCTTGGAGGTGCAGCCAGCGTCATGGATGGCTTGCTTTAATTCAGATAGGGTGAGAGGGGTGTTGTAGCTCTCGGTGTTGTCGGAAGGAAAGAGTGAAGGTTTTGTGGAGGGAGATAGAGAAACAGATGGCCTGAAGGTCAGTGTTCACGTGAATAGGGCTGTGTGGGATATCATGTCTAACGAGAATGGAGATGCCCCCACAGGCCCTGTCAGCGTCCTCTTGATGTTTATGGTAGCAGGAGAAGTTATTGAGGAAATAATGGTCAGTGGTTTTCAAGAAGGTTTCTTGTAGGCAGGAGGGATGTGCATTTTCGTTTAATTCAATAAACGATAAACAATCATCTTGATCAATCATTTAATCGGTTTACTGATAACATGCCGAAAAGTCAGATGGAATCAAGCCCATTATTCATGTTGTATCTTGATGCACACAATGTGTGTACATAAAGTACAGTACTAGGCCTGTTTAGTACAGCAGTAAACTATTAGGACAAGTGGCATCAGAAATCTGTTTCATTTTGAAGAAGATATCTGGCGATTTACTCTAACAAACAAATCTTTCTAACAAAAAACAAAGAACATTCGATAAAATATTACAACTATTCACAAATGACTGCCGGAATCAAGATTTTGAATTGAATAAATAAGCTGTTCGATCAGTGTGAGGTATGCGATTACCACAGCCATTTTGGACAGGGTGTTAACAACTATTACATGTTCTATTCAATACCTAAACATGAGAACTTTAGAAAGAGAAAACTTCTTCTACAAGAAAATTTATAATTGAATTAAATCTGTAAATTTCAATCCTATGGTATACCCAATAAATACACTTTCTGTTGACAAATGTCCATCTAGATTATGGACTTTGAATTAAATAAATAAGCTGTTCGATCAGTGTTAAGTATGCAATTACCACAGCCATTTTGGAGAGGGTGTTTACAACTATTACATGTTCTATTCAATACCTAAACATGAGAACATTAGAAAGAGAAAACTTCTTCAACAAGTAAAATTATAATTGAATCCTATGGTAAACCCAATAAATACACTTTCTGTTGACAAATGACCATCCAGATTATGGACTTTTGTCTTTTATTACTGGACTATGTGGCTAGATGAATATTAAGTGTGATGCATTGTTGATAGAGTGCTCCCTTATTTAACCCTTACTCTACCACGCAACGATATTATTGCCGTTTTGGGTGCCCCCATCTTTGACTCCGCCTCCCAAGCACGTTTTCAAAAAAGTGCTGGTAGAGTAAGGGTTAATCAGCCCGCCACAAGTGTGCCAACTCAAAAATATATGTAGCATGGTCCCGGTGGGCCACTGAAGCGGAGCCCAACTCTGCTGCTCGGAAGACAGAGGACCCTTCAATAATCAGCCTGTGCCCAACCCTTACTCTACCAGGTTTTTGGTGCCCCATGTTTTACCCCGTCTCCCAAGCGCATTTTCAAAAAAGGGCTGGTAGAGTAAGGATTAAAGAGTGAATGGTAAGAAGGCTGACATCGGCCACATCCAGAGTTTAACAAAAGATTATCCACAATTATCTTTGCTATAAAGCCACGTAAGTGAACAAGATATTGATTTTGGTGCATTTAAGGAAAACTACAAGACATTCTGAGTATATTTTCACTATACAAAGTGATTATGTGGTGGACAGAATAACATTGTTGCCATCATCAGCAACTGAGTTTAGCATTGTTTTGTAACAATGATTAGGTCTAGCACACTGTGTATTGTGCTCGTGTTCTGATGATTTTTCAAGTTCATCATGACAGACAAATCAAAGTTATTAATGCTGTAAAGGGAAACAAATATTAATTTTCTTTGAACAATTTGATTCTCAAAGTAAACGTTAAGTGGTTGGTATATGGGGAATGGTTTGAATTAGTTTTGAGGCTGAATTTCATTTAAACGAAACACTAATTATTGTAATGGTAAACGATAGTAATGATCGTTTATCGGTTAACTGATAAACGGTCGCATCCCTAGTAAGCAGAAGACAACCGGCTGGGTTGCAGGTGGTGGCCAGAAGGTCCATTTCTACCGAGTTGGCCTTAAGGCTCCTGATGCTCCAGGATTGTATAATGTTGTGAGTATTATTGTAATTGTTTCTGTTGTACACCATAAGGAGGCAGGGGTTATCTAGAGGAAGATCTGTTGTGTCTGGGTTGGCTTATTTTTTCTTTGGATCTGTCCGTTTCTTTGGGAGCAGATGTTTTTGAAAATTGGACAAGAAGTATGTTCAGTGGGTTCGGTAATCAAACAATCCATGTTCTCTTCAGTGTCATACATGTGGGTTTGCATGGTGGGCTGTTTGTTGATTTGTTAACCAGGTTGACTTGAGTTTGAGGGCATTTGAGGTTTTGGGGTAGGGGATGGGGGAATGGAAAAGGGTCTTAGAAAAGGAAGGAAGGTTGGGGAGAGAGGTGGTGGTGGAGGTGGTTTGTGTAATGGGTGTGGTTGGGTTGTTGGCAAAGGCGACGGGCTTAGAACTCGGTAAGAAGAGCCAGGTGAGGTCAGTTTAGGCATGCGAGTCAGTTTTAGTTGTGTTAGGGGGCTGTATTGTTGTTTGAGGAGACTGTGCTCAAGTAGGAAGGCTTGGTGTTGAGGGAAGCAAGGAATTGCCATGGATTACCATGTACACGTTACACGTTCCTGGTCAACTAGGTGTTTGCTCTTGACATCAACGAGGAGACCAAAATTATTCAGGAAACCTGCTTCTAAAATGGGAGTTGCCACATCTGCTTGAGCTTGCACGGTTTTGCCCCGACGTGAAACCAGTCGATTTCCACAATCAAAACCAGTTTTAACCGGAAAACTGGTTTTTCACCCATAATGTAAACAAGCTATGAACATAAAGTGCATTACAGTAACTATTACTGCAGTGTACTGTACTGTAATATGATAGCTGCTAACGACGTTTGTATCACATTATTTTTTGTAAAAAATGTTGAAAATGATAACAGAGGCATTGATAAATAAAATGTATTAATAAACTTTAATGTTTGCATGTAAAGTAATTTTATATACCCCATTTGCCCCTCAAATGATGCAGAGTTTACCCATTTGTCAGTCTAGCTCCGAAAGGCATTATACAGGTCCCGATGTCCCATGGCAGTCACGTAAAGAAAGTTGTGAAAAAGGCCGTGTCTACAGGCCATCTATACGCCCTTATTTGCTTACGATTTATAATTCATAGTTATTATGATATAAATTTTCTTTCATATAAAAAGAAAAGAAATTTGTCGGATAGCTGTAAAACATAAATTAAGCCTCTAAATGCACCATCTTATGGTGCGATGCTAGCCATCATATACTTGATCACGCAGTACAATTGTTGCTGATTTGCATAAAGCCTGCAGCAGAAAAATCTTAGTTCAGATCCCACTCACTTGATACTTAATATTTCTTTGAAACATTAAACCATGGCCAGGCTGTGGCTCCTATTTGAAAAAAAATAATAGTTCAATGAAAAATCCTCATAAATCATGCATGCATCTGTTATTTTTCATGTTCAATAATCATTCTTGCTATGCTTTTACTTTAAATAAACCCTATTTGTGCATTGGTGTCATTTTCTATTATACTTAAGCCACCAAAGGTTCCCGCCCTAAAGATTATATGGTACAGTACAGTCGGAAATAACCGCACTGATATCGCTGTTAGCGGATTATTTACCGCCATTAATGCCCTTACTGCTGCCATAGTATTCGTGTCATTTATACACTGACGACACGTTTAGCGCAGAGCTAAACGTGTCCAATAATCCCATTTTAATTTGCTCCTTCCTCAAAGAGGTTAGCGTGGTAATAGCATTACAGGAGTCAACGTCTCATTGCGCTAAGCTTGTTAGCACATACGTAAGTGCACTGTGTGTGACCGAATCTGTGTACATGCATCACTGCACTTTAAGCACAAGTTTGTTTTATAAATTTGAGCGAAACTTTTTGTCTTCTTTTGCGGAATAAAGAAGATTTATTCTGCCATAAAACCCGTGTGTAGCGTAGATTTCTCAGATACTTTGAGAATGTAATTTAATAGACAAGAATCTAGCATAAGTACAATTTTGCCGGACTTTTCTTTATTCCATCAGGTTCGAACATACAGTATGTTAGGCTAGTTGCCATTTCATAGTAAATTTGATCGAAAATGTAGTTTTAAAAACGTTATTGCCGTCATGGAGATGTATAAGATTAATCATTCATTTAAAGTAAATTTCAGCCCCCTTTGGAATTGCAAATGCAAGAATTTACTGGATAAATTTCCATACAACGGTACAAAATGTCATTCACTTTAGGCCATTTGCTATGATGAAAGACCTAGGCCTAGCCTATCTATGGAGCTTTAATCTGTGGGGTATTTGTCAACCAAAATCACTGAAATACTTTGCTCTCCTTTTTTTATATTCTAATGGAGATGATTTGTTTTGTTGCTAATATCTTTTTTCTATACACAATTACCAAATGTTGCACTGCATTTTTCTTTTCTATTTCAAACTCAAAAGAAGTTTTTGCTATAACCAATTTTCTTCTTGTTTTCCCCTTATAGGTATGTATGTATGTATGTATTCATGTAAGTGAAATGTTATGTTCATATTGTCCAACTACAACTTACAAGGGAGACAGGAAATTGTTGAGCTATTGAATCTGAAAAAAATGAATAAATAAGAACAAAAGAAATATATAGAATTTGAAAACTTATTTGCTTACTGCCATGATCTAGTCAATGTAAGTTCATAAATCTGAAGAAATCCTTCTGCATTGCAATCAAATAAATGAACTTTTTATAACCAGTACTTGTACTTGCAACTTAAAGAACATTTTTTAATTTTCTGAAAATTAAGATATTTCGGAAAATTATGTGATTTGAATGTAAACTGAATTAGGCCTAGGCCTATAATGCATGGTTTTTGTGTTTCAGTTGCAAATGAGAAACAAATTTCATAATTTCTCGTTACTAAACTTTAGTAAAATTTATTTTTTTGATTATCCCAAATACAAGAAAGGGTTCATATTTTTTGTGAAACAAGATAGTTCGATTTCATGAAATCGTTGGAAGCCTGACCTGCTGACTATAAGTTTAAAACCGATTTACAGACTGTTGCAAGGGTGACCAGACTGCATAGTTTGCAAAAGTGTCGCGAAAGATAATTTTTGGACTAAAAAATGTGCGCCTATGTCTAGAAAATGTGTGCCAAGATTTAGAAAATGTGTGCCAATGTCTAAAAAAGGTGCACCAATAACCATCCTACTTGATAATGGAAATAATACACAAATATTCAACAAGAGGCTGAAGATGCGATATGAAGAAGTTTTCCTGTGTTTAACCTTAAATAGGCTATCAAGGACTTAACTTTTCTAAACTGTTGAAGAAAACTAAAATATACTGAAAGATGTGCACCTAAAAGAATCAAGTGTGCCTAGTGGTAGAATTACAACTGTGCATATAGAATTACAACTGTGCACCAAAATCATGAAAATAACTTCTCTCAACCAAAAATGCACAGAAGATCTTCTGTGCTAGAAACAAACAATGCAATCTTAATAGGAGTAGGACTAGGAGGGTGAAGCTAGGCCCTGAATTGTGTTTTTTTTCTTCATGGGGCCTAACTTCTTGTAGAGTAGGCCTATTCTAAAATTGTGCCTTCCCCTTTTTCAAGATGTAGAAATAAGTCTGACGTTACACCCCTTGCTTAAAATCCAGACAGAAAAAATAACTCACATTTTAAACTTGTCAAACTGTTGCTAGGATTTACAAATTTACCAAACGGTTTCTACAATTTTTGACAGGGTTGACGTAATTGCCAAACATGACATTAGCTACTGCAAAACGATTGTATAATAACATAAGATGTTATGTGACATGCAACATCCATGTACATGACAATAATCCACAACCCAAACTCGGAACCTTTTTTTCGCGCTTTTAGTTAATCTAGCTAGGCCTACCATCATAATTTCATTTTGGCAGTAAAACTGCAAGTTCAACTAACGTTAGTAACACTGACACCCATTTCAAAATGTCTCCTCCCCTCTGGCATGATTTTGTATTATGTACAATTCTACTCACCAAACCATCCCATATGCTCCTTCACCTATGTAGTTTAAGCCATGATACCTTGGCCCTACATCAAAAACCTGTCCTCTGACAAGTTCAGGAGCCGGTTTTTTCGTAGCTTCCGTAGCCATTTTACTCCCCAGTATGTCAGTGTGAAATCAGTTCAGTTGAGTTACATCGACTCAGCTAGCTTGCTGCAGCGGCTAGACCGGAAATTAATCAAACTTTACAAAATTATCTTTGAACTTTACATGTTATTGATAAAAAGAGATAATTTATGCTAAAATTTTATTTAAATAAAATCTATTTCACTCAAAATTATGAATATATAAAGCTATTGGTTTGTTTTAAAAATATAAAAATTGCTTAAACTTTATCAATTACATATTTTATTACAAGATACGGTAAAAGTTTTTTGTTCTGAATTTACCTTTGCTTGTCAGGCTGCAGGAGGTCAGAGGCTTCCTTGATAGCAATCCTCGCTGATTGGTGGATTAGAGGTCAGGTGGCTAATGTATCAACCATGGTTGTTGATGACGTCAAAGGAGTGGCAAGAGAATTCGTATGAAGTTTGCAGACGAGGAGATGGAGACTTTGCAAAATTGGTTTAATGAGTATTAAAAAATTTCACCCAAATGATATGCAAGCAATCACAATTTGCAATATACCTCATGAAAAATATATAATTTTATAATATATCATAATTCATATTTTATTTTATAATTTTGTTAGATGCTGTTTTCATGCTGTAAATTCAGAACGAAAAACTTCTACCGTATCTTGTAATAAAATATTCAATTGATAGTTTAAGCAATTTTTTGTATCTATTTTTTTTTTTTTAACCTATAATAGCTTGGATATTCATAATTTAATTTGAAATAAGTTTTATTAGAATGAAATTGGGCATAAATTATCTCATGTGAAATTGCAAAGATAAATTAGTAAAGTTTGATCAATTTCCGGTCAAGCCGCTGCAGGGGATGTGACTGAACTGGTTACACTCTGACATACTGGGGAGTAAAATGTCTACGGAAGCTACGAAAAAACGGCTCCTGAACTTGTCAGAGGACAGGTTTTAGATGTAGGGCTCAAACTACATAGGTAAAGGAGCACATGGGATATGGTGACTACAATTTTTTTTTTTTTTTTGTGTGTGGTGGTGGTGGTGTTAGTTTCGGATTTTTTATGGGGTGACTAAGTTTTCTTAGCCCGTAATCTTGTGATGTTATGTTATGTTTGACTTCTACACGAATCGTTAGATTAATTGATGAAATGTGAAAAGAAGATTGTATATAACACAAAGCCATATACGGGATGACGGTTGGGGGTAATTGGTAGTTTATTTTTTTTTAACCCCACCCCATTTGTCCGCAGACAAATCGATAACTGACAACTTGATATTAATTCTAAAGCTTGCCAGTCAGTGGCTTATATTTCATTATTAGCTTAGTCTGGAATCGGAGAGCTTTCTAACCATAGTCTTACCCTTCCTAGCCTCAATTCTGATCATTCAGCCGTCATCTTCTGCTTCAGTCTGAATAATGAGTCTCGTGGAAGGGGTTATTGGAAATTTAATGTTTCGCTTCTAACTGACGCAAGCTATGTGACGATGATCAAAAATGTCATTCAGCATACTTTGCATACTTACAGACACCTTAATCCCAATGCTGTTTTTGAGTTAATCAAATATCGAGTAAGGTCTGAGACAATGAGTTATTCAAACGTGAAAGCCCGTCAACATAGAATTGATGAAAAAATTAATGAATAATATTGTTCTTTTAGAGGAAAATTATATCCAAAATCCTATCCCTGATACTAAAGCTAATCTTGATAAAGCAAAACAGGAACTCAAAGATATATATGACAGGAAAATCAAGGGTATCATAATCCGTTCTCGAGCAAGGTGGTCGGATGATGGTGAACGGAATACTAGCTATTTCTTAAACCTAGAAAATCATAATCGAAAGTATAATGTTATTCGTAAATTAGATCGTGGTGATGGCCAATTCATTACCAGTACTAAGGATATATTAAAACTAGAGAAAGATTATTTCAGTAATATTTACAAGTCTTCTTTTGTGGACAATTCGAAATATGTGTTTTTATCTTCTTATTTTGATGATTTACCGCCCTCCGTAAAACTAAGTGATAACGAGCGTGACTCTTGTGAAGGCTTTCTTACATATGAGGAATGTAAAAAAGCGGCTTTTTCTATGAAACTAAATAAATCTCCTGGTACCGATGGGCTACCAATTGAATTTTATCAAAACCTTTTGGAATGATATTGGTATAATGGTAGTACAGTCGCTAAATTTTGCTTTTTTTTTTGTGGTCATTTAACTCATGACCAAGGTAGAAGTGTTATTTCATTAATTCCCAAACCCGATCAAGATTCAACGAAAATAGAGAATTGAAGACCTATCTCACTGCTTAATGTGGATTACAAAATCGCAGCCAAGTGCATCGCTGAGCGTATGAAAAATGTTTTAGATGTTATAGTGAATCATGATCAAACCGGTTTTCTTAAAAACCGGAAAACGTTCGTATCAATTTTGACATTATAGATTTTACCAATGAAAATAATATTCCAGGCTTTCTTCTTTTTTTCAGACTTTCGTAAAGCTTTTGATACCCTTGAATGGCCATTCTTGTTTAAAACTCTGGATTATTTTCACTTTGGTAATGACATTAAACGCTGGGTCAAAACCCTTTATTCTATTCCTACTTCTTGTGCTTTGAACAATGGACATTCCTCAGGTTTCTTTAAAATAACTCGTGGTGTAAGGCAAGGGTGTCCATTGAGTCCATACTTGTTTATCCTTTGTATAGAGATTTTGTCTATTGTATATATGATTTTATTGGTATACATGTTTACAATACTGAACTTAAGTTAACTCAATATGCGGATGATACAACTTTGATTTTAAATGACAACATATCTTCTTTAAAAGCTGTTTTAGAAATGCTTCATGATTTCGCCCAGGTTTCTGGGCTCACTATCAATTCATCTAAATCTAATTTGTTTCCATTAGGACCGTTTGTTGAGAATGTCCCACCTCATTTTCAAAATTACGGTTTTAAGATAACACATGGGCCATTAAGATACCTAGGTATTAATATAACCCACCAGAAAGCTGATCTTTATAGTCTCAATTATCTACCCAAATTGTCTCGTCTCAAAACTCAGCTCAACCTTTGGTCTCAACGAGATCTCACCCCTTTGGGGAAGATTACATTAATTAAATCTTTTGGGATATCCCAACTTGGTTCTACCTAACCCAAATATCCGAGAGAGAGAGAGTTGAACACACAACTTGTTTATCTTAGTACAAATTTCTGTTCTACAGACATAACATACGGCCTTTGATAACCAGTTGTGGTGCACTGGCGTGTCTACCCACCCCAGGATTGAAATGGTCAGTTTTGTTAAAGATAAAGTAAATACTTTTCTTTTCAAGTTTATATAGTCGGGAAAACCAGACAAAGTACGTCGTGTGACTATGTGCCTCCCTTATAATCAGGGAGGTTTGAATATGATTGATCTGTCTAATTTTATTCATGCCATTAAATTATCGTGGGTGAAGAGGTATATTGATACTATATTTAAGCCATGGAAATTATTTTTTGACTTATATCTCAGTAAATTTGGCAAAGATTTTATATTTAGATGCAATTTCAGTGAATTTAATGTTGTTAAGATTCCTAATCAATTTGTGAGAGATGTGTGTATCTCATGGAGTAAATTAAGTCATGTCAAACCTACCTGTAATTTTAACTCCGAAATTATTTGGAACAATCATTCTATTCGTATTGGCAATTCTACAGTTTTTAGTAATAATTATATTTCAAAGGGTGTTAAATAAATTTCAGATCTATACTCCGGCGCTGGTCATATCTATAATTTTAAATCTTTTAATGATGTTTATGATATAAATTCTAAGAATTTTACATTTTTCTATGGGTTAATCTCTGCCTTTCCTAAGCAATGGAAATCTGATATTTGTACCTTTCAGAGAAAAATACCTTCTTATCAAGAAAACGTTTTAAGTAACATTGTACGGGTTAGTAAAGTCACAAAGTGGAGTTATAATCATTTATGTCATTCAAACAGGGCGACACATATTACTAAATATTACTGGGATCGTTTTTTTGATATAAATGACAAACAATGGCAGGTTATTTCTTTTAATTGTTTTATAGCAGTCCGCGAAACAAAAATTCATTATTTCCAATTTAAATTCATTCACAAAATACTTTTTGTAAATAGCTACCTCCACAAGTTAAAAATACTAGATAATGACCTTTGCTCCTTTTGTGGTAATGACAGTGAAACCCTGAAGCTTCTTTTTTTGGTCATGTAATATTTCATCTAAGTTTTGGAATGACGTTTTTGTTGATACTTTAAGTGATGTAACTTCAAGTTTGAATTATAAAGTTATTGCTTTTGGTTATACTGATGAAAACTATTTCAAATACAATTACATTATTTTTCACGCTAAGTATTTTATTTTCACATGTAAATATACCAATACCATACCTACTCTTTATAGATTTAAAACAGCTATGAAGATGATGCTCGAGATGGAAAGAAACTTTTATGATAAAAAAAGAGTTATGATTATTTTTCATTGTTTAAAGATACATTTTTTTAAAGTAACAGTAATTCATAATTTCCTTTTTTTTTCTATATTTCTTTGAAATTGTTTGCTTTGTAAAAACCGTCACTTTTTGTATATTTCTTGAGCTGTTTATTGTTATTGTTTTTGAAAGTTGAATAAGTATGTTTAGAAAAAAAAAAATGTTTTCCGCTCGCCTAGGCCCTATGGCGAGTTAGTACGCGTCCACATACCAAAATAGAACAGATCTCCAAATCTACCGATTTGGGTATGTGCCCATGTTCATTGCAAAAGTTGCGCCACAGACTAAACAAAAATCAATGGGATTTAACGTCTCAAAAAAAGTTTCCAGATTTTTCTGGGAGCCATGTTTTATATCTTTGATATCAAAATCAACCCCCTTCTCACTGAAAATTTAAACACACTCTAGTTTGTTTCCGTGGCAGTTGTCAAATTTGGAAAGAAACAACAACGATAAGTGGTTGAAATTTAAAAGAAAGAAAAAAAGACAACAATTTAAAAAAAAAAAAATTGTTTATTGTGAAACGCTCTGAACAAATACATGTAATGCTGGCGCATGTACATGTGCGTGTACAAATAAAATGTATTACGCCTCTAAATTAGCGTGCGCAATATTTCAAATGCATTTCAAAGGCAAATGGCATTACACGAGTTGGAATTGCAACGTTCAAACAGTGCAATTCAATTCCTGCGCTTTATATACGCCCGTGAAATTTTCTCGCTCGTGTTGCTCTTTCTCTAACTTGGCATCTCAAATATCTACATCATGACTAATTAAACCTGATTAAGTTGGACCAGAGAGCGTGACGTCATTCGTTCTATACTACGTAGCATAGGACGAATGACGTCACGCTCTCTGGTTGGACCGTCTGAAAATAAATTTGCATAGTCATTCAACAACTACGACACCTCTCTCTGTCCCTTTTCAGATAGATGACTAAAATTATTATTTAGATTTGCAAGCACATCAGAATTGTGTGACTTATTACACATTTCTGGGATATCATCACCTTTCTCTTTCACACTACAATCCCTGAACATTATTTTCATCAATATCAGTTGAAACAGTAAGTGTAACCTCTCTCTCATTTTGAACTATTTCTGACTATTCTTGATCTGATTTTCTATCAAAATGTTGACATGGCATAATCTTTTTCAGGTTTCAAGTTTTCTCTTGCGAGGTCACATACTTTTTGCAGCCTGAATTTGAATGTAGACACATAGGCCTAGTCTGACATATTAGACTATCTTCCTTATCTTCCTTTTATTGTCCATTGCAGCCTTTAGCTGTTGTTTCCAATTGTCATGTAAAGGGCCTATACTTTTACTAAACCTTTATTGTTTCTGTTTATCAGATTGTCAATCATGTTTAAACTCAAAACCTCTATTTCCCTGTTTTGTTCTTGCTAACATACTCTACAGTCTCCAACTCTCTGAACTCATTACGTTCGTCACAACCCCAATCATCTCAGGCTTCAAATTTGCATCTAATTGCCGCCGCACAAACTGGCTACCTTGTCTTGTTTGGTTCGAGTGATTATTCAAATCACACACTCATAATTTATCAATGTATCGATGGGCTATTACATTCGTACAGATCAAGTTGGAAATTGTCGAAATTGAAATCACACAGGGAAAAATTACTGCTCTTACTCCTAACCCTTTCTAGTGATATCGAAAGCAATCCTGGACCCTCCCAAAAAATTCTTGCAAAAAATGCAACAAATCTGTCAAAAATAACCAGAAAGGTATTTGTTGCGATGACTGTGACTCGTGGGTTCATAGTGAATGTGCAGGCAATAATAATGCAGCTTACAACACCCTTGCATCATCAACCAATAATTGGTTTTGTTCGGACTGTTCGGTTCCATGTGGCCTGTGTGGGCTCCAAAGTAGGAAATCCGATAAAGCAATACAGTGTGACAATTGTGATCAATGGATCCACACTAAGTGCTGCAACATTGATGACTCAAAACACAGTGACCTCATGCATGCTAGGCTGTACTTGTGATACTTGTGATTTCATGAACTTCTCCGATTCTTTCTTCTCAACTAATAATTTCATCCACTGTACTAACTCATATGAAGCACTTCAAAGTTATTCTTCCGGCCTTGATGTCAAATTGAAAACTAATCCAAAAAAGGAAGGTTCGAAAATGTCTTGTTATCAACTTTCAAAGTGTTCGAAACAAAGAAAGCCTCCACTGAAAGTCTTATAAAAGACAAAGACCCAGATGTAATTTTTGGCTCTGAAACCTGGCTAAATTTCAAAATCAATAACTCTGAAATTTTTCCCGACAACTATACAGTCATTCGCAAAGATAGAAGTACAAATGGTTATGTATTACAGGCAATAAAAAATGACCTGATTTTCACTGAGCTAACTAAACTAGACTGACTGTGAGATCATCTGAACCAAATTTTAATTCCCTAAGGAAAAGAGCATGTATGTAGGAACATTTTACAGGCACCGTCACAATGATCTTATTAGCCTTCTTAAGTTGAGAAAATCACTACAAAAGTTAGACAAGAATGCTGTAAAAAAAAATGTTATTCTTGCTGGTGATTTCAACCAACCTAACATTGACTGGAGCCAAAGCATTATTTCAGTCACTAACGCTTCCCCGAAACACCAATATTCTTTTTGAAGTAGCCGATTCATACATCCCCCTCAAAAGGTGCAGTCACCTACCAGAGATAACAAAATTCTCGATCTTGTATTTACTAACAACTCACCAGTTGTTCATCCAAGTAATGTCATACCCGGTATAAGTGACCATGATATTGTTGAACTGACCCTAAACATCACCCTCCTCGTAAAAAGTTGCCTAAACGTAAAATACATTTAAGGAAAAAAGCTAACTGAAAAAAGCCATATGCGGAATTTCTTTGAAAAGGAAATTAAACCAATTATTGAAGAAGAAAAAACACCTCACAAATTCACCTCATCTTAACTAAATCTACCTTGTTTCACCCATATCCACCGCCGTATCTGCAAGAAAAAACATTTACTGTTTAAGAAAGTTACTCAACCAATCCATGACTGAAGTACATATCAAAGCTTTAGGAAATCCGTCCGTAAAAACATCAAAGAAGCTAGAAAGAACTCTATCTGTAATAAACTTAAAAACTCCCTAACTGGAAACCCCAAGGCATTTTGGTCCTACATAAAAAGACTTAAAAGTGATTCCGTGGGTGTGTCAGACCTTATGAACAACGTTGAACTTTGTAGTGACAGTATGACTAAAGCTAACATTCTAAACAATCAGTTTTTCAGCGTTTTCACAGAAGAAGATAACTCTCAAATCCCTGTAACTAAATCACTCACCACCAACAAAATAAACCAACTTGTAAGCACTCCAGAAGGTGTCAAAAAGCAGCTGAAAAACCTAGACCCAAACAAAGCCTCAGGTCCTGACCAAATACCACTGTGCTTCTTTAAGAAAAAACATGCGGAAGACCTTTATGAAATCCTAACTGATCTCTTCCAAACCTCTGTAGATAACGGTACTATCCCAAACAAGTGGAAAGAAGCAAACATATGTAGCGTTTTTTTTTTTATAAAGGTGATAAACACGACTCAGCTAATTACAGACCTCTCTTACCTGCGTGTGTAGTAAAATCCTTGAGTATATAATCTACTCACATGTGATGAAATTCCTTGATGAGCATAATATCTTAACTGATTTCCAACATGGCTTTCGAGCAAAAAGATTAACTGAAACACAATTTCTCTTAACAATAAATGATATTTCTAAACAAATTGACCAAAACAGTCCCATCTCTATGGCTATACTGGATTTCTCAAAAGCCTTTGACAAAGTCCCGCACCAACGCCTGTTATCCAAACTTCAGATCTACTGGCCTGGTTTGCATCCTTCCTCAGCAAACGCATTCAGCGTGTTGTCTGTGATGGCGAAATCTCAAATCCTAAACAAGTTCCATCTGGTGTATCACAAGGTACTGTTTTGGGTCCTTTACTCTTCCTTCTATATGTCAATGACATCCCTGATAATATAAACAGCACGGTTAGACTGTTTGCTGATGATTGTCTTGTGTATAGAACAAGTGATAAACTCACTGGCCAACAAATCCTCCAAGACGATCTAAAAAACTTGAACAATGCCAAAATAAATGGCAAATGAATTTCAACCCCTCTAAATGCTACATCCTCTCAATATCTCCTAGCAAATGCTATAAATCACCAGTTTATACCCTGTGCAACCAGCCGCTAAAACATGTCAACTCCCACCCGTACCTAGGTGTTGAAATTGATAATAAACTCACCTGGGATAAACATATACACAACATCACCAACAGAGCAAACTTTATACTTGGCCCACTAAGACGTAGCCTCCCAAACTGCCCCACTGACGTTAAAAACACTGCATATAAAGCTTTCGTTAGGCCAGTACTTGAACATGCATCAGCAGTCTGGGACCCCCATCACCCGATGTAGAAAACTTGAATCAATTCAACGGAGAAGAAATCTTGAGGTAGATTATAAAGAAATACAAAGCATTCCAACACCCTGCTGGACTGATGACATGATAATCTGCATGTTTTGAAATCAAAATGGCGGCTCCCATAGTACTTTTTAGTAGTAGAATTAAAATTTATCATAATTATAAAAATTGTATTAAATTGCTTAAAGAGGTATGAAACTTGGTCAGAAAAATTTGTTATTTCTAATTCTATCATATGAAATAAGGATTATGTCAGCCTTTGTGTTTCTTTTAATGGCAACTCCACGGTTATATTTATTAGTGCCGCTTTATTAAAACTGGCATTTTGCCAGATTGTCGTAAACATTATTTTCGGAATTGTTTTTAACCTGAAATGATAATTCTAAATAGAGATCACAACTGTTAACGGAACCAAAATGCGTAGGAGTCCATTTCAAGGTCTTATGTTATAATTGGTACAAAGGATAAGATTATCAGGCTGCTCGTGTTCCAAATCCAACTTAAATATAGGTCCTATTGTCTGAAAGTATACATTCTAATCGATCTACTCAAAACCCTGAAAATAGCCGCGCAACCGTTCAAGAAAACTGATGTGACCATTTCAAATAAGTTTCAATTTTCAGGGCTAATTATTCAGGCAAGTATGGTTATTTCTAACGTTATCAGTTCAGGGATGTAGCTAGCCTTCAGATTGGGTACGGGATAGAGTGCGCAGGGGCGTAGCGGCCGGGGTGTGGGAGAGGGTGGGTACGGGGATAGAGTCCGTACGCAGGGGCGTAGCGGCCGGGTGTGGGAGAGGGTGGGTACGGGGATAGAGTCCGTACGCAGGGGCGTAGCGGCCGGGGTGTGGGAGAGGGTGGGTACGGGGATAGAATACGTACGCAGGGGAGTTGCGGCCGTGGTGTGGGGGAGGGATTGTGAGGATCTAAATGTTTGTCGGGAAGTTTTGATATCTGTCGGGAAATTTGGGGGATCTTCCATATACAGGGAATATTTCCTTGGCAACTTGGTGTAAGTGAATTAAGGTCGTGATACTGAGGCAATAAAGTATTGTACAATGTTTTTCGTACAATGTTTTGCTTTACTACACTCGTGTGATTTTTTAGCTCAACAACCCTTCAAGGGATTTTGAGCTTAAGCAAGGCTAGCCCAAAACCCAGATTTTCGTTCAAATACGTTCGGATCAAGGATGTACGAACATCTTTGGTTAGATTTTATGCAGCGTTTATCTAATCCTAGGCATTCATTCGACATTTTGATGTGTTTTCATGTTTGCCTTACATAGATCGATCCGTGGATGCAACAACACTTTGTACTAGTGCGTAGTTTTTGTCACCAAAGACTCGGAAGGGCCAGCGAACATTCCGAAAAATAAAGAACGCTGCTTTCATGTGTCAATTGGGTTTTAATATCCCGTTTGGGATTTGTCCCACACTATAGCCAACTTGGGGTATAGCACTTGCAGTTGATAGCTCGTTTGTGCTATAACTGGCGTTTAAAAACTAAAAGGCTTTAAAACTTAAATAGGCTGAATGGGCTATATATCCGTATAGCGCAATTGAATAACTCAGGCTATACATTTTAAAATCACCAGAGTGTTAATAACCAGGGAGCTTAAAGTAACAGCTCCCTGCACTAACATTATCTGGCTCTTCACAAGAAGATGTTTTGCTTGCGTACAGAAAGAGAGTCTAATAGTAGTAACTGATGTGTGAAATCACTTATCTGTGATGGGTTTCTTCAAAAATCAAGTAAGTCCATCTCATATGAAAAAGAACTTGAAAAGAAATTTATACAAAGAAAATTACTTATAATTCGCATTATGATTGCCACTTGAAGTGTATTTGTGTGATGCTATTATTGAATAATTGTGATTGATTAATTGCCATAATTAATTATTTGCTTAGAAAATGGCTAATATATTAGCAATATGACGAAAATTGATGTCATAGTTAAAAGCCTGTCTTTTTGCAGGAATGTAAAATCCATCTTGATTTTATACATACATTATTTTGCTGTTAGTATGTCTGTTTATGATTTCAATTTCCCTCAAAAGGAAACATAGTCATTAAAATTTGCATCATCTGATCATATTGCTATCATTTTTAAAGCTTAAAAACAAATAGAAATCCACTCACTTACATATATTACATTATACATAGAAGTTGTTACATACATTTAGTATTTATTTGACACAATTAAAGCATGTCATTTTACCAGGGGCACCGACACCGGGGGCCGTGGTGGGAGAGGGCATTACCCAACAAATTTGTAAGCAGCAATTTTGAAAAGCCTTTTACTTGTTCGCCCGATGCTCCCCAATCTCAAATCTATAGGCAGGATTTGGCTACCGAAAGTGTGGGAAAGTCAAAAGTTTGTGTGTGTGTGTGTGGGAGGGGAGGGGAGGGGGTACAAAATCACGCTAAAATACAATACATCACCATACAAAAATATTCATTTGGTCAAAAAGTAAGGGTGGGATAGTGCCCCCTTGCTCCCCTCAAATCCCGCCTATGTTCAAACCATATAAGTAGGAAACATGTGGCGAAGAGGCAAGACTCCCTCCAATTTTTCGAAAACTGACAAAAGTGCCCCTTTAAAAAAAAAAAAAAAAAGGGCCCCTCAATCACTGTCCAAGAAGCGCCCGAACTTTTAATTCCCACAACAACAACAAAACAGGCTTATACCGACCCCAATATATGTTGAGCTACTACATCATTGGTATTTTTTGTCGGGTTTGCTGGATCAGCCAAGCAGATTTATTGGCCGATAATTAAATACAAAAGAACAAGAACATTAACCTAACTGTCGGTATCTGCTATATTAAGTTTTTCAAGATTCGAGACTCTACTCGTTCAATTAAAGGGGTTACAGGGATTGCAGCTTCGGCATCTTTAAACCTCTTTTATTGAGCATGTTGAGAGCCACAAATATCTCATAGGCATGCAGTGCGCCAGGATATGCCATACCGGTGGAGGGTATATTCTTTCCGACATTAAATCTTAAAAAATATGCCACTAGGCACACACATTTTTCATATCAATATCTGACAAACCTGACAAATAAAATGAAAAAAAAAAAAACTGGTCAAGAAAAATAGGGCATAATTTTGATCAAAATAGCCTGATCTGAAGAGAATTTTGCTTGTATCAATAAAATGCATCATATATGCAGTGGCGTAGTAACCTGGCGCAATATTTCTTATTGGGGTGGGGTTAGTACCATTTTGGCCCCCAATATAATGAAGGTCTAAAGAATTGAGTCAGATTCCATACATTGCTTCTTTTCTTCCGGAAATCTTCAATTTTTGGAAAATCTACCCTTTAATTATCGTAAAATTTGCTTCATTTTCGTAAAATTTGCTTCAATTTTTGTGCAATTTCCTTTATTTTTGAGAAGTTTTCTTTAAGTTTAGAACCCGTTATTACGGATTTGAATTCGTAATTACGAATTTCAAAATCGTTATTAAGAATTCAAATCCGTAATAACGAATGTCAAATTCTTTATTACGAATTCAAATCCGTAATTACGAATTCCAAATTCGTTATTACGAATTTCAAAATCGTTATTACGAATTCAAATTCGTTATTGCGAATTTCAAATTCGTTATTACGAGTTCAAATCCGTAATAACGAATTTCAAACTCGTTATTACGAATTCAAATCCATAATTACGAATTTCAAATTCGTTTTTTTCTCGAATTAAATCCGTAATAACGGATTTTAAATTCGTCATTACGAATTCAAATCCGTAATTACGAATTTCAAATTCGTTATTACGAATTCGAATCCGTAATAACGAATTTGGAATTTGAAAACAAATAATACGATTTGCAACAGTCTGACAATTTGCCAACCGCCGTGTGCCACAAGCACGTGTGTTTGTACATCTTTGTTAACCGGAACCTCTATAAACTATGATGATTTTGATTGATTTTGGCAACAACAGGTAAGTAAACGTCCCGTAAATTCCTAACAGCCAGCAACCAGGCCTGCCGCTGTCCTACTCAGGTCATAACGTTGCGATGCCTGAATGCCTTCTACACCTGTGCAGCCATTGGCGCAACACCAAGGTCAAAGCTTTTCAAGGCTGAATATTCCGACAGTGAGATAAACATCTCATTCAGTGGGCCTACTTGACGATACTGTGCAGAACAGCTTGCGTGTAGCAGCGCTAGTTCGAGTCAGTCAAATCAGGCAGTTATTAGTTATTAAAATACAGTTTCACTTTATTACAGTTTTATTTTATTGAGCATAGGCATACGAGGCGCGGTAAGAAAAGGGGGAGGGGGAGACAAGAAATTGTCCTTAATTTTTGTTAATGTTCTTAATTTTAAATTTTCGCGCCATTTCCTACTTTTTCGTGAAATTTTCTTCCGCATTTTGGGGAAATTTTGTTCAATTATTGAAATAGTTTCTTTTACTTTCAACTTATTTTGCTTCAATTTTCGCACAATTTCCTTTATTTTCGGGATATTTACTTCAGCTTTCGTGCAATCTTCTTCATTTTCGGGAAACCATAAACATAACTTATTTTATGTGTGCATACTTTTTAAAATTATTTATTTATTCATTTGTGTGTGTGTAGAGGGGGGGGGGCTAGATGTGGGGGAGGGGGGGGGCTTCTGCACCTAATAGGAGGGGGACTTCTCCACTTATTAGGGCAAAATCAAGACCGCCTCTCCCCCTTCAAATGTCTTCCATACGTCTATGATTTTGAGGGTCCTCAATCAATGAAATAGCCTAGCTTTTTTGTCAGCTTTTGCAAATAATTTTTCGTAAGCCGAAGTAAAGATATATGAAACTTTAAGAATGTTGAACATAACTCCAGCATGATCATTGAACACAAGATTCTTGTGAAAATCAAGATGCAAGGAGGTACGGTCTGTATTCGTAATTCCTTGTTACTGGTAGGGAGTAAGGGTTGTGATGTAGGCCTACAGCTTCAGTTTTTGAAAAATAATTGGACATTTTATTCCTGGGGGTGGAGGGGGGAGGGGGCCCTCCATATACTAAAAGTGGTGGTGTGCACTGCAAATATATTATTCCAAGATATGCACATTTTTTTATATATAAAAATCTTATTTACAATGCAGTTTAACATTAAAGTTTCAGATTCATGGTTTGTGGCACTGGACGTGATTGAAAGAATTTTCTCGTGAATTTTCATTTTCATATATATAATATAGGACTGTTGAATAATCAATTTGGTATAAAAATCATGTTGATATCTTTTTTTCGTTTCAGAACAGATATTGCATTTCAAAGATTTCGTAAGTGTTGAAAAATGACCTTACATGCAGTGTACAGTGTAATGTCATAAAGGCAAATTAAAGACAATTGTTGTGTATTCTTTGATAATTAATTGCCTTTTCCTACAGTCATAGATTACTGGATGCATTTTTTGTTTATTTATTGAGATGAGGGGCAGTGGCGTGGTTGGTCATGTTTCAATAAGGCAAGGGCAATTTGGGCCTCCCCCTCCCTTCCCGAAAAAGACAATGCTTATAAAAAAACGTTGGGCACAAATTGGCATGCACCGTTTAGATGGCACCGTTTAGGAAATTGCTTAAAATTATTGGTTCAAATCAAGGGACAAAGCCATGTACGGTGGCGAGGGGGCGAAGCCTCCAGACTGCCGGAAGAGCAGCTTTGGTAAAATTTCCTGAAAATTGAAGAAAACTTCCCAAAAATTGAAAAAAACATTTCTTGAATTAAGGAAATTCCACGTTAAATACAAGCAAAATTTCCTGTAAAAGGAAAGGCTTAAAATGAATGAAATTTTCAGAAAATATAATTGAAGAAAACTTTCCAAAAATTGAAAAGAATATACCCAAAATGAAGAAGAATTCACAAAAATGGAAGCAAATTTCATGAAAATGAAGGAAATTTCACAAAAATTGAAGAAGATTTTTATCAATTGAGGGAAATACACAAAAATTAAGAAAATTTAAAAGAAAGTTCTGAAAAATTAAAAGTGATTTTCCATGACAACAAATTAAATTTTTCGAAAATTCAGGTAATTAACAGAAAAAAAAAGAAAAAAAAAATTGCCCCCAAATTTTTCAAAAATTGCACGAGAATTTAAGAAATTGCCCAAATGAAAAAAAAAATCCTAAACATTGAAAGAAATGCCCGGAAAATTAAGGAAAGTTGGTCAAAAATAGAAAAAAAGAAAAATTCCAAACATTAAAGGAAATTTCCAGAAAATTTCCAGAAAATTAAAGAAATGTTGCCCCAAAACAAAGAAAATTTCACAAGAATTAAGGAAATATCCCAAAGATCTAAAGATTGAAAAAGATTTCCATGAAATTTGAGGGAATTTCAAAAGGAGGGGATTCTAACCCGAGAAACCACTCCTGTAGATGCGCCCTTGTCCTGCTTAACAGTAATCCCCATTAATATAAAAAGGTGAGAGGTATTGTCAAATAGACAAATCGATGGCGCGTCTCATGCCCCAAATCGATTACGCAAGTCTGTCACAAATAGACAAGTTGGTGATGAAATAAATGGGACCAAATACACAAATTGATGGCGCGCTTTACGCCCCAAATACCTAAGTCTGTCTTAATAGACAAATTGGTGGTGTAAAAATGGGTCCAAACACGCAAATTTATCTCAAATAGACAAATTGATTGCGCGCTTCATGCCCAAATACGCAAGTTCACGGTCCGAAATACCCAAGTCTGTCTTTAATAGACAAGGTGGTGGTTAAAAATGGTCCAAATAGCCAAACTGATGGCGCGCTTCATGCCCCAAATACGCAAATTATTTTCCAAATATTTTCAACTTGTCTTATTGTGACAGAATATCCATCAACATAAGTATTCGAGACAGACTTGCGTATTTGGGGCATGACGTAGCCAGTAGAGTTACAATTTTTGAGGTGTGGGGTGGCAGGGGGGGTGGTGGCAGTATCCCCAAATGGCCCGTAGTCCAAACAATTAGCTTCTCCATATGAGACACTTGCTTATTTATGGCATGAACATCCAATCAATGTGGGACCACAAAGCCTGCCATCAAAACTTTGTGTCATGAATGCCGTCCGCCACCAACTTGTTTTTTTGAGACTAAGTTACGACATAAAATAGTCATCCACTTGCGTATTTCAGACACTGCCAGTAAATTTGTTTTTTTGGGAAAGACTTGCATATTTGGGACATAAAGCGCACCCCTACTAACGGACACATATCGGCAATAAGAATCCGTTATAACGAATTTGAATTCATAATAATAAATTTAAAATCTGTTAATACGGATTTGAATTCGTAATAACGCATTTTAAATTCGTTATTACGGATTTGAATTCGTAATAACGAAGTTTAGATTCGTAATAACGAATTTAGACTCGTAATTACGGATTTAAATTCATAATAACGAATTTGAAATTCGTTATTTGCGGACTTGATTTTTTTTGAAAAAATTGAATTTAAAATTCGAATTCGTAATAACGAATTTTAGATTTTGAATTTAGAATCGTAATTACGGATTTAACGTTAACTTGATTTTGTGAAATTCGTTATTACGGATTTGAATTCGTAATAACGAAATTAATAACGATTTTTAGATTCGTAATAATAAATTTAGATTCGTAATTACGGATTTTGAAATTCGTTATTTACGGACTTGATTTTGTAAAAACGGGAAAAAATTTAAAATTCAAATTGTAGTTTTATTTACGGGTTTGAATTCGTAATAACGAAATTAAATTCGTTATTACGAAATAACGAATTTGAAATTCGGATTTGTTATTACGGATTTGAATTTATAATAACGAATTTAAAATTCGTAATAATTAAATTAGACTCCGTCAAAACGGATTTGAACTCATAATAACGAATTTGAAATTCGTTATTACGTATTTGAAATCCTAATAACGAATTTGAAATCAGTTATTACAGATTTTAATTCGTGATAACACATTTTATATTATTACGGATTTGAAATCGTAAAAACGATTTTTGATATCGTAATTAGGAATTTAAACTCGTAATTACGGATTTGAATTCGTAATAACGAAGTTTAAGTTCGTAATAACGAATTTAGAACCCCTATTTACAGATTCGAATTCGTAAAAACGCATTTTGATTTCGTTATTACGGATTTGAATTCTTAATAACGAATTTCAAATTCATAATAACGAATTTAGAATCCGTAATTACGGATTTGAATTCGTAAAAACGATTTTAAATTCGTATTTACGGATTTAAAATCGTAATCACGAATTAGAATTCGTAATGACGAATTTAGAGAAGAATGACGGGAAATATATTTATATGATGGCCCTAATGGGCTTTCGTAGTTTTCAAATTCCAAATTCGTAATAACGCATTAAAAATTCGTTATTACGGATTTGAATTCGTAATAACGAGTTTAAAATTCGTTATTACGAATTCAAATCCGTAATAACGAATTTTAGATTTGTTATTACGAATTAGAATCCGTAATTACGAATCTAACCTTCGTTATTACGAATTCAAAACCGTAATAATGAATCTCAAATTGGTTTTTACGAATTCAAATCCGTAATTATAAATCTCAAATTGGTTATAACAAATTCAAATCCGTAATTGAGGATTTGAGTTTGTAGAAACGAATGTTAAATTCGTAATTACCGATTTAAATTCGTAATTACGGATTTGAATTCGTAATAACGAATTTTAAGCTCGTATTAATAAATTTAGAATCCCTATTTACGGATTCGAATTCGTAATAACGCATTTTAAATTCGTTATTACGGATTTGAATCTGTAATAACGAATTTTAGGTTTATGATTATAAATTTAGAATCCCTATATACGGATTCGGATTCGTAATAACGCAATTTAAATTCGTTATCTCGGATTTGAATTCGTAATAACGAATTTTAAATTCCTAATAAAGAATTTAGAATCGTAATTACGGATTTGATTTCGTAATAACGCATTTTAAACTCGTTATTACGGATTTGAATTCGTAATAACAAATTTCAAATTCGTAAAAACGAATTTAGAATCTGTAATTACGGATTTAAATTCGTGATAACGATTTTAAATTCGTATTTACGGATTTGAATTTGTAATAACGAATTTAAAACTTGTTATTACGGATGTAAATTTGTAATAACGAACTCAAAATCCGTTATTTACGGATTTGAATTCGTAATAACGAAATTCAATTCGTTATTACGGATTTGAATTTGTTATAACAATTTTTAAATTCGTAATAACGAATCTAGAATCCGTAATTACGGTTTCGAATTCGTAATAACGAAATCAAAAGAAAGTAACAGGAAAAATATTTATATAATGGCCCAAATTGTAGTTTTCAAATTCCAAATTCGTTCTTGCGGGTTTGAATTCGTAATAACAAACTTTACTTCGTAATAACGGATTTGAATTCGTACCACGGATTTGAATTCGTAATAACAAACTTTAAGTTCGTAATAACGAATTTAGAATTCGCTTTTTACGGATTTGAATTGGTAATAACGAATTTGAAATTCGTTATTACGGATTTGAATTTATAATAACGAATTTAAAATTCGTAATGAAAAATTTAGACTCCGTTAATACGGATTTGAATTCGTAATAAACGAATTTGAAATTCGTTATTACGTATTTGAAATCCTAATCACGAATTTGAAATCCGTTATTACAGATTTTAATTCGTAATAACAAATTTTAAATTATTACGGATTTGAAATTGTAAAAACGATTTTTAATATCGTAATTAGGAATTTAAACTCGTAATTACGGATTTAAACTCGTAATAACGAATTTTAAGTTCGTAATAACGAGTTTAGAACAGATTCAAATTCGTAATAACGCATTTTAATTTCGTTATTACGGATTTGAATTCTCACTAACGAATTTCAAATTCATAATAACGAATTTAGAATCCGTAATTACGGATTTTAAATTCGTAATACGATTTTAAATTCGTATTTACAAATTTAAAATCGTAATCACGAATTAGAATTCGTAATAACGAATTCAGAGAAGAATGACGGGAAATATATTTATATGATGGCCCTAATGGGCTTTCGTGGTTTTCAAATTCCAAATTCGTAATAACGCATTTTAAATTCGTTATTATGGATTTGAATTCGTAATAACGAATTTTGAATTCGTAATAACGAATGTAGAATCGTAATTACGGATTTGATTTTGTAATAACGAATTTGAAATTCGTTATTACGGATTTGTTTTCGTAATAACGAATTTTAGATTCATAATAACGAAATTAGAATCGTAATTACGGATTTGAATTCATAATAACGAATTTAAAATTTGTTATTTGCGGACTTGAATTTGTTATATCGAATTAAAAATCGTTATTTACGGATTTAAATTCGTAATAACGAAATTGAAAATCGTTATTACGAATTTGAAATCATAATAACGAATTTGAAATTCGTATTTACGACTTTTTAATCTGTAAATACGGATTTCAACTCTTAATAACAAAATTAAAGCTCGTTATTGACGAATTGGAATTTTTCTAACGAATTTAAAATGCTTCATTACGGATTTGAATTCTTAATAGCGAATTTGAAATTTGCTATTACGGATTTAAAATCGTAATAACGAGTTACAAATTCGTTATTACGAATTTGAATTCGTAATAACGATTTCAAAACTTGTTATCACGGATTTGATCCGTAATAACGAATTAGAAATTCGTAATCACGGATTTTAAATTTGTAATAACGAATTTAAAATTCGTAATTACGCATTTGAATTCGTAATAACGAATTTTAAATTCGTTATAACGGATTTGAATTCATAATAACGAATTTGAAATTCGTTATTACGGATTTGAATTAATAATAACGAATTTCAAATTCGTAATAACGAATTTCAAATTCGTAATAACGACTTTCAAATTCGTTATAACGAATTTCAAATTTGTAATAACGAATTAAGGATCCGTAATTACAGATTTGAATTTGAAATAACCAATTTTAAATTCGTATTAACGAATTTAAAATCCGTGTTTACGGATTTGAATTCGTAATAACGAATTTTAAATTCGTTAGTACGTATTCAAATTTGTAATAACGAATTCAAAATCCGTTATTTACGAATTTAAATTCGTACTATCGAATTTGAAATGCGTTATTACGGATTTAAAATCGTAATAAATTTGTTATTACGGATTTTAATTCATAATAAAGATTTTAAAATTCGTAATAACGAATTTTCACATGGTAATAACGAATTTAGAATCCGTTAAGACGGATTTAAATTCGTAATAACGGATTTGAATTCGTAATAACGATTTTTAAATTCGTTATTACGAATTCAAATCGTTATTAATCAAAACGAATTTTAAATTTGTTATTACGAATTCGAATCCGTAATTACGAATTTAAACTTCGTTATTACGAATTCAAATCCGTAATAATGAATCTCAAATTGGTTATTACGGATTTAAAATTCGTAATTATGAATCTCAAATTGGTTATAACAAATTCAAATCCGTAATTACGGATTTGAGTTTGTAAAACAAATGTTAGATTCGTAATTACGGATTTAAATTCGTAATGACGGATTTGAATTCGTAATAACAAATCTTAAGTTCGTAATAATAAATTTAGAATCTTTATTTACGGATTCGAATTCGTAATAACGCATTTTAAATTCGTTATTACGGATTTGAATCTGTAATAACGAATTTTATTTTCGTAATAACGAATTTAGAATCGTAATTACGGACTTGAATTCGTAATAACGCATTTTAAATTCGTTATTACGGATTTGAATTCGTATTAACAAATTTCAAACTCGTAAAAACGAATTTAGAATCTGTAATTACGGATTTTAATTCGTGATAACGATTTTAAATTCGTACTTACGGATTTGAAATCGTAATAACGATTTAGAGTTCGTAATAACGAATTGAGAGGAGAGTGACGGGAAATATATTGATATGATGTCCCTAATGGGCTTTCGTGGTTTTCAAATTCTAAATTCGGTTTCACGGATTTTAATTCGTAATAACGAATTTTAGTTCGTAATAACATATTTGAATTCGTACTACGGACTTGAATTCGTAATAACGAATTTTAAATTTGTAAAAACGAATTAAGATACCGTTATTTACGGATTTAAATTGGTAATAACGAATTTGAAATTCGTTATTACGGATTTAAATTCGTAATAACGAATTTTAAATTCGTTAGTACGTATTCAAATTTGTAATAACGAATTCAAAATCCGTTATTTACGAATTTAAATTCGTACTATCGAATTTGAAATGCGTTATTACGGATTTAAAATTGTAATAAATTTGTTATTACGGATTTTAATTTATAATAAAGATTTTAAAATTCGTAATAACGAATTTTCACATGGTAATAACGAATTTAGAATCCGTTAAGACGGATTTGAAGTCGTAATAACGGATTTGAATTCGTAATAACGATTTTTAAATTCGTTATTACGGATTTAAATTCATAATAACGAATTCTAAATTCGTATTAACGAATTTAAAATTTGTAATAATCAAATTAGACTCCGTTAATACGGATTCAAATTCGTAATTACAGAGTTGAATTCGTAATTACGGATTGGAATTCGTAATAACCAATTTGAGATTCATAATTACGGATTTGAACTTGTAATAACGAAGTTTGAATTTGTAATTACGGATTCGAATTCGTAATAACCAATTTGAGATTTATAGTTACAGATTTGAATGCGTAATAACGAATTTTAAATTCGTAATTACGAATTCAAATTTGTAATAACGAATTTAAAATCCGTTAATACGGATTTGAATTCGCAATAATGAATTCTAAATTCGTAATTACGGATTTGAATTCGTAATAATGAATTTGGAATTCGTTATTACGAATTTGAATTCGTAATAACGAATTTTAAATTCGTAATTACTGATTTGAATTTGTAATTACGGACTCGAATTCGTAATTACGGATTTGAATTCGTAATAACGAGTTTAAAATTCGTAATAACGAGTTTGAATTCGTAATTACGAATTTGAATTCATAATAATGTAGTTTAAATTCGTAATTACGGATTCGTATTCGTAATAACCAATTTGAGATTTATAGTTACAGATTTGAATACGTAATAACGAATTTTGAATTCGTAATTACATATTCGAATTCATAATAACCAATTTAAAATCCGTTATTACGGATTTGAATTCAATAATACATTTAAATTCGTAATTACGGATTTGAATTCGTAATAATGAATTTGGAATTCGTTATTACGAATTTGAATTCGTAATAACGAATTTTAAATTCGTACTTACGAATTTGAATTTGTAATTACGGATTCGAATTCGTAATTACGGATTTGAATTCGTAATAACGAGTTTGAAATTCGTAATAACGAATTTGAATTCGTTTTTACGAATTTGAATTCATAATAACGTAGTTTGAATTCGTAATTACGGATTCGTATTCGTAATTACGAATTTGAAATCCGTTATTACGGATTTGAATTCGTAACAACGAATTTTAAATTCGTTATTACGAATTTGAATTCGTAAAAACGATTTTTTAATTCGTAATTACACATTTTATTTTGTAATTACGGTTTTAAACTCGTAATAACGAATTTCCAGTTCGTAATAGCGATTTTAGAATTCCTAATTACGGATTCGAATTCGTAATAACGCATTTCAAATTCGTTATTACGGATTTGAATTTGTAATAACGATTTTAAATTCGTTTTTCCGGATTTAATTTATAATAACGAATTAGAATTCGTAATAACGAATTTAGAGGAGAGTGACGGGAAATCTATTCATATGATGGCCCTAGTGGGCTTTCGTAGTTTTTAAATTCCAAATTTGTAATTACGAAGTTAAATTCGTAATTACGGATTTGAATTCGTAATAACGAAGTTTGAAATTCGTAATAACGAATTTGAATTCGTTATTACGAATTTGAATTCATAATAACGTAGTTTAAATTCATAATTACGGATTCGTATTCGTAATTACGAATTTGAAATCCGTTATTACGGAGTTAATTCGTAATAACGAATTTTAAGTTCGTTATTACGAATTTGAATTCGTAAAAACGATTTTTAATTCGTAATTACAAATTTCATTTTGTAATTACGATTTTAAACTCGTAATAACGAATTTCAAGTTCGTAATAGCGATTTTAGAATTCCTAATTACGGATTCGAATTCGTAATAACGCATTTCAAATTCGTTATTACGGATTTGAATTTGTAATAACGATTTTAAATTCGTTTTTACAGATTTTAATTCGTAATAACGAATTAGAATTCGTAATAACGAATTTAGAGGAGAGTGACGGGAAATCTATTCATATGATGGCCCTAGTGGGCTTTCGTAGTTTTTAAATTCCAAATTTGTAATTACGAAGTTAAATTCGTAATTACGGATTTGAATTCGTAATAACCAATTTGAGATTCACGATTACGGATTTGAATTCGTAATAACGAAGTTTGAATTCGTAATTGCGGATTTGAATTCGTAATAACCCATTTGAGATTCATAATTACGGATTTGAATTCGTAATACCGAAGTTTAAATTTGTAATTACGGATTCGAATACGTAATAACGAATTTAGAATCCGTTAATACGGATTTGAATTCGTAATAACGAATTTTGAATCCGTAATTACGGATTTGAATTCATAATAACGTATTTCAAATTCGTAATAACGAGTTTAGAATCCGTAATTATGGATTTGAATTTGTAATAACGAAGTTTAAATTCGTTATTACGGATTTGAATTTGTAATAACGAATTTAAAATCCATTATCTACGGTTTTTGATTCGTAATAACGAATTTTGAATTCGTTTTTACGGATTTGTATTCGTAATAACGAATTCTTAGTTTGTTATAACGAATTTAGAATCCGTAATTAGGGATTTGACCTCGTAATAACGAATCTTAAATTCGTTATTACGGATTTAGAATTGAAAGCCGTAATAACAAACTTAAAACTCATTATTACGAATTTGAATCCGTAATTACGAATTTTAAAATCGTTAGTACGAATTCAAATTCGTTATTACGAATTGATAATTTGTTATTGCGAATTCAAATCCGTAATTACGAATGTAAATTCGTTATTACGATGATTTAAAATTTTCCCACTGGCTAACCCTAGATTTGACTGACTGTGTACACATTTTTTAATTGGGTTTTTGCGGGACATGAAACCACAGTTTCATGATTTGCATTCCCACTCTATCTGCAATATTGACACCAAAATACATTTTAATTTCGTATTTAAAAAAGACGCTTATTTCACAAGTTCAAAAGTCATTTCATGCAATGAATATTCAACACGTACTTCCACTCGTCCTCATTTCACGCCATGTGTGAGTTATTGGTTAACCCACTTGACCTCATTTGACGCCATGTGTGAGTTATGCGGTAAACCATTATTTACTCAGTTCATATTGCTATTTTGTGTATCTATTGTGAACTGATTTGCGGTGTTTCGGAATGTGTGTTTTTTTATTTTCAGATGTACTGCATCTTTCATTAATTAACCCACTATTCGTTAAAGTAATACAAAGTCTTCGTTTTTACTAATCAGATTGGTGCACTTTATTTAATGCTTTTTTTCACACACCTTGGCCCACCACTATTGCGGGTATCTTGATAACGTTGAATGGAAGATGGGAGATCTATAGAAGCAGCCACTGTATCCTCAACATTACGAATAAATTGTTGCTGAGCATCCAGACGACCAACACCAAGAGTTTGACTGCGAGTTTGTGCTTGAGCACCTAAAACAGCCCACACAAGAGCACGAATGCTGTCGTTGATATAGTTGATATCAAGGTCTGTAAAACCATCACTAGTTGGTTTGATTATTTTTAAGTAACCAGTTTTCATATTCGATGGTTAGCTGATGTAGTCGACGGTCAGCATCGCTGCCCAGTCACCAAATGACATGGATTTTCTTATCATAGTAATTGCTGCTAAGGCTGATGATACCTATGTCGTTAGCCACACTCTGGATAGGGTAATACGTGGTTGAGTACCACTTCCAGGGTATCCGTAGTCCCTGGTTTGGAACCACTGCAGGGGTCCACTGGGTAACTTCTGGCGAAATCCCAAACTCTTTACACAGTTGTTTTAACGCCCCATCAATGTACGGGTAAGAGTCGGTGTTATCCTCATCTGGTAGACAAACTTCAAGTCTTTTCAATATTGTCCGTATGATGTAATACACATGAAAGCGATAAACCATGCGAACCGTCCAGTGTTTGCAGTTAGTCATCTGCTCGGGAGAAATACCACATCCATCTGCGGAAATCCACAGAGCAAAGTTTAACTGCGTTTGCCAAAACATCATAGGGTCGGCGCGCCACTTTTCAACAGTGGCATCATCATGTACGCTGTGTATTCGGTAGTTTTTAAAGATGTTTTTAAACTTTGCTAAGAAATACTAATCTGATCCGCCTGGGTATATCCGATATTTTGTTAGATTACTCACACCCACAGTCTCAGCATCCTGCTAAACAGGAGCCTGTGGCTTATGTCTGGGGATATGTTTAAATGCTACCATATATACATATCATGACGCCTTCAAGATGGAGGCGGATCTCGCTGAAAGCTTAACTTGAGGCTCCACCCAGTGCTTTGGCAGTAGCCTGCTGCGCCTCCTGCCGCCAAATTTGTTTCCCATCTTCCAGAAGCTGCTTTTTCCATCCTCACCCCAATTAATCTTTTTAGCAGCTCAGGCCTTCTCTTTTAAGACTTTATAACGTTCAACTTTTGCAACGACCGTCTGAAATTCTAACGCAGAAACGCTCCCATCTTCGACTGCTTCATTGAAAAGGTCTACGATGCTGTTAAGCTTAGAGGAAGCAATTGTTGCAATATGACGATGCTTCGCAACTTTCTTATCAATCCGTGTTCTTAAATAATTACAGAGTACACTACCAACACCACATACAGCAGCAGCACCTTCCATAGCAATCGTTACTAGTGCAGCAACAATTGTAGCCAAAACACCTATTTCAGCTGCACCAAGTCACATGGTTGTTAGTATAAGCACTGTGTCTACTGCTTCAAATCCGTGGGAGACCCGTGTGTATTTGCGGCTTAGACCTTCTCGAGTAGAAATCTCAGCTTCAAGGTAATTTTGTGGTTGTGTCATATGTTGTAAGCGGAAACTGCTGGCTCCCTCCTCAGGAGGAGCTGATGTAATTGAATAAATGCTGTCAGCAATCTTCATAGCTATTTTTATAGTAATGTCAGTAATAAGGGGCATAACCAATCAGAAGCCAGCACTTGATTGGTCACTACCTGTATAGTGACCCCTGAGATTTTCCCTCTTGGTCATCGGATAGCGTCACAAGATATTATCGATTGTTCCGCAGAGTCCTTTTAACGAAGTGTATAGTTTATTTGCAATGATAACTTCTGATTGGTCACTACCTGTATAGTGACCTCTAAGATTTTCCAGGTCATCAAATTGCCTTCACAGGATATTCTCGATTACGGAGCTTCTGATTGGTCGGGGTCTGTATAGCGGCCCCTGAGATTTTCCAGGTCATCGGATTGCCGTCACAAGATATTCTCGACGACGGAGCTTCTGATCCGTCAAGGTCTGTATAGTGACCTTTGAGATTTTCCAGGTCATCAGATTGCCATCACAGGATAGTCTTGACTGTTCCATAAAGTTCTTTTAACGAGGTGTATAGCTTTACCTGACTGGGTGTGTCAGGTGATTGTAAAGTACCTCAAACGTGAAATTAACAAATTTGCTTTTTGTAAGTCTCTCTTAATATATAAAACATGTCGCACATGATAAGGATCATTTACGATGACGTCGCATAACGACACGTTAGACGGGACGCTGAAACTCCCATTTACCTGTATCATCGCAGGTCCAACGGGATGTGGAAAGATCTGTTGGGTTAGAACATTGTTGGAACAGAATTCATCGACCCACCACCTGAACGCATCTATTGGCTCTATGCCGAAAACCAACCCGATTATAAAGCGCTGAAGCGAGTTTTACCTCACGTGGAGATTATTGAAGGCCTATCCACCGAAGACAATCTGAAATGCTTGGATCCGGAACGTAATAATATCATTGTCATTGACGATCTCATGAGTGAACTGAATCCCATAGTAACGACACTGTTTACCAAAGGCAGTCATCACCGAAACATATCCGCATTGCTTCTTGTACAGAATTTGTTGCTCAAATGCAGACGTGCCCTCAGTCTCAACACCTACTATCTCGTCTACTTCAAAAATCCGCGCGATGCTTCTTCTATCAATCATTTGGCTCGTCAAATGTTTCCTGGACGGATGCGTTAAGTCTGAGACGCCTACACCAGCGCCACACGAGAGCCGCATGGTTACCTGTTCATCGATTTTACCCCTACGACGCCCGATTGATATCGTCTGCAGACCGGTCTGTTCGACCGACGCTACGTGTATATACCAAGATAAATCAATGGACAACAGTATCGTCTAACGAGTTTATTTGACGTAATGACGTGGTCCCGAAAAGTGTCGATAAAAATGAACAATGTTTGGCTTGTAACTTTGACTTTCAGATAATTGTTTGAATTGTAGTGTCTATGTCACTGTACATTTAATTGATTTGTTGCTTATGAGGTTTCTATCATGGAAAAATTCGATAAAGTGTAAAAGTGGCTCGTCCTCTCTGTTTGGGCGTTTCACCCAATGTTACATGCATGGAAGTGTAAAGACACTTATAAAATACGTTTACCAAAGTAGGGTAATGCCATTTATCATGGAGAAGTGGAGGGGTCAAGAACTCTATCTCAAAGCGATCGCCAAAGGTACATCAAAACAAGGTCTTCACGTATTAAACAATGCAAATAAACATTTATAACACTGCTTATGTGAGTGTGCCCTAAACGTATTAGAAGGCAAGGTGAAGTTGAGCCCGTCGGAGAAGAAAGCCATTGCAAGACATCGACGCAACTTACAGGTGTTAGCCTACCCAAACATCCCGCAAAAGTACAAACGACACGTGTAACGTCAACGTGGTGCAGAGAATTATTTTCAAAACATCGTCGCCCCGGTACTGAAGCAGCTTCCGAATTTTTTTCCTGCCGTAATCCCTCTGCTGTTGTAATCATGAAGAAAATTATGGTTGTCAACCCATATGCGTTAACGCGCCAAACGCAGCTGTTTGAAACGCCGGAAAAGACCAAGGTGATGGTTTTGAATGACAAGATGCGAGAGATTTTGGAACGACGTGATATTACCGACGAGGAAAACATCAAGTTGTACGAAGATGTTTTGGTTCTGTACACAACATACCGACGGAAAACGCTGGGTCCGCCGACACCACCACCACTGCCACCGACACAACCGCCAATCTTCGAGAGACAATTCATCGAAGACGTCATTACCAGCGTGCCCAAAGCGTTACGAGCAAAAGCAGAACAGTTGACCAAGACGGTGCTACGCGAGATGACATGGAATCCTAAAGGCGAACTGATGGTCGACGGACAAGTCGTGCCTGGAACCCAAGTTGTGGATCTGATCAACGACGCAATCCGTTCCCTAAAATCATTCACCGCGCAAGGACGCAACGCATTAGCGGAAGGCTTGTCGCGCATCAATGTTCCTCTAGAGTTTATCGGCAATCGTGACGTATGGGATCGGCTTCAACGTTTTCAACGTACAGGAAAATTTGACGATAGCCACCCAGTAGAAGGTGAAGACATCCTTCCCGTGGCAATGCGTATGGGAAGACGACGACGATCAAACGTTGAAACCACGCATATCTTTCATGACACGTACTCGACGCAGAGATCTTTATAAACAAAAGGACCGGTGGTTGCAGTACCCTGAGAGCTAATAAAATTCAATCACTCGCATCCTTTCCGTTTAGTAATTAAGTAGCCGCCATGGCAAACATATCAGCACCTTTAACGACTTTAAGCAATTTTCTACAAAACATTACATGCATCAGCGCTTGTTGTAGAGGACGGGTGATTCATCATGACGACGAAAATATCTGCGACGGAAAAGAGAAAGTGGAAAAAATCCTTCGAGACATCTACTACGATCCATCACATTCCGCTGGTTTCGCTGGAGTCAACGAGCTACACGCAGTGGTCAAGAAACAGTTCCCGAATCTGACGAAGACTTCGGTTCGATCTTGGCTTGAGAACTAAGATACGTACACGTTGCATAAACCCTCACGGCGCAGATACCCCAGAAATCGCGTTATCGTGAACGGCATCAACGAGGAATGGCAAGCCGATCTCGTCGATCTTAGTGCTTATTCTCGATATAACAAAGGAACGAAATGGCTTTTGACGTGCATCGATATATTTTTCAAATATGCTTGGGTCATCCCTCTAAAAAACAAAACGGAAGCGTCGCTCCTTGTTGCGTTTAAAAAACTGTTCAAAGAGGCTGGAGTTTACCGCTGAAGCTGCAGACAGACAAAGGATCGGAATCTTACAACCGACAGGTGAAAGCTTTAAAAAAAAAAAAAGGCGTCCACCTGTTTTCGACAAAGAACGAGACTAAGGCAAGTGTCATAGAAAGATTTAATCGTACCTTAAAATCAAGAGTGTGGCGTTATTTTACGGCCAATGACATATACAACTACGTGGACACCTTGTCGGATCTGATGGCGGCATACAACGCCGCGCGCCATCAAAGTATTGGACGAGCACCCAAAGACGTGAATTGGACCAACGAGTTAGACGTGTGGCAAACACTGTACGGAGATGCAAAGTCTACGGTCAAGTCGACATCGACTTTACGCGTCAGGGACGTCGTTCGGCTCAGTATGGTGACGCGCCCGTTTCGAAAAGGTTATTACCCCATTAAACGGAAGAAGTGTTTGTGATCGACAAAGTAATCCAGCAACAACCCATCGTGTATACGGTGAAAGATCTTGAAGGCGAATCGGTGAAAGGCACGTTTTACCGCGAGGAATTGCAACGCATTGGTAAAAAGGAAGCCAATGCCCTCTGCAAAATTTAAAAGATCGTGCAAGCCCGCAAACGCAAGGACGGAAAGCGGGAGTTTTTGGTCAAATGGTACGTTTATCCCAGCAAATTTAACAGTTGAGTCGATGACGTGGTTAAATTTAATGTGAGACAGTCAAAACCTTCATTAACGTAAATGTCATCGTCATGGCCAAATCGTTTTACATAACGTTACCCAGCAACGGGTCCATGTACGTGTTTCCTGACAACACGGTCACCGAGTACAAAAATACACTCCCGAGCCCTTTGTATTTAGATGGCAAATGGGAAGTCGGACTTGTCGAGTGCACGTACCCGTACTCGTGCTTCCAAATCTGCAAGAAACCAACAAGTTTTACTTCAAGGAATTAGCGACGCACTCAAACTGAAATCCTGTGGAATTACATCCGGTAAAGTCGTTTTTCAATAAACAGGCAATCTTTGACAGAACATATCTACCAACAACTTTAAATCGAAGAGACGTATTGCGTTTCGACGATGTCAATGGCAACGGTCAAGTGAAACTACGCGCCTGTCCTAATTGAAGTGAAACTGGAAGACAAGATCACGCAAACACTCGGTGTGTCGGACCCATATGTGCGGACGAGCAAATGGGAATACGGACGCTATCCATGGCTGAAGCAGAATGTTCACCAACTCTTTGTGTACACAGACATCATCACATCCCATCCGGTGGGAGATCACGAAGTACCGTTGTTGAAGAGTTTCAGCGTCACAATTTTGCCCGATTTTGGCTCGCCCGTGGACGTCGTACCTTCACTCGTCGCGTACTAACCCATCAACAGGAGCCCCATCGACACGATCGAGATCGTCCTCCGCGATGGAACAGGACAAAAAAATCCGTTTACGTAGGGACGTACCATCGTCACGCTACATTTTCGTCAACGACGTTCTGCGTGGCTCTAGCTATATAATTGTGTAGACTGCGCATCAATCCTCATTTACACATCAGATAACATCATGGCAGGACCTTTACTCGTGCTTGCAGGACCTGGAAATCAACAAGGCTACGGTCTCGGAGGAATGCTTTCGGGACTATTTAGGACAGCACTACCGTTTGTGAAACGGGGTGCTGCGAGCTTGGCACAAGAAGCCGGTAAAGAAGCGTTGACCACTGGTGCAGGAATTCTGGAAGACGTGTTGGTCGGACAAAGCGTGAAACGAGCTGCATCCCGTCGAGCGAAAGCGGGTGGACAACGTTTGATACGCAAAGCCATGGGTCGCGCTAAAGCGCGATAGCAACAGCTTGGTATTGCTACAAAGAACCCACTTCGTCAGCGAAAAGCCAAGATAACAAAGCCGAAGAATCCCTGGAGTGATGCTTGTTTGAAACAGTATTTACATCAACGACCGTCGCTTGACGTCCAACCCCAGAAATAAGAAGGAAAACACATTCGGTCAACACTCATTTGTCATTTGTCTACGGAACCGTCAACATGGTTCTCGTTCACGCTCACTCTTTACCGTGTTCCAAATCTGAAATGGAATTGTTTACCGTCCCGCCAACGCAGATGGTTATCGAAGACAGCGAGTACGTCGAATACCGTCCATTCGGAGGTTTGAACGCCACAGGACCTATCGAATTTGTCATCCCCGAAATCGGAACCAAGTACATTGACATCAACAACACCCAACTCTATCTGAAAGTCAAGATTACGAACGCAGATGGGACAAACTGCGACGCGACCGTCAACGACAAAAAAGTGGCCCCGTCAACCTGTTGTTGCATTCGATGTTTTCTCAAGTGGACGTGTTTCTCAACGGTAAACTCATCAGTGACTCCACACCCACGTATCCGTACAGAGCGATGATTGAAAAGCTGCTTAACTACGACAAAGAGGCCAAAGACACCTACCTCCAATCGCAAATGTATTTCAAGGACACCGTCGGTCACATGGATTTTCACGACTTGACGCCTAAAGGCATTCCTAATACAGGCCTGAAACATAGTTTCAACAATACCAAAGGCAGCAAAGTCTTCGAAATGATGGGCCCGATTCATGCTGAAATCTTTGCACAGAACAACGTGTTATTACCCGGCGTGGAAGTACGACTAAAGTTACATCGCACCAAAGACCCATTTTGCTTGATATCAGGAGCTGAAAATGCCAATTTTTGAGTACAAATTTAAACACCATCCTGTACATGCGAAAGGTGACGTGTAGCAACACCCACGTGATAAACAGCATCGCAATGCTCAACCAAGAACCAGCCAAGTACAAGATTCGACGTACCGTCCTCCGAAATATCGCCATCCCGATAGGCACCCAGAATTTGCAACGGGACAACGTGTTTTTGGGTGAACTACCTAAACGGGTAGTGCTTTGTCTGGTGGACACGTCTGCATTCAACGGCGATTACACCAAAAACCCATTTCGTTTCCAAGAATTTAACCTGAACTATTTGACCTTACATGTCGACAAGAAACAGTATCCTGCCACACCGCTTACCCCCAACTTTGGCTCACACCAGACCCTACGCAGTTACCTTCAGTTGTTTTCGGCCACAGGTCGTTTGTATAGCGATGGGGGTATGGATATTACGCCGTCTGACTTTCTCGACGGTTACACAATGTTTGCGTTCGATCTGACACCTGATGGATCTCATGGCCAGCATTATTCAGTCAACAAAAGAGGAAACTTACGTCTGGATGGAGCCGAACTACGAACCTCCTCATCTCCTCATCCTCAATTTGACAACATTATCGTAACATTCTCTATGACTTCACCAATTAGTCATGGAAACGTCCGACCTGATACATCTCTTGGATTCTAATGCATTCACACGCTGGTTAACGTGCGACGTGTACAATGGCTTCACGCGGCCGATCAATTACATGAGCCGCTTCATCGCCCGACCGCATTGGTGATCAACACTGATCCGAGCTGGAAACCGGGCCGGCATTGGATTGCCATTTACATTCCCGAACAAGGACCCTGAGAGTATTTCGATTCTTATGGTGAATTGCGTAAAGTTCCTGCTATACAAAATTATCTGAAGGGAAAACCGGTAATCTACATTCGCAAACCGCTCCAGAGTCCAGGATCAGACGTGTGTGGCCACTACTGCATCTACTATCTAATATACCAAGCGCGAGGGCAACCTATGGATATCATCACGGTTCGGAGAGGATGTGGAACGTAACGATGAGGACGTGCTTGCATTGATACGACGTCATTACGAAGAACTATATATTAAACGCCCATAATCTACTAAAGATTACTTTCTAAAGAACGGGTAACCCCGTCTCCTCGTCGCAACGACAGACTCCAACTAAAGTAGCAAGTTATTTTCTGACGATAATGCTGTGTCAATAAATTGGAAAAAAGGCTAGTTTGATGTGTCCACGTGTTTCTTGTATCTTTTTTACCTCCTTTTCTATAATATTTCCCCCCGGTTATTTTATTTCAAACGTCATAACTTTTAACCTCTAACCCCCTCACCCCAACCAATACCCCTTTCTCGTTTAGAGATACATGCATCCTCCCTGCCCTTTTTTCTCTTAGAAATAAATTCACACCCCACTACTTTTCTTGTTTAAAAATACATACATCACTCCCTGCCTTTTCCCCCCTTAGAATTACATTTTAAAAGTGGGTTCACCGCATGGTATGTTTTCAGTGGCCAAAGAAAGAGAGTTACGCCCTTTGGTTATCTACCAAATAAAATATCGATCGATGGAGCAGGCTGGATTATTGGTTGTTTACATACATCGGGTACTTACGTATGGTGTAATTGAGCTTATCATAGCGCTCATACAATTTGAAGTTAGATAGCTATTATATTTTACGTTATTTTCCCGTAGACGCCATTTTGCTCGTAAAAACGCAGTTCTGTCCGTTAAAATCATAGTGTTTGAGCAAAAAACTGCCTCAAATGACAGTGTTTGAGATAAATTGTTTCTCAAATAAAGAGTTTCAGAAAAAAATGTCTCCTCAAATTTTCAAGTTTTCAAAATATCTTCGCTCAAGTTTTGCTCCCTGTGCAAAGTCAATGGGATCAAAATATCGTTGCTCAAATCTTACCTATTTTCAAAACGCTAATCTCAAACATGACAAGTTTTAAAAGAAAAAAAACTGCTTCTCAAAGTGTCGAGGTAAAATAAAAATAAACGTTATACAAACAGTCTTCCGGGAAAATCAATAGGTCCACCTATCGATTTTCCGCGCGAGTTTATTTGAGTGCTTAGTATGTACCAGCTGCCGTTAATCGGTGCTGCTTCTGAGGTCATTTCAGGACATGCATTAGATGAAGGATTTAAAATGTAGAAGAAACTAAACGCAATTTGATTGAGTTATATCTTTCGTCAAATGGGCTTTTTTTTAATGTAGGATGTACAGTCGACTCATTTTGTGTACATCATGCGTATTTTTTGCTATCCGCTGTTACGTGGGTTTGTGAGCCTTAATTTGTGATTATGTAATGTACTATAGTGGGGGTAAAATGTTGTAGAGCCGATCGATACATCATTTCTGTACATAATGCGTGTTTAATGATAGGGTGGTAAAAGTACTAGTGCTTCGATTATATGGTGTATAATAATTGGGTAAAACTATCTGTTGAATATAAAACCTGTTTGCGTGGCAAATTGATATCAATAGTAGGTGAAGAAAACATTTGTAATCCATGCCATGTTTGTTTATTTAGTATTGGATCAATATAGATCCTTTGTGTAAATGTCCTTGTGTTTTACAAAGAGAGCCGATCGATACATCATTTCGTACCGCGTGTTTAATAATGGGGTGGATAAAAGTTCGATTATATGATGTATAATAATGGGGTAAAATTATCTGTTAAGATGAGGACTGTTTGGACGGTCAAGAATTGACCGATCAATGATTATGCATGGCGAAATGATAGGAAAACACATTCACAACCCATGTTTGTTTATTCTATTATTAAATCAATATAGATACTTTGTTTAGATGCCCTTGATGTCTGTTACCATGGCATTATGGGATAAGGGATGAAAGACTAATATTAAATAATGGAATTGGTCCATTACATACGTAACAGAATTATGTCATTTTTATTCAATCAGATTGGGCAAATAATAGTGGTGTGATGACCATATATGGCAACAGTATTGAATGTCATTTAAGACTAAACATTTAAAAAGCGGGTTGAAGATTTGTTTTATAATTCATTCGTTAGCGTTCGTCAGTTACACTAACAACCACAACGTGTTATTATATATGGAGACATATCAATTATAAAGTGTTGACATTTCATGTTATACTTACCGTGCTGTATTACTATATCGTGTGCATACTGCGTGTTTAATTACCATGACCCACTATAAGGAGAGAAACAGGAGAGGCCAATCATCGTTTGGAGAACAGGAGGGGTGGTGGAATATGAGCCTGATCCTAAGGCCCGAAAGTACGAGGTTGTGTCATTCATTAGTGTCTTGCTCATATATATCTGCCACTGTAATTCCTTTAGGATTTAAATATGGTGTGTGTGTTTCAGGGTTTTTTTAAGTTAATGGCCGGCAATATTATATGAATTGATAGATTGGTTTATGAATTGCTTGAAATTAACCCAGGATGATTGTATAGAATGTATACGCCAACATTCACAAAGAGGAAAACACACCTTGCCTACCCTTGATACGCTAGAGTTGCCTGTTGTTAGACGAGGGTAGCGACTGTATTTTCGTCAACCTCGCATGGGGCAATATAACTCGGGCGAAATCGGGTTTAAGTAGTGCTTTGGCACGGCGCAAGGTTCGTCGACGTACCGTCGTCATGGCGTTCACTCCGGACAGTCCTAGACTGGTCGATGTTCGCATACAACATAATACACATCTACATTTCATAACGTGATAGATACTTTTGTTAGCGCCCCATTCTCAAGGTAATAACGTCATTATCGCGTTTTTGTACCACATTTTTCTTCAAATTATCCTCTCAAAAGTTGATAGTTGAGAAAAAAGAGCGCTCAAAAATCAAGGAATTTTAAAAACTGTTTCTCAAAGTACACATCAAAACGAAAAATGCCTTCTAAAATTTGACGCCCTGTATAAAGTCATTGGAATTTCAAAAATGGCTTTCAAATGACGCGGAATTTCAAAAAGTGCATACTTAAATGTAATGTTTGAGGAAAAAGTTCATGGGGCGTGGTTTGGAATCAAGTCCCACCCCCTTTTTAAAGCGCAGTTCTGTCCTGTCATTCTCCCCGTTGACGCCATTTTCCCCGTAAAAAACGTAGTTTTGTCCAAATAGTCCCACGATGAAGAGACCTTCTTTCTCTTTCTTGCATTAAAGCGCAGTTCTATCCTGTCATTCCCCGTTTGACGCCAGTTTTTGTCCTCTCAAATGAAAAACAGTTGAGCAAAAAAACTGCCTCAAATGACATTGTTTTAGAAAAATCGTTTCTCAAATGATGAGTTTCAGAAAAATTGTTGCTCAAATGAGATGTTTCAGAAAAATGTCTTCTTAAATCATTTGTTTTCAAAAAATCGTTGCTCAAATTTTGCTCCCTGTGCAAAGTCAATGAGATTTGAAAATAGAATTTCGTTCTCAAATCGTACACGTTTTCAAAAAACGTCTTCTCATATCACACCGTTTAAAAAACATCGTCGCTCAAATCTTACCTATTTTCAAAAAATGTTCTCAAATATGATAAGTTTCTTGTTTCTCGATTGTCAAGTACAATGTCTTCTCGAATGATGTGACTCAGTAAATTGTGACAATATTATCCTGATATTATCGATAATCGTGATATGGCGATTTATCTATATTATTTTTACAGCTAAAACTCTTTGACAAATCTAAGCTTCTAATCAAGAGATTATCAGGGTTTATTTTTTTGAAATGGGCGACAATGAGTACCATGATACCCCCACCATTGACCTGACACACCCAGTCAGGGAAAGCTATACACTTCGTTAAAAGGACTCTGCGGAACAAGGTGTTAGTCCATTACATGCGCAATAAAATTATGCCATTTTTTGACCAATCAGATTAGTCAATTAATAGTGGTGTGATGACCATATATGGCAACAGTATTGAATGGAAAAAATATACACTTCCTTAAAAAGGACTCTGCGGAACAATTAAGAATATCTTGTGACGCAATCCGATGACCTGGAAAATCTCAGGGGTCACTATACAGACCCCGACCAATCAGAAGCTCCGTGATCGAGAATATCCTGTGATGGCAATTCGATAACCCAGATGAAAAATCTTAGGGGTCACTATAGAGGTAGTGACTAATCAGAAGCCAGCATTAAGTATATGCAAATGAACTATACAATTCGTTAAAATGACTCTGCGGAACAATCGATGATATCTTGTGACGCAATCCGATGACCAAGAGGGACAATTTCAGGGGCCAGTATACAGGTAGTGATCAGGAAAAAATCTCACGGGTCACGATACAGGTAGTGACGAATCAGAAGCTCCGCGATCGAGAATATCCTGTGATGGCAATCCGTTGACCCAGAGGAATAAATCTCAGAGGTCACTATACAGGTAGTGACGAATCAGAAGTTAGCATTGCAAATGAACTATACATTTCGTTAAAAGGACTCTGCGGAACAATCGAGAATATCTTGTGACGCAATCCAATGACCAAGAGGGAAAATCTGAGGGGTCACTATACAGGTAGTTACCAATCAGAAGCCAGCATTAAGTATATGCAAATGAGCTATCACGTGATACCAATGCTGACTTCTGATTGGTCACTACCTGTATAGTGGCCCCTTACTACTGGTACTTAAATTGATAAAGTATTATTATGTATGAGTTGGCCATAGCCATCACGCACTTTTAAGGCGATGGTGTTCAACACATCTCCATCATGGGGTGTGAATATGTTACGTGAGTAGTTTCCCCTACTTCTTCATTAACAGTCATTTTCGCAAGTCTATTGCTAGGATGCCCCTCAACAAAGTTTCGAGTGGCATCTAATTCTAGAAGGTAAATACATATAGAAAAATCCCTTAAAATGGGAGGCACGTGATCATTCCTATATACACCTGCACCCACCCATTCATCCGTGAGATTTATTCTCAAGAAATAAAGAAAGTTACTGCTGAATTTGACTTCGCAAGTAGCCGGTATGACTAATTTTATTTATAAAAGGCTTTGTTTTAAGAACATACCTCCTCTTTCTATCTCCCTATCAACTCTTTTCTTAAGTGTATTGAAGGTATAGAAGCCTGGTTCAATGATTACTCGTTTTATTCCCTTATCCTCTGAATATCTAATGTTTAAAAATCCACGCTCCTTCAGGTTATACCAACCGTTGGTGAAGAACACATCTGTGATACCAACCTCTTTTACTTGAAGAGAGGTTTCTAGGTTTCTTAGTTTGGCGGTGACTAGATATGTGCTGTAATACATCGATTATTGTAATAGCAATGTAACTTTAATGGAAAAATTGTGATTATTGCAAGGTTTACCGTTGTTTCGTACCTCTAAGGTGATGGTATTCAGCACATTATTTGCAAGTTGATGCATTCTTGTATGACTATATCGTATATTAGTCATTCGGCCTATATCAGTCTTATTCACAAGAAATTAACCAAGTCTATCCGTGGGGTGTCAATTAACAAGGTTATGCGAAACATTTAACTCCCGGAGGTAAATGCTTAAGGAAAGATCCGCCATAAGAGAAGATACACGATTGCTACTATATACACCTGGGTTCATTACCCTATTTTCATCAGTAAGTTCGAATCCCAATAGCTCTAAGAGATTTTCACTTAAAAGAAGCGCAACCCCATCTGGCACAGTTATACGGATCAATGAGGTGACCGGCTCGAAATCAATACCTTCCGCATCATTAGAAATTATCCCTTCATCTAATCTTCACCAAATACTTCCCTGGTTTCCCCCTCCCCTTCTCTTTGTGACTTGATTGTTGTTACAATGATTCATCCACTAGACTGATTTTTATTGAGGCGAATCTCACTACCCCTGTGTGTTATATACAAATTATGCTCTGAATCCAACTTAAATAGGTCATACTTTGGAGTACCAGCAATTTTCATATCAGCGTAACATTTGTCTACGAGCTGAATCTTGTCAACTTCACGTTGCTGTTCTGCTATAGACAGATCAAGCCCACCAACGCTAGTTTCAGCCGCAGTGGTTACATTTGGAAGGAAAACATCCAAGTATGGGTTATCTGCTAGGTCATCCCTTCGACCCAATTCATCCATTGGTATATACTCCTCCATTGTTATTATATCACAAATTTTAACTTTAATTTAGCAAGAAATAAGCAGATCCCATTCCAATCGTAGCAATTGTAATAAAATCCAACTATCGGTTGTGTTGTTAAGGGGATGGTAAATAGAAGTCTTATAGGCAAGGCTCTAAATCTAGTCGAATAGAGTCTGTACCATAAGCCTGGTTGTAAAATCTCATTGCGTCATCTACATTTCTGAATGTCTGTACAGCACGTCTTTCTGCCATAAGTCTTTAAATCATCCTACCCAGCTTCTCTTGCCTATCACGAGCCCATTATATTTGAGTTGTCTGCAGTTTTTCCACGGCTTTATCATGACGCGTACGTTCTTCCTATGCAGCAACAAGCAAGGCGATCGTAGCCATCATATATGAGACACATATATTTAATTGGGTGGTGTAGTAACGATTTTATCAGGAATGATACCTTGGGAAACTAGCCACTCACGAGTCATAGTAGCTGCTGTAAAGTCCAATGTAAGGAGTGCTACATTACGAGGTTTCATCCCTAATGAGGTTGGTGGCTTCACGCTTTTCATAACAGCACTTTCTAGGACTGCATAGCCTGTGGCTAATAAAGCTATTGTTCCGCCCTGCTACAGGGAATTGATAACTTGGTTAGGCTGCGTCATTATAATATATATATATATATATATATATATATATATATATATATATATATATATATATATATATATATATATATATATATATATATAACCATCTGCAGTTATGTTCAATTGGTTTTGAGGCATGGGGGGTGTGGGTGTGGGTGTGGGGGGACTAGGTATATGACGATTTTGAACTAAAACGACAGCAGCAGAAGCAAGTACAACAGCGGCAGCTAGTACACACCACCAAATATCCCAAGAAGCTCCACCTACAGGTGGATCTACAGATTTTATCACTGCAGCGGGTGGCCGCTGGGGTTTCTTCATCTTCCAAAGTTCCCCTTCAAAGCGCTCGGTCTCCTTCAAATGCAGGACATCCATCGTTATCCGTGCCTTGCGTGTCTCCGCAGCACGTTTCCCGGCTTCCACCATCTTGGGGTTTTTCAACCTCTGTATTTCCATTCTTTATATCCTTTGTTTTTGTATATTCAATATGACGCCTAGTTGTAAGAACCATACTTACTGGTGCAATCCAGAACCCCCATTAATGAAATAGACCGCAACTAATACTTCTTAATGCAGTGTTTATAAGGGGATCTTCTCCGAGGTCTGTAGCAAGGGCCTGCTCACTGTCAATGTTAAATATACTGGCTGCTGCACGTACATATAAATTTATTACTGTTTTCCCCAAGCTTTTAGTCAGTCATTTTATCACCAAGACGGGCTTCATATACAGCATGCAATCGTTCCACATTTGTACCCGACATCATTAAAACTGTTGAGACGAAATAAGCTTTTCTAGATAATCCATGGACATGCCTCCATGGATAACGGCAGCTAGCTGCTTGTGGTGGTCATCTTGTGATGGCTTTTGCGATGGCTCACCTAGTGTTTGTATAAGACTATCGATATTCATTATGACTCTACGAACACGCAATACAATGGGATAAATATACCACAAGTGTAGTGCAAGTATGATTATTAATAATGCTGTGTTCAACATGGCGCTGGACATAACTTAACTATTAATAAGCACTAATTAACTATTACTATGTATAACTTAACTATTACTATGTATTACTTTAATATTACTATGTATTACTTAACTATTACTGTAGTACTTAATTATTAATATGTATTACTTAAGTATTACTATGTATTAATTAACTATTACTTAGCTATTACTATGTATTACTTAACTATTACTAAGCATTACTGAAGTATTACTAAGCATTACTGAAGTATTACTAAGCATTACTGAACTATTACTAAGCATTACTGAACTATTACTATGTATTACTAAACTATTGCTATGTATTACTGAACTATTACTGAACTATTAGTGTATTACTTAACTATTACTATGTATTACTTAACTATTACTATGTATTACTTAACTATTACTATGTATTACTTAACTATTACTTAGCTATTACTATGTATTACTTAACTATTACTAAGCATTACTGAAGTATTACTAAGCATTACTGAACTATTACTAAGCATTACTGAACTATTACTAAGCATTACTGAACTATTACTTAACTATTGGTGTATTACTTAGCTATTACTATGTATCCTTAACTATTACTATGTATTACTTTACTATTTCTGTGTATTACTGAACTATTACTATGTATTACTGAACTATTACTATGTATTACTTAACTAATACTATGTATTACTTAACTATTACTATGTATCACCTTTCTATTACTATGTATTACTTTAATATTACTATGTATTACTTAACTATTACTGTAGTACTTAATTATTAATATGTATTACTTAAGTATTACTATGTATTAATTAACTATTACTTAGCTATTACTATGTATTACTTAACTATTACTAAGCATTACTGAAGTATTACTAAGCATTACTGAAGTATTACTAAGCATTACTGAACTATTACTAAGCATTACTGAACTATTACTATGTATTACTAAACTATTGCTATGTATTACTGAACTATTACTGAACTATTAGTGTATTACTTAACTATTACTATGTATTACTTAACTATTACTATGTATTACTTAACTATTACTATGTATTACTTAACTATTACTTAGCTATTACTATGTATTACTTAACTATTACTAAGCATTACTGAAGTATTACTAAAGCATTACTGAACTATTACTAAGCATTACTGAACTATTACTAAGCATTACTGAACTATTACTTAACTATTAGTGTATTACTTAGCTATTACTATGTATCACTTAACTATTACTATGTATTACTTTACTATTTCTGTGTATTACTGAACTATTACTATGTATTACTGAACTATTACTATGTATTACTTAACTAATACTATGTATTACTTAACTATTACTATGTATCACCTTTCTATTACTATGTATTACTTAACTATTACTAAGCATTACTTACCCAATTGTGTACTCAAAAGGTGGTCCACTTTTTAACACAAGTTTAGCTTACTTTGTACATGATAGCTTATTACGGATTTCTTGCCACTTTTCTTGTGGAATGCCACTGTTTTCTTTCACAATATCAAAGCAATGAGCTGACTTGCAGTGGAACAAAGCAATTCACTCAGTCTGTTCACGTACATCAGTAACAACCGAGTACCACTCTTGAGTTAACACCCATAGCGAGTGCTGATGATGTTTACCTAAAAAAGCTAAATTTGATGATGCTTTCCTCTTTTTCACAAGGTCACTTTCTGCAGAACAATCATCGACTATGCAGAGGGTAGGTATACCTTGGTAGAGCTTGCTTATGATTTCAAGATATTTTTGCAATTTATCTCCAGAGGGATCTAGAAAGAAGACATTGCAGTCGCCAGAAAGGGACTCACGTTGTAAGTATGTTTGATTGTAAGACCAGGTGGTGCATAAAATGAAAATTCTTGCAAATACGCCTGAATAGCTGGTTTCTAAGAGGTTCAACACATACTGCGTCTTTCCAGAGCCTGTTTTTCCGCATATAATTGCAGTGTGGGGATCTTTTGGTAAGTCCATTTTTATATAGTTTTTACATCTAACTCCACACTCTGGCTAGGCGACCGTTCTTGATAACCAGCTGTTTATCCGAGAGAACGAAGTAGTACATAATCACTGTACCTTTATCTGCAGGAGTGCGGTTGATCTCCTGAGTCATGCCTACACTACCGTTGCCCAGCTTATGACCGTTATTATGTAGAGCATCATCATCGGTGTTGCGCAGATCAAGAACAAGTGCATAGTATTTTTGGAGATATGTTGCTAAATCGATGAAATGTAGACCAATCTCTTTAGCAACTAAGCCTACCTCGAGATTGAGGCCCTCACCCATGGACAATCTACCTGAGCCGAATACCTTCTTAGCCTCGTCCCAGTGCTGGTATGGGAGAACACCTTGGGCATATAGCTGGTTACGAACACCTTCATTGGTTACACTGACCTTAGTGATATCGGGGCCCATAAAAGTCTCAGGTTTTCGTGCAAATCCACCATCATCAACTGGTTTGACAAACAACAGGACAACACCGCTGCTACTGTGTCGAGGTAAATTCAAAGGGATAGTCCACACAGAGCTAGTGAGGTCTAGCATTTCCCTCCGGTGCCTCTGTATATCTGTATAGTTTACCGGGTACTCATTCAACATTTTATTTCGTATCTCTGCTGCAAGGCTAGCTTGATTCACAACATCAAATTCCAGAGTCAAGTTCTTCAGAGTGTAGGAAGCGTTGGTGTCATCGTTTGCAATGATAAGCTTCTCGTTAGGTGTAAAGTATATGATGTATTTAAACCAATCGTGCAGACCTGAGGGGTGAAATGGAGCGCGGCCGCTTAAGAGACTAAAATCTAATGGTATAGCAAATATATTGCTAAAAGCTTTAGTAATCGCGTTGTTACCCTTATTATTATCAGCTTTATCACCAGCACCTACACGAATTTTCAGATAATTTTCTCTGCTTATGCCCTAATAGTCGGCGTTATTTCTCGCGTTATAGGAGAGCCATAGGTCTGCATAGTTGTGAAACACATTTGCGCTGGCCAAACTCATGACAACCTCACCTCCAAGTTTTACCTCTAGTTTGCTCACAATCTTGCGGCCTATGTTGACAATAGTGCGATTCCCATCTGTGCTATTCAGAGTGATATTGAAGGCCAGTCTGACCGTGCCTGGGACAATGACATCATGCTGCTGCAGCTTCGGGAATTTGACAATCACATGATTACCTGCTGTGGCCGTTGGGGTATCAATAGCAGAATAGTAACTTGATTAGTTGTGCGTACACCTTTCACACCCAGACTTGTGCGGGTCCTTCGTGTAGGCGCTAGTTTCTTTCCGTTATTCATTGCCATATTGAATATATATGTATATGTGTAATAAAAGATGAAACTAGCAGAGATATATTATAGCCCTCAGGGGTATTAGAGAGGAACTCCAGTTATAAAGAAACTTGCAAAAGCTGCAAAGGTGTCTGAAGATAAATCCCGGGCTTGGCTAAAGAAGCAGGCTATATGGCAGATCTACCTACCTCCTTCCCGCTATATACCACGACCTAAGTTTGACATTTCTACACCAAATTAAGTCCATCAAGCCGACCGCTTGTTTCTACCACATGACAAAGTTGGACGTAAGACTTATAAATATGCGTTAGTTGTGGTCGATCTTGCCAGTCGGTATAAAGAGGCTGAGCCTTTAAGTTCGAGGTATTCAACAGAGGTTGCTTCTGCATTTACCCGCATCTATAACCGTAGTCCACTCGATTGGTCGAAACTACTTCAGGTGGATCCAGGGCGTGGGTTCATGGGTGTTGAGGTGAGACGTGGAATCCCATACGTTCATCGCGATCAAGCTTTTGCAGAGCGGTTTAATCGTACACTAGCAGAAGGGCTGTTCAGACATCAGTATGCTCAGGAAATGAAATTGCCTAATGGAGAGAGATCGACAGAATGGGTAGAGAGACTACCTGCAGTTCTTTCAGCTTTGAACAACGAAGTCACACGACTGATTAGAAAGAAGCCTCTTAATGCTATCAAATCTAAAATGGTGAAACAGAAAGCAGCATCTGTTGGCTTGAAGGAGCAAAAAGTACCTACCGATGTTGTAATGCGTTATCTATACCAACCGGGTGAGCTGGAAGGAGGTCGACGTCGTGCTACAGACCCTGTGTGGTCTGTCAATGTTCATGGGATAGGACGGTCTGTTACAAAGCCTGGAGAGCTTGTACTATACTATCTTCAAGATAGTCCGAGCCGTGGATTTGTCCGTGAAGAGTTGTTGATCGTTTCTCACAACACCGAGCTCTTATCAAAATAATGCAACATGCAATTAGAGATAGGGTATTATAACCATATAAGATGTCAGTACGTGCAGAGAACAAGTGTAATTGGCTATCGCTAGGTAAGAAATACTTTATAGGGAAGACCTGCTATGTATGATCAATGCTGGCAGCATCGATTAGTGATTAGAAATAGTAAACGTCCAATAGTACCATGCCGCAAGTGTGGGGTTGGTGTTTATTCTCGGACACAACTTTTCCGTGGATGTGGTGGTAAAAAAGTTCTTACAAAGATGCTGCGCATTGAAAAACAAGCTCGTATAGACTTTCAAAAAGTGCTTGCTGAAATGATGTCCTAATAGAGACATGGTATATCATGGTATACCATCTGGTGTGACAACCAATTAGAGAAATAACATACTATAGTATAGCAGCGTATGATGAATAACTGAAATAGAACTGCACTTAGAAGAGAGAGAGTCGAAGGGTTGAGAAACTATGTGGTTCAAAACAATATTCTCCTTGATGACCCATCAGATAAAAGAGGAAATCATATTAAAAAGGACCATATAAATGCCATCATCGCTCATAGGTATATGCCAGCCCGCAGACTGGCTCCTGCACCGATTCCTGCTCCCAGAGCGCGAAGGCCTGTTTCTGCACCGAGACCTGTGCCTGCACCGAGACCTGTGCCTGTACCGAGACCTGTGCCTGCACCAAGACCTGTGCCTGCACCGAGACCTGTGTCTGCACCGAGACCTGTGTCTGCACCGAGACCTGTGCCTGCACCGAGACCTGTGTCTGCACCGAGACCTGTGCCTGCACCGAGACCTGTGTCTGCATCGAGAACTGTGCCTGCACCGAGACCTGTGCCTGCACCGAGACCTGTGCCTGCACCGAGACCTGTGCCTGCTCCAAGGTTCAGACGGGCCCCTGGGACAATTACCTTCGCACTTGGTAGATGAATATCGTAGATGGGCACCGATTGGGAGCTGACTCACTAGCCCTTTTGGATGATGTTCGCCCCGCAATTCACCGGAAGGTAGCAAAAGAGGTTGGAGCCATTCGCGGGTTAAAATTCCAGTTAGCACTCAGAGTGGGGCTGAAGAAGGATAATGGCGATGGGGGCCCAAACCCAGTATGTCGCAGCCATCAGATGGATGTCCTGCAAGTGGATGAGATTGGTGCAGCGCTCAACAACGCTTTCCCACGCATGATAGAATATCTTGAGAAATGGACTCAGAGAGAGTCAGGATGGATGGTGGATAGAGTGGAGGACCTCTGGATAAATATTTCCCGGTACCAACCACTACGAGGTGGGTCCTATATCGGTTTGCCAAAAGAACTCAAAGTTAAAAAGACTATTATCAATGTGAAAAATCGTGATGATAATTGTCTTTGCTGGGCTCTCCGATCTGCTCTGTTTCTAGCCAAGATACATCCAGAAAGATGCAGCAAGTACCCCTCAAAAGACGGCTTAAATTTTGAAGGAATAGATGCTCCAGCTCCACTCTCCCAGATCGGGAAGGTTGAAAAACAAAACAATCTGGCTATTAACGTCTTCGGTTGGGATAAAGGGGTGATCGTTCACAGACTCAGCAAACAAGACAAGAACATTCCCAGGATCAAATTTCTATTGATTAAAAAGGCATGTGAGTCCCACTACACGTGGGTCAAAAGCCTCAGCCGCCTGCTCTTTGATCAAAGCACCCATCGAGAGCGTAAGCACTTCTGTGAAAAGTGTCTGCATGGCTATTCCAGGGAAGATCTGCTTGAGGCCCATATACCTGATTGCATGGGAATTGGTCAAACAGCTGTATGTATTGACATGCCGAAAGAAGGCGAAAATAAGCTGTCCTTTCAGAACTATCACAAGCAGCTTTCAGCGCCCTACGTAATCTAGTCAGATTTTGAGGCACTCACTTGTAAAATAGATGGCCCTGGATCCAACCCCGCACAATCCAATACCCAAGAGATTTAACAGCACGAAGCGTGTGGCTATGCTTATGTTGTGGTCAGGTGTGATGGTCGCACAGAACTTCCTGTAGTATATCGAGGGGAAATGCAGCTGAGAAGTTCCTTGAAGCTTTGCAGCAGGAAGAAACTAAGATCAAAGCAGTCCTGGCAAACCCTCGACCTATGATAATCACCAGAGAGGATTGGCGCGCACACCAGACAGCACAGTATTGTCATATATGTCAAAAACCCTTAACATGGTGGCTCTGTATGCGACCACTGCCATACCACAGGTAAGTACAGAGGTGCTGCGCACAATGCTTGTAACCTAAAGTTGCGTCTGAGCCCCAAAACAACCACAATCCCAGTTGTGTTCCATAACCTGCGGGGCTATGACTCTTATTTGATCATGCAAGCCATCAACAAAGTGAAATAAGATAACATCCCCAATAACATGGAGAAATATATATTCTTCTCTCTAAGTCAGTTAACGTTCATCGATAGCGCACAATTCCTGCTTGCGTCATTGGAAAAGCTGGTTGCGGCTAACGACTCTGTTGACTTCCGTATCACAACTGAATATGAACCGACTGTTGAAAAGAGACAATTGTTATTGCGTAAGAGGATTTATCCATATGGGTATATGGATTCTTGGGAACGGTTTGGGGAGTGCTTGCCTCCGCAAGATGCCTTCTATAGCAAGCTTACGGAAGAACGTATCTCCAATGAGAATTATCAACATGCACTGGAGTTTTGGGGGCATTCGAATGTGATACTATGGGATATTATCACGACCTATACCTGCGGACTGATGTGCTTCTACTAGCTAATGTGGTCGAGATATATCAGAAGACTTGCTTGCGGCAGTATGGTCTGGATCCAGCACACTATTATACAAGCCCTGGATTATCTTGGTATGCACTCTTGAACTATACAGCTGCAGAATTGGAAGTGTTAACCGACTATGACATGCACCTGTTCTTTGAGAAAGGTATGAGAGGTGGTATTTCTATGGTATCCAAGCTATGTTGTACACTACCGGAATTTACAACTCTACCTCTCTCTAGGTATGAAGCTGACAAAAATGCATCGTGCAATTCGGTTCGATCAAAGCAAGTGGATGGAACCCTACATCAGAATGAATACAGAACTTCGCAAGAAGGCCTAAATCAGCTTTGAGAAGGACCTCTACAAACTGAAGAACAATAGCGTCTTTGGTAAGACTATGGAAAATCTGCGTAAGCGTGTAGACGTCAAGCTCGTGAGAGCCTCGGAAGATGACAAGCTTCGCCGGTGGATAGCTAGTCCCGCGTTTGCAAGGCATGTGGTATTTGATGATGATCTAGCCACCCTACACATACACAGACGCCGGCTGATGCTTAACCGACCAGTCTACGTTGGGATGTGTGTCCTGGACCTGAGTAAATAGCTGATGTACGACTTTTATTACAACAACATGAAGGAGCAAAATGGGGAGCGGTGCAATCTTCTCTATACGGATACGGATAATCTTCTACTTGAAATTCAAACCGAGTTCTGAATCACACCTCTATGACACAAGTAATTATCCAACAGACCACTCGCTCCACAGCACCACGAACAAAAAGGTGCTTGGCAAAATGAAAGACGAATGCGCTGGAGTACCCATTAGCGAGTATGTAGGACTTCGACCCAAAATGTATTCTATCCCAAAGGAAGATGGTGGTGAGATCCAAAAAGCAAAAGGCGTTAAAAAGTATGTTGTGAGAAAAAAAATACACGACATCAGCAGTACAAAGAAGCACTATATGACAGCAAGACATTTCGTCATGGTTTAAATCTATTGGGAGGCGAAAACCACATGCGAATGAATACAATTTCCTTGTCACCTCTCGATACCAAGCGCTGGAATGTGAGTGGATCACCCACCACTATGGCCTTTGGCTACAGGGATTAAGCATACAATATATATATATATATATATATATATATATATATATATATATATATATATATATATATATATATATATATATATATATATATATATATATATATATATATATATATATATATATATATATATATATATATATATATATATATATATATATATATATATATATATATATATATATATATAAAGGAAAAAATATATATAAAAATAAAATGATAAATATATATATATATATATATATATATATATATATATATATATATATATATATATATATATATATATATATATATATATATATATATATATATATATATATATATATATATATATATATATATATATATATATATATATATATATATATATATATATATATATATATATATATATATATATATATATATATATATATATATATATATATATATATATATATATATATATATATATATATATATATATATATATATATATATATATATATATATATATATATATATATATATATATATATTTATATAAATTGAATACGTTGCAGAAAAAAGAAAATACAACTTTCCAACCACTCCTTATGTCCCTAAAGTAACTTTATCAAAAACTTAAAAAAAGCAAGACGTTTCGGTCATTCGACCTTCATCAGTTGAACAAATGCAAGTAAGTGATAAAACTATAATAAAGCTAATGTACATTAAGTGGAACAAATTACAAGAGCCGAAACTGAATACAAAGAAAATAACAACAAACAAAGTTGGGAGCGAGGGAAGGTCTATGATGTGTAACTAATCCGGCTTTTTGAATGAAGTTCTTGTCTTTTGTTCGTATGGCTGCAAAGTGTGTAATTGGGCTGTCCAATATACCTCTCGTGTAAGCAGCTTTTTTTCGGTGTTTTAAGAATCTGTAATTCTTTCAAATGGGATGAATTGAAAGTCGGAAAGGTTATGGGGGGTACGACAAAAATGGACAGCAACTTCACAAGTCTTTTTGTTGGTAACCATCGAAGATTTGTGATTGCGAAAGCGCACTTTAAATTGTGTGGATGTTGATCCCAGGTATTGAAGTTTACATTTTAAGCATGTTATAAGATAGATGGCATTGCGTGAAGTACAAGTCATATTTTGTTTTATTTTATAGTGGCGTCCAGTGGCCTCGCTTTGAATGGTGTTTGTAACTTGCGAGAAGTTTTGGCACAAATCGCATTTACTGCAACATTTAGAATAACCTCCTATCTCATGCTCACTTGAAGGGGTGGGTTTGAGATTAGAGGGGGCAAGAATTTCTTTCAGATTTTTAGTTCGTCTGAAGGCTGGGAATATTGATCCTTCTGGGAAAATGTCTTGGAGAGTTTCTGCAGTTTCTAGTAAGGGTAAATGTTTTCGCATTATTTTAGAAATATCAGGGAGGCGGGGGTTAAAGTCTATGACAAGAGGAAATTTCTTTTCTTTAGGTTTAGGTTTAGTTTGCAGTAGCTGATGTCTGTTCAGTTTGGTAGCCCTATTAAATTGTTTGTCTATTAAATCCGGTTTGTAGTTTTGGGCTTTTAAGTAATTTTTGTATTCCAGACATCTAGCTTCCAGCAGATGATCAGATAAGCAATTACGGCGAAGCCTAAGGGCTACACCGTACGGGATGGCATTTTTACAATGCGATGGGTGGGAACTGTTGAATGGTAAATACAAATGACTGTCAGTGGGTTTAGCATACACATCTGTCTCAATGTAGCTTTCTTTGATGCGAAGTGTTAAGTCTAAAACGTTTAAGCAGGAGTTTGAGTATACTAATTTAAACTGAATGGTGGGGTATAGTGAATTAATGAAGTTAGTAAACTCTAACAACTTAGGGACTCCCAAAGTCCAAATATCTACTATATCGTCCCTATATCGCCACCAGTAATTGGGTCTCACAGGCTCTATTGATTTAGCCTGCTCGTCTAACTCCCCCATAGCTAAATCAGCATAACTACAGGCATTCTTGGGGCCCATAGCGGTGCCGTGTTTTTGAAGAAAATGATGACCCCCAAATTGACTATTATTACTACTAAGGCAGATTTCAACAGCCTCCACAAGGCATTGTGTGGCCGGGAACTTGACTTTTCTGGTATTAAGGTATTTCTTTACAGCAAACAAACCTAATTTATGATATACCACCACACAATTGAAATTTTTAATTCAATTATTTAAATGTTTTCCCCTTTAACACCAGAAAGTTCATAGGTTTCAGATGGGCATGGCAAACTACCAATCCATTGGGTTGAACCACATATAACTGATAATAAGACTTAATAACTTTTCCTGGAAAAATGAGCCCAACTGTGTGACTGCATGTCATAGAGCTAGTGTGTTGCCTGAATCAAGTTTGCCTTCACCTTGTTTGACATAAATAATATTCCCTTTACAAATATGGGTTATTTCTTTTCCAGTGTCCATGAATTCTTCGCCATTGTTTGTTTAAATTTAAGCAATATACACAACAAATCACCAGGCGAATTAAGTTAGGTTTGGGCAGCTAATCTGAAGCAAGTCATACTAACCTAATTTCTTGTTAATGTTAGTCAAGTTCTAAGTTGCATGTGGTCTTGCAAGAATGTAGCTATTAGTCATATCCCACAATACACTTTTTGACATGGCGGCGTTCATGAGGCCGCAGACCAGTAAATTACAGCAATCCTACAATGTCAGCATACAGAAACGTGTTAAAGTAAAACAAATTTCGGCTGAACGATGGTAAATGGTCCAATAACTAGCAAGAATGTAGCTTTTTGGTAGGCCTTCTTAACGGCTAGGTCTGAACTGGAAAAGGTTATGTAGGTAACTTGAATTCTTCAGCCTATTTCATACTACCCGATAGTTCCGAGCCTAAAGTAGGCTTCAATAACTACATGTAGAATATAATATCTTAACTGATTTACAACATGGCTTCCGTGCAAAAAGATCGACTGAAACACAACTGCTCTTAACAATAAATGATATCTCTAAACAAATTGACCAAAACAGTGACGTATCTATGGCTATTCTTGACTTCTAAAAAGCCTTTGATAAAGTCCCACACCAGCGCCTGTTATCGAAACTTTCCGCCTATGGCATTGATGGAAATCTCCTGGCCTGGTTTGCATCATTCCTCAACAACCGCATCCAGCGTGTTGTCTGTGATGGTGAAATCTCTGATTCTAAACAGGTTTTATCCGGTGTACCACAAGGTACTGTTTTGGGTCCATTACTTTTCCTTTTATATGTAAATGACATCCCTGATAATATAAACAGCACAGTTAGACTGTTTGCTGATGACTGCCTTGTGCACAGAACAATTGATAACCCCTCTGACAAACAAATCCTCCAAGATGATCTTAACAAACTCGAACAATGGCAAAACAAATGGCAAATGAATTTTAACCCCTCTAAATGCTACATCGTGTCAATTTCCTCTAAGAAATGCTTTAAATTACCTGTTTATACCTTATGCAACCAGCCACTAAAACATGTCAACTCCCACCCATACCTAGGTGTTGAAATTGATAATAAACTTAGATGGGATAAACATATACATAACATAACCAAGAAAGCTAACTCTGTACTTGGTCTATTAAAACGTAACCTCTCAAACTGTCCCACTGACGACGACGAGTGAACACACAATTACAAGGACGGGGTCGTCGCCTGCGTATTCGGTTAAGATAGTAACAATGCTATCACGAAATGCTTAATACGACCCGGACGAGATCACAGGTACGACATACGGACAGACATAACATCGACAACCAAGTCAATGTCCACGGCTTTAATAACCAGTTGTGGTGCACTGATGTGGTGCACGTTGTCGCCGATAGCAGTTACCACGTAACGGAGGTGTACAGGTGGCTAAGGCCGGCCCATAGCTAACGTTAAATAGGCCTATGGCGTTGGCCGACCTTCACCACCTGGGCTAAGGCCTAGGCGTAATGCATATACGGCTTCGATAAGGTTAGGCAGTAATTCCTTTAAAATGCTTTCAACTTTTAATTTGTCATGTTCTGACGTAAAACAATGAGTAATTGATACCTTTTTGGTATCGCGAAAAGTACCTGCACTACACTGAGTGCATGGTTTGTCATTTTTTTTTTTTTTTTGCGCTTGATGACGTCAAAATCAAAGTTGTTATATTAAAGATTGACAAAATTATTTGTTTATTAATCTAAAAGTGCACAAGAGGTAACGATAAAATTAAATCGGCATAAAAAAATTAAATTAACAATTTGCGTAAAATACTAAATTTACACATTTCTTTGGTATATTTTATTTTTCAAAAGCTTAAATCTCTACTGCCCTCACTTGAAATCAGCATGGGCGAGCGACTTAAAACAAAAATATCCCTGTATACGAGTTTCGTCTCTTGGCCTTCGGCCTATACGTATTATAGGGCGAATGACGTCACGCTCTCTGGTCCTGCTGATGCAGTGCAAGCTGATCGTTGCGAGATGGGAAAGCGTTATTTTTGTGATTACTGTGATAAGACATTTCCAGACAACGCTCATAATAGGAAGAAACACTTGTCTGGCTTGCAACACCAAAAACTTGTCAAACTACATTATCAAAGCTTTAAAGGTGGGACTAACGTTAGCATAGGTCCGGGCACAATGTTAGATACGGTTTTACTAAACGTTACCGTACAGTAGGCTTAACTCTGACTAAGGTTAGGCCTACAGTAGGTGTACCAATTCAGCGTAGGATATGAACCAATTCCGCGTATTTTCGCATTTGTTTATTTGTTTACTTCTAGTAATCTATTGCTAAAATCTTACCAATTGTTCACACTCTTAAACATATCATTTTTTGAATTTGACATCTTCATTACAAACATAATGCTGTAGAGTGCGAAGAACGGACAGAGAAAGCTGAAGAAAACATAAGAAAGCAGTTAAAGAATTGTTTGAGTGCAAATTTGAACACACAAAAGACAGGTAATTTCAAAGAGAGCTTACGCCTGATAAATGTCGCGGAGCATTGTAACTCGGTTAGAATGAAATGTATTACGTAGCTGCATAGGACTTAAATAACTCCCTTCAGGCCGTAGATCAGAAACAATGGCAATCAGTGAATGTCAGCCAACAAGAAGAAAAACCAGATCAGTTGGGAAGTAAAATGCCTGGAACGGGTAGGCCTAGATGGGAAGTAAAAGGCTTGGAACGGAGTAGGCCTACAGTATAGGACGAATAACTAGGCTAACGTTAGGATGTGTTCGTGGCGACATTCTTGTGCGAGGACAGAATGGACAGTTCCAGAAAATATCCATACCCCCTCCCCCCATGAGGAACTGGGAATTTCTGGTGGGGGTATTTTGATTTAAAAGACCCGGGGAAGGGTGGTGTTTGGACTTGCAAAATCTGGGGTATTTTGACTTGGTAAATCCGGGGTGTATTTTGACTTCAGAAATCTCAGGAGGTATTTTGACTTGGGAAATCCCGGAAAGGGGTAGGTGTTTGAGAAATTTGGGGGTGGGGTGGGAGAGGGTATTTGAACTTCGGTAATCCCATGGGGGTATTTGGACTTAAAAATCTGGTGGGAGGTATTTGGACCTGGGAAATTCCTGGGAGGGGGTGGTATTTGGATGTGGGAAATCCCAGGGGCTTTTGGACTTTGGGAAATCCCAGGGAAATGTTTGGATATGGAAAATCCCGGGGAAGTGTTTGGAAGTGGGAAATTCCGGGAGAGGAGAGGGGTATTTGTACTTGGGAAATCCCGGGGGGAGACGGTTGGATTTGGGAAATCCCATGGTGGGGAGGGGGTATTTTGACTTGAGAAATCTGGGGAAGGGGAGGGGGTTCCAGAGCCGGGAAATCCTGGGGAGGGTCTAAAAAATTAGTTCCTCAATGGAGGGGGGGTGGGGGGATATGGTCATTTTCTGGAATTGTACAATGTCAATGCATAGGCCTATATGACAGAGTGGCGTGGCATGTGAAATAAGGTGGTGTCGTGACATTTATGACTGGCTGGGATAAGGTGGGATGGCATGGGCGACAGGGTGGTATGACTTTTGGGACAGGATGACATATAATGGAATGTCATCTGGATTTTAGGTGGAATGGCAGAAGAGGTAGGATGGAATGGCTTGTAGGACAGGTTTGACAGGGTGGGATGGCACGTGGTACAGGGAGGGATGGCATGTGGGACAGAGTAGGATGGCACGTGGTACAGCCTACAGGATGGCATGTGGGACAGAGTAGGATGGCATGTGGTACAGCCTGGGAGGGATACATGTGGGACAGGGTGATATGATATATGTTATAGGGAGGGATGACTTTTGGGACAGGGTGGCATGGTATATGGGACAGGGTGGCAAGTCATAAGGTGGGATTTGATCTTGATAGTGTCATGTGGTGACATATGGGTCATGTGGTGGATGGTATCTGGATTACAGGTACAGTATGATTACCTGTAAGGAGGGATATAGGATGGATGGCATGTGGAACAGAGGGGACGGCAATTATGACAGGGTGGAAAGCATGTTATTAGTGGTGAGGGGATTTGTATCGTTTACGATGTGGTTTAAAACTTGAAATCAACCAACAATCAGGGGTCGAATTTCCTACTGTTCCAAGAAAAGTGTTTCTTACATGACGTGTACCTCCGCTTTCCGTTTAGTATGCACTGCAACCGCCGATTAAGGCCAAAATTGACGCTTGCACATCGCACGCCTTGCTAGAGCAAGGGCAACCTAATATGATATTATTATTTGCTTGTCCTGGCACAGCTACGATCTAATTACATTGCCAACACGTGCGTGTGTAATATGATGCCTCTATCTGATGCACGCTGGGATTATTAATGCCCCTATGATAGCATCCTTGCACACTTAATGTATGCAGGAACATGGAATGAATTTTCAAACATGGCTGTTTCAATGAAACAGTTCTTTTTACAAGCATGTGGCATCAATGATCAATGACTTAAATTCTGTTAAAAAGAAATGATGTTGTTAATTGAGATTATCATAAAACTAACTTTTCCAGTAAGAAGAAGCCATTCCCACTTTCCCTGCAATTGTCAGCATAATTATTCATGAATTAACATATGCAAGGCTGCTTGCATGTTTACGATTGTGCGTAACTTGATGCTAAATCATGTAAATACTAATAACCGACCTATGTTTGCGCATATTCAGCAATGTAAAATAGCTCATATTGAAGAGAGGAATTTGTCTTGTTATCAGCAAAAACATTAAAACAGTGTAATCTGATTCGGAACAGTGTTATTTGAGAAAATACTGTTCCATGGAACAGTGGTGAAAATTTTAAATTTGGACCCAATGTATGTGTGCATGCTCATCTCAAGAATGATACTCTGGAATCTGGTCAGTTGTACATATACACAGATACCCCATGATCCATAGATGTGCCCTATTGTTTTTGATGGTGATATCAAGCCTATATATTAATGAGTAGGCAGACCTATTGTAACAATTTTGAAATGCTCATATTTTAACAATGAGATGTCTGTTTTGTTTCATACAGTATTTGGTCCGATTTTGATGTTGTGTAGCATACCTGTTCATGGCATAAAAATGTTTAATTCCGTTAATATGCATAGTAGGTGGGGCTTAATATGATTTTGCTGAAAAGAGCTTGTAAACACAATATCTCAAGAATGATTTAAACTAAATTCCTGTTATATGTGGTATCGGTACAGTCGTTATCCATTCTGCTCTCCTCGCCTTATGGTGGAGATTGAGGATTTGTGAAGTAGCTTCTTCAATTTTTTTTTTTCTTTTGTACATACTGTTGCTTCCCTCCAACTTTTCCATCTAAGCTCTTATCTCTTTCTCCAATGTCCTTCTCCAACTTGCTTTGGGTCACCCTCTTTTTTCACTTTTTTCTGGTGCCTATGGAGTGCTATCTTAACATGATTGCCATCTTCTCTTCTTAGCACATGGTCATTCCATCTCCACCTCCTTGTATAATAAATAATCTTACTTATTGGTATAATTCATCATTGCTTATATCTTCATCGCATCGCCATCTTATTTTCAATATTTTCCTGAGGCAGTTACTTTGAAATGCATCCAATTTATTTTTATCAGATTTGGTAAACTTCCATGTCTTTAAAGTGTAGAGTAAGACATTGGTCTGAAACATTCTAAGCTTGTTTTTTTTTCTTCTTCTGATATACTGTATGTTTGAATCCGAAATTTGACAGATTTGTTTAAAAGTACATGTAGCATGTGCCACGGAATGTATACTTCTGGTATATTCTTCAGTACCTCTCATCTTTTAGAGTGTTTGCTCAGTTACACAAACTTGTTTACATACTCTAGCTCACCAGTTGATAGACCTACTGTTATTGCTGTTTTACTTTATTATTCATCCTCATTGTTTTTTATCTTCTTTTCATTTTCTTAACCCAACATGTGTTCCATTTTCATGAAGTCAAGATGTTTTCGTCTGTAGATTCTCTCTTGTGTTTAAAATTAAAGTGATATCATCAGCATAGTCTAAATGTTCCATCATTTTCTGAGTCTAGGGTTGTCTGTAGGTGTCTTCAAAAGCCAGTCTGAGGATGAAGAGGAATCCAGACATTGCACATCCTCGTCTGACTCCAGTGGTAATATTGAACCAGTCAGATAATTTACCATCAAAATCTGCAGCACTGTAACGCCTCTTACTGTAGGAACATCCCCACCCTCGGGACCGAGCGGTGGCATGGGTAACTGAACAGTTGGATGCCACCCAGTGTCAGGGGGAGAGGGTTATGGAGGGGGAAATACACCAGAGGGGCTATTTATATCACCCCATAAGTACGTCCTCACCCCAGGCATGAACGGGACCACAGATGGGAAAGAGAGGGGGAGGCCTAAGCCAGAAGCTATTCTAACTACTGCCTAAGAAATACGAAGAGAGAGCAGGACATAAATTATGCAAAGATAAATAGGTTTGGATCAAGTTAAACAGTACTTGCTGTTTCTCTCAATGATTCTTATTTACAAGGACATGTTTCCGCAGGGCTTAAAAGCCAGGGCCTAAAAGCCAGGAGCTTACTTCCCTAAAGGAAGCCTCAAAATGCTAATTTAGTACCCTGAGTTTCTTCATCTTGGGGGACAAAAGTAAACTCTGTGGAAAATGAGATACATAACTAGCACCCATAGTACAACTTAATAAATTACAGAAATGCTTAAGGTAATGCTCGAATGAGTCTTAAAAAAGAACAAAGTTTCAAATAACCAGGAAGCACCTAGCTTCCTCAAAATGGACTTCTAAAAGGAAGAATTTGACAGACAGAATAACAAGAAACGTTCCCTTCTCAAGCAAGTTTTGTTGCAAACTAAATCTATAAACCTTAATAAATAAAACCAACACTCCTAAAGAAACTTACTGGGGCATGGGCTCATGAAACTAATATTTCATGAGACCAGCATCATAATTTTAGGGCTGGTACAGAGGGGACCTGAAAACTTTTCCACGAAGAATACCAACCGTCTATGCCAGAAATCCCTAAAATACCCAGCAAGGGTGAATTCAGAAATTACCAAGTGCCACGCCCTTGCCCTTACACATATTGTACAAGCCTAGTGCCGAAATTAGAATAATCAAATGTGTAGCAGCTAGAAAAACAGGAGGGAAGGGACCGGTGTCCCTAAAATCTGACCCGGATCCCGGACTTTGCTCCGCTTAAAAGAAATGAATAGAATTAAGATACATTACACTTACAACGAGCCATCATGTCGCCGGTAGCCTCCGCCTGTCAAGCTGTATCCAGACACACAAAAATATCAAACTATGGCTAACCAGTCAAAATACATAATCAGTTTGGGTGTTCCCAAACAGAACTACGAGCTAAATTAACAATGGAAAGGAATGCAGTCCATGGCGCTGGCTATGTGGATGGCTGGGACACCGGGACCTTCACAAAAGAAAAGCAGCAGGAAACATGTTAATGAGTATATGAGACGTAGATACCTAAACTTTTGTGAACTTATGTTCTCGCATTCGAATATCACATGGCTCCTACATTACGTGAATATTAACAATCAGATAACAGTTATGACCAGCTAAGCAAAATACAGGAAATAAGCTAAGTGACAACCTCGGGGGCCACACTTCACCCCCCCCCCCCCCTCTCCCTTCTTCATCAAAAGGATGTGCCCTCGATGTTCATCTATAAGTAATATTCAACAATTCAAATTTACCAATCATACATGATCACTAAACTTCTTTAGCATACTTATTGCACAACTCCTTTATCTATTTTACTGCAGGTACGCGGCTGGGGTGCGTACACAACCACTTTTACTCTTTACTTTTCACAGAGTGTGTGTCAGTTCTCATCACATTAAAACTCAAATCAATCAATTTAAGTTGAATAAGACACGTTTTCCAAAGAGTACTCTCCATTAAACCATCTCACTAACCTTTCTTCCCACAGTCTTTTGAAAGCAAAAGTTCATGCCACAATCATTTTATTACACTTCTCCACTTACTACACTATTTTGGCTAGAGTTCATAACCCATTTTTTTCCCAACAGGTCCTTATCAACACACAAAGAGTTTTTATTACACATGGTGGCCAACCAGGCTAATATCGCTGGTAGTCTTCCATCCAGACCTGAGGTCGTCGCTTTCTCCTTGGTCTCTGGGGTTCTACAGTATGTTCCCTAACTCTGACTCTCTCAACTCATTTTCAACCTGTTCATTTCCCTCAATAAAGTCAATATCATTCATTCCATTGTCCTTATCAACTAACACTGTATGCCCATCACTGTCGCTTCCTGGCTCTTGCTCTGCCAATGGTGGTGCCCCTTCGCTCTGGCTTTTAATTTCTTGATCTGAGGTAAGGTAAAGTTTCAATTTATCAAATGCGCAACCTTTTTCGTGTGCGAGTTCATGTTCTGCAACCTATATAAACAATCATAAACTTTGCTTATTACCACAAAAGATCCATCCCATCTTAAGTGTAACTTAGGGGATCTGCCCCCGACCTTTCCATGCACTGTCACCCACACCTGGTCGCCAATTGAGTACGGAGTTCGTTTGTTTAAAACGAGTCTATCATGAGGTCCATGGGTAGTGCAATCAAAACGTTTGGAGAGTACCATGTGGTCTCCTGTGGACTAGAATGGTAAGCCACTAAAATGAATGGAATATGCATATCCCAATCTCTTTGGTTTTCATGAAGATGTACTGAGAGCATCTGCTCAAGGATAAATCTTTCAAGCAAACTCGTTGGACTGAGGTCTATAAGCGGGTGTGTGAGTTTTCTCTACCCTACCCTAACACTTTACATTATTCTTGAAAAAGGTTTGACTTAAAATCAGCACTTTGATTGGTGTGAATTAATTGCGGTACACTGAATCTAGCAATAAATTGCTCCACTAACACAGAGGCAACAGTAACAGCTTCTTGATTAGGCACTGGATATGCTTAGGTCCAGCGGGTAAATAATCAGCCAACACCACGATAGATTTGTTACCATTGTAAGTCTCTGGGAGGACCTAGAATATCAATTGCGACCTGCTGTAGGGGTTCGCCAACTTTTACTACCTCCATTTGGGCTTTAATCGGTCAATGCTTAGCTACACAGTAAATGAATTAGGACAAAAAGAGCCATGTAGTGGCCATTTTGAAATTTGACCCCTAAGTTGGCTATTTTATATTATGAAAATTACTTTTTTGAAATTGGTGCATCCAAAGACCTACAAATAGATACCATAATTACTTTTAGTTGGTCAATGTTTAGCTATAGGACAATGGGCTGGAGGTCACGTGGCGGCCATTTTGAAATTTGACCCCTAAATCGGCCGATTTTGAAAACGCCTTTTTTTAAATCAGTGCATCCAAAAACCTACAAATAGACACCTTTAATCGGTCAATTTTTAGCCACATAGTAAATTGGGACCACCACCACCCAGGGAGCTCCTAGCACACTTTAGAATTGATTGGTGTACGCCATCCTATTCAGCGGAAAATATATCTTAAGAATTACTTTTTTCATGTAGCTGAAGTATTCATAGAATAGTAGAACTATTGTACTACCGTCGGCGTTCGCGTCCGGTAAAGTTTTGGTTAAAGTTTTGGTTAAAGTTTTTGTAACTTAAGTTATAAATGGTGCACATTCATGTGACTTGGCACAGGGGTAGTGGACATGGGTACTGATCAAATGAGCATGATTGGATGGTTGTGTGTGCATACTAATTAGCTTATTTGCATAACAATGAAAATATTTGTCAAGTTAAGTTTTGGATGAAGTTTTTGGATAAGTTTTCATAACTTAGGAATGGTGTACATTCATGTGACTTGGCATAGGGGTAGAGGACATGGGTTATGGGTACTGTTCAAATGAGCATGATTGGGGATTGTGTGTGCATACTGATTAGCTTATTTGCATAACAATGAAAATATTTGTCAGGTTTAAGTTTTGGTAAAATTTTTGGTTAAAGTTTTTATAACTTAAGTTATGAATGGTGTAAGTTGGCATATGTTCAAGTGAGCATGATTAGGGGTTGTGTGTGCATACTAATAAGCTAATTGCATAATGATGAAAATACTTGTATCTATGATATCTCTCAAATTAAAGTGGATGTGGGGATTTTGTTTGCACAAATGATGATATATGGGAATAGCATTGTTTACACTTAATGTCTGAGGTGAAGTGCACATTAATTTGGTCATTTCCATAACAATAGACCCGTACAATATGTTTAACATACATGAGCGCATAACTTAAATTATGAATGATGTACTTTCATGTAACTTGGCACAGGGGTAGAGGACATGGGTACTGTTCAAATAAGAATGATTGGGGGGTTGTGTGTGCATACTAATTAGCTTATTTGCATAACAATGAAAATATTTGTATCTATGATATCTCTTGAATTAAAGTGGGAGTGGGGATTTTGTTTGCACAAAAGATTATGTATGTGAAGACCATTGTCTGTACTTTATGGTGAGGTGTAATGTGCATATTGATAAGGTTGTTTGCATAACAATAGACTTGCATCAATATTTAATCTTAGATAATAACTTGGTACTTGTTACAGGGATAGAGGACATAGGTACTGTTCAAATGAGCATTATGTGGGGTTGTGTGTGCATAGTAATTAGTTTTTTTTGCGTAACAATGAAAATATTTGTACATATAATATCTCTTAAATTAAAGTGGGAGTGGGGATTTTGTCTTACACAAATGATCATATATGTGAAGAGCATTGTCTACACAATGGTGAGGTGTAGTATGCATATTAAGTAGGTTATTTGCATAACAATAGATTTGAGTACAAAATATTCAACCCAGATAATAACTTGCTATTTGGTTCAGTGGTAGAGGGCATTGGTATTGTTCAGTTGAGCATGATTGGGGGAATGTGTGTGCATAATAGTTGATGTAGAAAGCTTAGCCTCTCCTATGCTTTTAGAGTCCTCACCAACACCCAGAATCCTGTTTACAACCTCATTAGGTACCTCAATTTCTCCACCCTCTTTGATAGGACTAAAACCCTATCCCCTCCCCTCAGCTTATGCATTAGATCAGACCTCTTCCATCTCGGCATCAATCCCGCCACTCTCTGCACCTTCTCATGGCCCACTTTTCCTCCTTGGGCCACCCCCTCCCTTCTGTCCACCTGGGCCTCTCCACTCATCACAAAACTCAAACCCACCCTAACCTCTTCACCAATCTCCACAACCAAATCAAAGACCAACTCTCAAATTACACCCCCATCTATACTGATGGCTCCAAGGAAGGCAACAAGACAGCTGCTGCTGCCGTCATCCAAGATATCACCCTCAGTAGCAGACTTCCTGACTACTCATCCATCTTTTCAGCCGAGGCTAAGGCCATTCTCCTCGCCCTCAACTTTATTGTGTACTCTCCGCTCAGCCACTTTGCCATTTTCTCCGACTCAAAGGCTGTTCTTACTTCTTTACTCAATCTTAAATGGGATAAGCTCACATGCCACCTCCTCCTCCAGAAACTCCTTTCTCCCACCCTCTGCAGGAAAAGTATTCTTTTCTTCTGGATACCCAGTCATGTTGGCATCCCAGGCAATGACAGGGCTGATGCAGCTGCTAGGCTTGCCCTCAACCCCCTCCCTGCCCCTTTTCCCAAACCCTCTCTGACATCAAACCACTTATCGCTTCCCTTGTTTGTGATCGCTGGCAAACCTTATGGAACTCCCAAATTGATAACAAACTCCATGTCATCCAGCGAACCCTCACAATCCATCACGTTCTCCTTGCTTGTCCCCTGTATAACCTTTCCAGAGCTTCCCTCGCTCCCCACAAGTCAATTGCTGAGTTCTTCCAGAAAAATCCTCTGGATAAAATTATCTCCTTCCTTTATCATGCCTCCCTCTAAAGCCTTATTTAATTCTCCTCTTCCACCCCCTCTCTACTTTATTTTTGTTTCAACCATGCACCTCCCGTCTCAATCACAGCTTTCTGACCTTTTGTTCTTGAATTTCTCTCATTTCCCCCCGGTTTCTTTTCCTTCCTACCTCTAGAATGATCTGACCTCTCAGGAACAATTTGACCTTTGTTGTCGTGGTGCCGTTAAGCACTCATCAAACAAACAAACATAGTAATCAGCCTATTTGCATAGAAATGAAAATATTTGTATATGTGGTATCTCTTGAACTAAAGAGGGTATGATGATTTTGCTGAAACAAATGATCACACAGTATATGTGAAGACATTGTTCTCACTTAATGATGAGGTATAGTGTGCATTTGCTGCAATATGTTTGACCTGAGATTAAAAATATATGGCTTATAGCTTACTAACTTCACATTTCTAGTTTTGTTATGATATTTACATTCCTGACATACATAGCAATCAAAATGTTTGTCTTGCCATGAATAAAGAAGCAAAAAAAGTTTCCTCCCTTCCAAAGAATGTTAAATAAGGGGTGTGGGAAATATAAACAATAAGCAGAATGTGGGGTAGAAGATGACATGATGATAAAGTAGCTGAAGGAATTAGGATGAGGTCATGTGGGACAGGGAAGAATTGTATGTAGGGCAGGGTGCGGTGGGATGTTGGTCAGGATGTGTTGGCATGTTAGACAGGGTGGATTGGCATGTAGAACAGGGTGGGTTGGCATGTGGAACAGGATGGGTTTGCATGTGGAACAGGGTGGGTTGGCATGTGAAACATGGTGGGTCGACATGTGGGACAGGGCGGAATGACTTGTGGTGGGATGTCATCTGGATTTCAGTTGTGATGGCATGTGGGTCATGCAAGTGGTGGAATGGCATACAGTATCTGGTTTTCAGATTTGATTGCATGGAGTATAGTTGTGGAATGACATTTGGGGACAGGTTGGGATAGAATGTGGGACAGTCTGGAATATGCATTATTAGCGGTGAGTGTATTGTATCATTTCCAATGTCTAGTTTGTCATACGTTAAGCAATATTGTTTCGCATATTTTGCTTTAATGTCATTTTACATTTTTCATGCGGCTTGACTGACATATTTTCTTAAATTGGAATTGTAGTACAATCCAGGATGTAGTTCTGGGAATGTGTAGGGGCTGGGGGAGGATACAGGTTAAATAGGGGGTTGAATGGCATTCTTTCATTGGCATTGGCAAGTCAGGGCCTCTCCTTTCTTTGTTATTCAATTGATAAAATTAAAATAGGTGTTGTAGTTATAAAGACTGCTAGGTTTTTCATGTTTTCTTAGTTGAGCTTTTTTTGATATTTTAGATATTTTGAAACTTGTAGTGCAAATGAAAATGTAAGTGCATCTTTCAAAGTTAAAGAAATTTAAAATCATCTGCCTCCTATTTCTGTATATACTTGCCTCTATCAGCCCAACTACTGTAGCTTTGAATAGTCGAGCATACTGTCCTTCCGACAGTTATAGTTTATATAAAGTGAACACCATTTCCCACTTGAGTTGCTTTGTGAGACAAACTAATGGATTGGTGATAGAGATATAGCAGGCCCGTCGGAAACCGGTGCGGCAGCTGCCATACCACTTTTCAGCCCTACGCTATACAAATTAAGCAAGTGAAGTAAGCTTTGGCCAATATCTGCTTGTACCACTTCCGATTCTGCCGTACCACTTTCAGATTTTTTTGACGAGCCTGAGATATAGCTTATAATGTTCCAATTCTCACAGCTGGTATAGCTAGCATTGAAAAGGTTATTTTGATCCTGATTTTATTAGGACAGCCTGTAGATTCTCGGAATATCCCCAGTTCATACTTGATCGTTTAGCACCATAATCATACACCCTTCCATCTTAAAGTAACAACAGGACAATTGGTGAAAGTTAACCAACCATTATATTCAGCAATTTACCCAAAATGACCTATTAATCATACGCTGTTCATCATGAAGTGGACATGGTTCTGAGAAAAAGCTATTAAACAGAAGGGTAGAATACTTAAGGCGTCAAGTTAACAGGTCAATACAAAGGGGGAACATTCTTAAATTTGACCTAATCAGGGAAGGAATGTTTCTTTCTGCAGTCTTAATTTAGTAAAGGAAAAACTACTAGAGCCATTTAAGTGTAAGAAAATATTCATTGCACTTTAGGAAAACAATTCAAGTTCGAAATTTGGGAAAAAATGTGCCAATCATGATTTTTTGCAGCAAATGGCAACCTATACCCAATTTCATGTCAAGCAAAGTGAAATTGTTGATCCCAACATTGCTATATGTAGCATGTACACTAAGTAGGAATTGGGGATGTGGACACACATTTAGGGATGTACCGGATCCAAATTTTTGGATCCGGCCGGAACAGGATTTTTCCGGATCCAGGTTGAAATCCGGCCGGGACCGGATTTTTCATTGCTTACAACAATTCTCATAATCTTAAGAAACAAAGGGAAAGGGGTGGGGGCAGGGGATTGTCAAGTTGGCTACTAATGGCTAGCAACCCAACATTTTTTGAAAAATAATAATTATTGGGCATATTGTGATGAAATCAAATCAAAATTAGTGAAAGTTCTGGATTAATCCTAACATCTTTAATATTATAAAACTTGAGACTGTCATACATGTGTTTTTACTGAGGAAGTCAAAAAGTCAAATGACACTATGGAGGGAGGAAAGGGTCATTTATCTAACCTTAACATGTATTTGAAGTGCATGTATGTGCAAATTGTGTAAAAACTAAACTAAAGTAATTAAGGACAGTAACAGGGTAATAGAAATGGATATGAATTCTTTCATGTTTTACATTTGGAAAGTAATTATTCTCTGAATTATTTTTGTGTTATTTCATTAAAACACCTTGGTACCCTGAATTACTTGTAAAACAGTTCGCTTAGATAAGTGCAGAGAAAAAACATTTTTCTCTTTTTCAATAGCAGGAGAATCTTAAGCAATGAAAAATTGTGGAAAACAAATTCAGTCAACCAACATGTACTTTTATCTACAAATTTCATTAATGTCTCTAACTGTAAAATTGTTAACTGGTGTGGTTTTATTTATTATCTGTTACAGCCTAATCTGTTTCAAAATTTCTATTGATTTCAAACAGCTACATGTCTTTATTCCGTTTTAAATGATCATACACGTAACATAAACCAATTTGTTCAGTGTTTTCAAGAAGAAAATACATTATCTATACCGAGAAAAATCCAGATATTCATGTTTGTTTTATAATTCATATAGTTGTAATGTACCACAGTCTCATAATGTAAATCTTCAATTGTTAAAATTGCCAAAAATCCGGTTCCGGCCGGATTTGGAAAAAAATCCGGCCAGAACCGGATTTTTTCCCCAAATCCGGCCGGACCAGATATCCGGTACATCCTTACACACATTTACTGGGTTACCATAAGCTCATTGAGGATATTGCTATTTTACTTTGGTTTCATTCCAGAAAATTGGAATGGGTATCACGTATAGCGTACACACTACGTATAGCGTACACACTACGTATAGCATACACACTACAAAGTGGAGATGGAACATGTGGGACACGGGATGCCATGTGGGATTTAGTATGCCATGTGGGACATGGGATGCCATGTGGGACATGGATGCCATGTGGGACTTAGTATGCCATGTGGGATTTAGTATGCCATGTGGGATTTAGTATGCCATGTGGGACTTAATATGCCATGTGGGCCTTAGTATGCCACGTGGGTGTGAGATGCCATTTTTATAATTAGCTGGGACATATAATATGGTTGTCGATTTGCATGGGCATGTGAACCATGGAGGTATTTACTGTTCTAGTTTATGAATTGAAATGCACCATAGAAATTTGTACGCTCTTTATATCAAAAAGTAGAAATGCATATAGCGATTGCAATAGCAAAACACTGCAAATGTTTAATTCTCTGGTAGGTGAAATCACAAATTCATATTCTTCCCCACCTTAACTCGATCTCTATACTGCTGTGATTTTATTTATTTTAAAACGGGTTTGTGAATTGTATTTTCAACAAAGATATGATAAATAAGTAAAGTTTTATAGAAATCACAAATTCATATTCTTTGTTGGAAAACGACTTGTTTCTTTTCATTATGTATAGTGAGGAGGATATCTTTTGTAGTGATATTCGGGCAAGAAAAGTGTTATATCATCTTAAGGATTTTATGCCATTTTGGGGTATGAAGCACAAGTAATCTACAGAGCTAGGGGCTTCATCCCCTGGACCATGTACTACAGGTTGTGACATGCATGCTTATGCATTCACAATGCCACCAATCCAGCAGCAACATTTGCCAAACATATTTGGTGCACCGCTCCCCACCTTACCTTGATCTCTCGGCTGGTGTGATTTTATTTCTTTTTAAAACAGGTTTGTGACCCCACCTTACCTTGATTTCTCGGCTGGTGTGATTTTATTTCTTTTTAAAACAGGTTTGTGACCCCACCTTACCTTGATCTCTCGGCTGGTGTGATTTTATTTCTTTTTAAAACAGGTTTGTGATAAGTATTTTCAACAAAGATGATTAATAAGTAAAGATTGATAGAAATCACAAATTCAGATTCTTTGTTGGAAAACGACTTGTTTCTGTTTATTATGTATTAATGATTCTCAGGGAGTGGAATCAATCCAAGGGAGAAAAAAACAGACTTTTCAGTGTGCTGGGAGCTGATGGGCAAAGTTTTGGGAATTATCTCTAGTTAGAAGGATGTAAGTTGGCAATGATGTAATTGTATAAGGTTTATCTAAAATAATAAGGGGCTGTGACAACATGTGTTAGGCCTACCTACATGCATCATTTCAATTAAGTAAAGTGTTAGAATTATCTTTTTGAATAAGAAAATGTCTGATCTGTGATATTCCTGTATCTTAACCCTTAAATACCCAGACCAAGTGTGTCATGCTCGATTGGGGACATACTTTTTCAAAAAATAGTGTTCTTTGTCAAATAGGCCCACAGCAGTGATCTTGGTATCATTTAAAAGAGCTCTAATCTTTCAGAAAATATAACTTTTTGATGGTGGTTATATTGAAAAATTTTGCGAACAAATGGATTGAAAAAGAGACAATTAAAAAATGCACAAAAGTTAACAAAACAACCTTTTTTTTTTCTTTATAAACTTCCTTGCCATACTTCCATACCTAGCTTTTGCTGGAAAAGCCATGAACAGCCATGAAAAATATCTTCCCTTAGAAGAAATGGTCCGTCAATCATTCACAGTTAATGCACATTATTACCTCAGGCATTATGATACACAGCTTTTTTTATCATCAGTTTGAAAACAAACTTTTCCCACTAAGACACCTTACACGGATGAGTGATTCCAATCACAAAAGTGCCTTAATTATTCAGCTCTGCTTTGTGTAATCTTATACACACAAATAGCCTTGGCTGTGGTGTGCATGGTTGGCAAATAAACAATCATTGTTTGGAGTGGAAACATAATACACTGCACAGGAAGTCGGGTTGATAATTGTCATACCTGAGTTTTCAGGATTAACTCGGGTGTCGGGTGCAGGTAGGCTTAAAGAGAAACTTTTCAGCATGACTGTCAAAGTATCCAATTCCAGTCGAATTTTGACTGCTCCTACCATCAATATCTTTTTTTGGCAAAATTTGTGCCAAATTTGATGTTTTTTAGCCTTATAAAACCAAAATTTTGAAAAAATACATTTACCGTACGCGAAATGTATCGTAACAAAGGCCAAGCCATGTACTTTCGATTGATATCAAAAAGAGTATCCCTCTCTAATCACATTTAATTTAAGTAATTATAAAGCTCTTTCACAGTTAGTCATTTTGGTCTAGTGGCAAATCTCTGTGCACAGCACGCGGATAGCCCGCATTCGATCCCTGTACCGGACTCGCGGCTTTAGTTTTTCCGCTAGTAATTACAGCGGTGATTTTTTTGTTGTTGTTTATTTTCATTGTTTTTGCATGTTTTGCTTTGAGAAGAAAAAATATAGACTGGTATCAATGGAAAGGAAATCTCACAAACAATCTAAATTTGTAAAAAATCCTCTTTCATTAATTTACAAGAAAAAACACTTAGTCATTTTGGTCTAGTGGCAAATCTCTGTGCACAGCATGCGGATAGCCCGCATTCGATCCCGCACTGGACTCGCGGCTTTAGTTTTTCCGCTAGTAATTACAGCGGTGATTTTTTTGTTGTTGTTTATTTTCATTGTTTTTGCATGTTTTGCTTTCAGAAGAAAAAAATTGACTGGTATCAATGGAAAGGAAATCTTACAAACAATCTAAAAATGTAAAAAATCTTCTTTCACAAGTAAAAATAAAATCTCAAAAAAATTGGCCTAATTTGGCCTAAAATGTGCAAATTTGTATACATTGTTGATAATATCTTTAATTTGACTTTTTTGATTGAAAAGTTGATTGTCTTATTTTTTATATAAACTAAACTTGTAGTGGTAGAAAATGAAAGGAAAGTTGTGAAAATTAATTTTGAAAAGAAAATTCCGAAATGTATTGTCACAATTTGAAGCCCTGGGTCTTTTAGGGTTTAATAAGGGTACATATTGCCATTAAGTTTCAAGAAAGTGAATTCAATTGTGGTAATGTCCCACTTAAGTCCTAGTAACATAGACTGTATTTCTATATAAAAGAAAGAAGCTGTATGCAGATATGTTTGTTTTTCATTATACAGATCCACAGGAGATTTTGACAGAGGAATTAAATAAAAGACCATGTAAGAAGTATCTCACGAATGGTAAGTAGGAGAATTTTCATGTCTGTTACATAGCCATGAAAAGAAACAAAATTGTGAAGAAAGCATTCATATTCTTATTGGATGTGTCAGAAAAGTAGTAATGCAGATTCTAGTGAGGTTTAGTAGAAAATGTGCAGAAAGTTTGATGAAAATGTTTTTTTATATTGATTTTTTTTTATATTAATTAACACTTGTTAAGAAAAGGGGGCTCACCTTCTACAGTAATTTTCACACCTGTCAGTTCTACACAAATAAAGCAGAACTTAATACTTAAATATCTCCTTAACAGAATAAGAAATTGTGTTTCTTTTAAATTCTTGATTAAGCACCATCCCTTTTCCATGACCTCACATTTAGGTAAAGGAAATTAGGGCGGATTTTGGGATTGCAATTGCAAGATGAGAAGTACAAAACAATTTTGGTATTTTTTAAAAGTATTTTTCCAGACATTATCATACATGAAAAACTACCCAAAGTCCCTTTTGGGGAATATACTCAAATGATGTCATTGAAACAGCTATATTCGGAACATTTGTCATACTGGAATCTAAGTAACAATCAGGGAACAAATCATAAGGCACCACAGCCCCATCCGTGCACTGCAGTTTACTTTATTAAATCAATATAGACTAAATTGTAGATTGTTTAAGCGCACATTTTTCATGGCATTACACATTGAGTGAAGTATGGTGCATTGACCTTCATATTACAAGGGCTTTGTAATACCACTTCAAAAATTGAATTACAAAATTTTCCAGTCCGAACTCCAGTTGATCAAGTTTCTCTTCAGAGGACACTATTGAACCTTGCAAACACCTATTTGTCTAAGGGACTTGCCTACCTGCCAGAAAAAATACAGGAGGGCTCATCTTTCCATTAGGAAATCTTTTCAGTACCCCAGCCAGGATGTAATGCTGTCATGTATTTTAAGCAATTTGGTATTAGTTGTTCTCTCCTTGTACATTTGTAGGTGATTGTAACTTTTACCCCAACTGCAGATTTTCACATCTGACACCTGAATGGGAGCAGCAGTTACGTAGAGGTAGGTAATGATTATAGGTACAATATACTAAATGAAACTTATTTATAAATGTTAAAAAGGATAATTCAAGAAATCTTCTCTGTGTAAACTTTTAATGCATTGAATTGCTGGTGCTGGTTGCCTTCTACCATTACCATTACCATCCATGCACATTTAAGTCATTTATGATATTTTTTCAAAGAAATTAGGGATGAATATGATATGTCACTTTAAAGGCTTGAAGAGAATTTTGTTGAACCATGCACTTCTTTATTTGACCCCCTGTTATCCACAAATGGGCAAGGTTGTTTGAAAAAGTATTTATTTACATGGTAGTAAATTACCTGCAGCTTAATTTAAGTACAGTGGGAGGAACTTGAAATGTAAATTAGTTAATACTCATACATTTCATATATCTCTATATTTTTACATTGTAGAACTGTAAACTGCACAAGTTATTGCAATTTCAATTTCGTTAACAAAGTAGGAAGGAATTATATGAAAGAGTCGAGTATTACTCTGAAAAGGCTGAACTTAGTAATTGTCCGTCATTGTTACAAAACTAGCAAGTTGTGTACAATTATTGTAGCCTCTGAGAATATACATACAGAGCACAAAAGCACATGTTCTGTAGCAAAATATAATGCTAAGCTAAAATAGTTAGTCCAGATTATTAATATTGTTAAAAGTTGTAATAATTCACCTAAAGTTTAACCTCTAATTAAAAATGTACCTGAGAAAAAGTAATCTAATTATGTAATTATGTAATTATTTTATTTTTACTTACCAGAAATGTGACAATTTTGTGTCTGAAAATTGCGATAAAAAAATGGACTAATATTGATACCAATAAAATTCCTATAAATCATGGTTCACATTGGGAGGAGCTGTAAGAGTAGAGGGGTGGGCCTACACTTTCAAAATTTGAGTTTTATTTGATACATAGTTTTTTTAATAAAAAATGATAGTTGGCAAAACTTTTATTTTTTCAGTAACTTTTTAAAAATGGGATTTCAATCTATTGTGTTGATTTGGGACTAAAAAAGGAAAATATCTTTCTTTTGTATAAAGCGATAAAATTATTCACAGGATATGAGTCATCATGTTAACTAAAGTCTCAAATCTTATTTACAGACATTAAAACAAAGAAAACAAGAGAGATAGAGAAGCAGATACAGAAAGATAAAGATGGGGAGAGAAAATGCAACATCTTGGATAAATGGCTTGATAAAAGAGGAAAGACATTACAAACTAATGCCACCAAACTTACAAGTTCAGGAGCAAGTTTTGAAAACAATAAAGATGAGCCATTTCATTTACCTCCAGCTTTAAGGGAGATTCATGACCTTCCACCATCCATGATGGCACCCAGCTTTCAAAGGCTTCAGTTTAGTCAGGGATTAATTTGGGGTTGAATACAGGAATTAATGTGTGCATATCTGTGAGTATCAAGAATGTTGATGTTACACAATTGTTGGTAGGGTGCAAAAAGTCAGGAAAATTCCAGAAAGAAATAGGATTTTCAAGTTAAGTTGCTTTCAGAAAAAATGAATTTCTGCTCTTGGAAAGGAATTCCAACTTTCTTGCTTGAAAGGAATTTCACAAAAAGCAGAATTTCTCGTTATAGAAAATGAGAAGAATGAATTTCTGAAACAAATAGCAATTAAAGTGTTTGATGTCTGTCATGAAAGGAAAATCATCCAATGAAGTCCTTGACCTCAGTGGAATTAACATGAAAAGAAATGTTCAGTAGAAACAAGAAGGAATGCAATCCACAGATTTGCTGATATCATCACCACTATAAAAAGTGAAATCGGAGGATATACTTAAATTTCATCAATAGGGCAAAGTCTTGATTACATAATAGCATCTCAGAATTTGCTTGATAACAAAGTAATTACAAATCTTATAGTTGGTGATGCTGTAGATTTACCACATTTACCACCAACCTTTGATATTAATTGCGTAAATAGTGCTTGTCACTGCCACGCGTGCAGCTACATATAAAAGGTCTTAAGTCGGATGTATTTTACTGGCTTCCATTCTTTTATTCAATAGTTCCTTTCTTTCTTTAATGTTGTAAGATTACTGTGAAAAAGATAGATACAAAAAAAATCATAAATATCATAATATTTCAACTTCATATGAATATAACAACATAATGAAGATCAGTGGTGAGTGGTTAATGACTTTGCTAAGCATTTGGAAGTCCTGGGTCCCAATCCTGGTGAATCTCCAATCAGTGGTTTCCAACTGCCATATCAAAGTTGAAGGGTTTGAACAATTACCTTCCAACAGAAGACTTGTAAACAACCATCCAAACCATAATAATAATGTAACATCACTTTAAGATCAATGTAATGTGAAATAGCCTCCTCAATTAGAAGTCTTTAAAAGACGGAATAGCATACATATGATTCATGAATAACCCCCCCACTATATAAATTACCTTCAGAGAACCACCTGAATCAAATATCATATCCTAATGTAGTACACAACATAACCCACTGAAGCCTAAGCTCAGACCCCTAACATTGTACCCCTGAAAGGCTCTTTCAATTTAATACAAACAAGAAAAATATATGAATATAACGTTATGCATCTAATATAGAAATCATTGAAACGTTGATGAGTGGCAGCAAATCCTTTAAGACTTGTTCTTTCATTTATTGGCTTTAGAGTTCTTAAATGCTATATGCCTTCTTGTAGCATTCTTTCAACAATCAGTTATTAAGTCTTCAATATGCATACAAATACACAATTAAAAATCTTTAAATGTCACTGTTCAACTGGCTTCTCTGGCAGGGATTTAACCCTTCAATACAAATATTCTGGTTATGTGACTATCATCGGGGTAGACTACCCTCAAGTCATTCAGGGCATTATTCTGGCCCTCAAAAATCTAAAAATTTCTTTAAAACTTCACAATAGGTTTGTTATCCAACAAAAACAAAAAAAATCCCCAATGTATGTCCCTCGCACACATTATGACTCCTTTGAGATTAAAAAAACAACCTTATTAACTGGTCGATCATGGGTTGTCATCCTTCTGCCAAGAAATACAGAAACAGATCTCACTAGTCCATCATCACTTGGTTTCACGTTTACAACCTTACACATTTCCCACTGATTTCTTGGAACACCTTTTTCACTCAATAGAACGATATCTCTTACCTGTAGATTTTTTCGCCTTTGGAGTCCATTTCTGTCTGGATTGCAAAAAGTTAATGTACTCTTTCTTCCATCGGCACCAAAAGATCTTGGCCAGATATTGAACTCTCCTCCAAAGCTTCTTACTGAATTTGTCGTTATTGACAAAATTGCCTGGTGGTGGTAGTACTACACTGTTCTTTAATGTCAGGAGATGAGCTGGGGTCAATGGTTCTTCACATGCTTCGTAAGACGTGGTGAGAGGCCTACTGTTGATGATAGCCTCTGCCTCAGTCATAAATGTTATTAGCATTTCATAGTTTAATAGTTTTTTATGCTGAAACAAGAGACTGTTAAGGATACTACGTGTAGAGCGAATCATTCGCTCCTAAGCTCCTCCATGGTGACTAGCTGTTGGGGTGTTGAAAATCCAGTCAAAATTAAAATTTAACATCTCATGCAATTTGCTGTGACTCATCTCTTTTAGTGCTGCTTTTAGTTCTCTTTTAGCACCAACAAAATTTGATCCTTGGTCTGCCCGTAATTGCCTGACAGCACCTCTTCTGCAGATAAATCTTCTGAAGGCGTTCAGAAAAGAGTCGGTGATCAGCGAATTGGCAACCTCCAAATGGACTCTTCTGGTAACCATGCAGGTGAATATCACACCATATCTCTTTTCAGTCTTTCGGCCATTCCTTGTCATAAACGGTCCAAAACAGTCTACTCACTATACAAGAATGGTGGTGCCGGTTCAATTCTGTCAACTGGCAAATCTGCCATCTGAAATTCTGGGCTTCTCCGCAATCTTCGACACAAGACACAATTGTGAATGTATCTTGACACGCTTGACACTCCACCAATTATCCAGAACCCAGCTTGTCCAATTGTATTCAATGTTATTCCTCGTCCTTGGTGGTGCACTTGGTTATGAAAATGACTAACTATCAGCCTGGTCAGATCACCTTTGGCGGGTAGAATTAATGGGTGTTTTAGCTCTTGTGGCAAGTTGGACCTCTTCAGACGGCCACCAACACGAATCGGACCATTACAGTCAATGATTGGGTTTAATTTCGCCAAGTTAGTTGTCTCTGCTGAACATTTTTCACTATCAACCTCTTAGCTTTGGTCTGATCATCGACTGTCACCTGTCCTGTCCTCTTTGTGCCCTTCAACATGCTTATGAAAATCAAACATTTGGAAAGAATACGCCTTACCTTGTTCCATGACGACTTGGTCTTTAACAACTCTGGGTCCAGCTGAGGAATCACATGTGACGCATAGACCCTGGTCTTCTTAACTTTAACATCATCATCATTTATTTTTGAAAGATCAATTTCATTGATGTCATAATTTCCTTCTCTGAGAAACATTGGACCATGCCCCCACATGTCACATCTCTTCAAGTTTTCTGCACGAAGTCCTCTTGATGCAATGTCAGCCGGGTTATTCTTGCTGGAGACATAGTGCCATTGTTCTGGGTGACTCCCATCACGTATTCGCCGGACTCTGTTTGCAACAAAGGTGTGGAACCTTCTCGCTGCATTGCTTATGTAGCCCAATACTACTTAGCTATCTGTTCAAAAGTGTTCCACGATGTAATCATAGTGCAGTTCTTCTAGTAAGATTGCTGCAATCCTCACTGACACAACCGCTGCCATTAATTCTAGTCTTGGTATCGTTGTCACCTTCAATGAGCATACTCAGCACTTGCTGATCAATAATGACACCTTCACATTTCCATGTTCATTCACTAGCCTCAGGTATGTGCACTGTCCATATCCCATTTTACTGCATCACTGAAGTGATGTAACTCTGCAGATACAGTTTTGGACGGTTGATCTTCAATGGGTTTGTAACATCTATCAATGATTATGTCTTTCAAATGGGAAAGCTGCTTCTTTTAATCACTCCACTCTTTGATAATTTCTCCAACAACTGGATCATCCCAGTCAGCTCCTCCTGCGCACACCTGTTGCAAAATGCATTTACCCAACAAGACATAGGGCCCCACAAATCCAAGGGGTTCAAAAATGACACTCACTGTTGATAATATGCCTTTTCTTGTTGCTGGCTTATCCTTCAATACAGCGTCAAAGGTGAAAATATCTTCCGAAGCATTCCATAATACACCAAGGGTGCGGTGTGTTCAGTTGGCAGGTCACTGAGGTCCAACTTGTTTACCTCAGCTGCAATGGACTCTGTTGGTAGGGTCTGCAGCAATAAGATGAATTCGAAATGAATTTATGTAATCTGAATCCTCCTCGTTTGAGCATGCCGACTGTTCTATTTACAAGGCTGCTCGTATCATTAACTGTTGGTACAGAAACTAAACCATCTTCAACATAAATTCTAGTCCTTACAAAATCTGCAGCATCTTGTTCATACTCTGGTCCATACAGATCCGCGACCTTCTTGAGGCTGTAATTGGCACATCCAGGTGAAGAGGTCGCACCAAATACATGAACTGTCATTCTGTACTCTTGCAGTTTCTTGTTGACATCTCCATCTCTCCACCAAAGAAATTGAAGGTAATCCCTGTGGTTTGGTGCCACTTGTACTTGTTAGAACTTGCTCTCAATGTCACCAACAATCGCCACTTCTTCTTGTCTAAATCTCATAAGCTCTTCTATGAGACTGTTGGTTATGTTGGGCCCTTGAAGTAATACATTATCTAAGGATATACCTTCGTACCTTGCTGCACAGTCAAGAACAACTCAAAGTTTGTTTGGTTTACGCGGATGGTAAACTCCGTGGTGGGGTATGTACCAGACTGCTGGTGGGTCCCTTCCTTCAGGGATTGTTTCTGCTTGACCTTCTTTAATCAACTTTTCCATGACAGTTTTGTACTGGTCAGCAAATTGTTGCTTCTTCAGGAATTTCATCTTAAGTTGTTGTAGCCGTTTCATTGCTACCCTTCTGTTGTTGCGTAACTTTGGTTCACCTGTTCTGAAGGGCAAGGGCAACTGGACATGACGTTCAACCATTTCAATTCTTTGCTCTAGTACATTCAAGAATTTCTTGTCTTCCACTGACATCATTTTGTTCTTTCATTGGTGCATCTATGAAGTCTCTATCCAAAACCGTAATAACTTCCGTTGTTGTGGCTCTAAATGCAAAATACTTCCTTATTGTTACTTCTTTGGCCGTATCACTTGTTCTAACGTCTCCAACTACACCCCATCTTTATGCGCATCATTGATTTGGTCAGGTTTGGTCCAAGCCACCTTGCGAGCAGGTCTGCCTCCTGTCTATCTGATAGGCACAATTCCGTGTGACACCTTTGAACATTGGTTTCCAAGTACGATAATTCACAGGGTCATCAATCGAACCTAATCAGTCCATTTGTCACCGAATCTTTGTTTACAATCATTCTGGCAACTGCCTCTTTATTATTTGTTTCTGCAGGCTTTTCCTGCGGTTGGTCCTTAAACTGCGCCAAATACCTTTTAGCCAGCTGTATCCCCTGCATTCCCTTTATTTCATAATCTTCCATGTATGATTCTTCATTATTAAATTCAGTTTCATCAGCAATTATGTCCACTAAGGCCCTTTGGGCCTTCTGCATACTTTCAAGAGTGTCTTGAACTCTTTTAAGAGATTCTTCTACAACTTCCTTTTCACTCTTGTCTTCAATAGCAGCCTTTATAACATTTAAAGCTCTTGTCATAGCACCCTTTATATTTCTTCTCTGTATTTTTAGCTGTTCCTTTCCTTGGTCGGGCGCCATCTTGATTTCTTTGCTTTATCTTCCCCTTGTTTCAATTCAATTCCTCTGGGCAGGTTGTAATTTTACTGTCACTGCTACGCGTGCAGCTACATATAAAAAGTCTTAAGTCTGATGTATTTTACTCGCTTCAATTCTTTTATTCAATAGTTCCTTTCTTTCTTTAATGCCGTAAAATTACTGTGAAAAAGATAGATACAAAAAAAGTCATAAATATCATAATATTTCAATTTTATATGAATATAACAACATAATGAAGACCAGTGTTGAGTGGTTAATGATTTTGCTAAGCGTCTGGAAGTCCTGGGTTCCAATCCTGGTGAATCTCCAATCAGTGGTTTCCAACTGCCATATCAAAGTTGAAGGGTTTGAAAAATTACCTTCCAACAGAAGACTTGTAAACAACCATCCAAACCATAATAATAATGTAACATCACTTTAAGATCAATGTAATGTGAAATAGCCCCCTCAATCAGAAGTCTTAAAAAAAAAAAAAAAGACACGGAATAGCACACATGATTCATGAATAGCATCCCCACTATATAAATTACCTTCAGAAAACTACCTGAATCAAATATATCCTAACGTAGTACACAACATAACCCACTGAAGCCTAAGCTCAGACCCCTAACATTGTACCCCTGATAGGCTCTTTTAATTTGATACAAACAAGAAAAATATATGAATATAATGTTATGCATCTAAATAGAAAACGTTGATGAGTGGCTGCAAATCTTTTAAGACTTGTTCATTCATTTATCAGCTTTGCAGCGCTCAATGAGATAAGCATCTGAGTGACCATGGCTTAATATGATTATTATTATTATTATTAATTGATACTTATAAAGCGCTCAAATCTACAATAATAACCAATGTACTCAGCGGCGCTTAACAAAAACGGGAAAACATTATTGAAAAGCATTACGAAAAAGAAAAGTCTTAAGCTTCTTTTTAAAATTTGCAAAGTTGCTGGAGTTTTTAATATCAGTGGGCAATTTATTCCATTCTTTTTGCCCTGCCACCGAAAAGGCCTGATACCCAAATGTTTTCTTTAAAGTAAATGGTACATAAAATAAATTGTTGGACCTGAATGAATACCTGTTTTTATTTAAATAAAGAATTTAGATAAGTAATCTGAGGCCAATCCATTAACACATTTGTATGATATGCATAACAATCTAAAAAGGATTCTTGAGTTTACAGGTAGCCAGTGAAGCTCTTTCAAGCACATTGATACACTATCATGTTTTTTCTTGTTCAAGATAAGCTTGGCCGCAAAGTTTTGTACTCTGTGAAGCTTGAATATATGGGTAATCCATGGAACAATGTGCAACAATAATATAATTGAGAAATTACCAATGAATGCACCAACTGCTCAAGGGATGATCTGGACAAGTGAGAATGAAGACCTTTACACGATACAATGTGTACATGGCAGATTTACATTTTTCAGTAATATGTTTATATAAGGATAAATCAGTATCGAGCCTAACTCCTAGGTATTTGATACAATTACTTTCATGTGTATTAACGTCATTTATGGTGATGCCATTGGTAACACATTTTTTTAACTGGGGCGTGTTGCCAAATTTGATATATTCAGTTTTGCTATTGTTCAATTTTCAAGGACCCTGATGCACTGCATCTCATCATCAGGATGATTTGGACTGAAAGCATCGTAGTATGAATGATCATCAGTATAGCCAACGAAAGTGTGTTGCCTTCAATGTTAGAAGTGATGTAGTCACGGAGTGTACTTGCATACAGAATGAATGCCACTGGACCTGCACAACTTCCTTGAGGGACAGAGAAAGGAAGATCCATTTCATCAGAAAAGCATTTATCAACCTGAACCTTTAATTTTCCCCTTTGAGGTAATCATGGAACCAATCTAATGCTAATCCATTAATTCCATATTGATTTTGGAGCACACGTAGGAGAACAGTATGGTCGACAGTGTCAAATGCAGATGACAGGTCGAGAGCTACTAATGATGTAACTCTCAGTTTATCTATATTAAGCACAAGATCATTTGATAAGAGCTGTTTCGGTACTAAAGAGATTTTCGATAAGCACTGATGTAGTCAGGTAGCAAGTTTTCATTCTCAATGTGATCCTCAAGCTGGATGAGCATTCCTTTTTCCACAATCTTAAACATGAAGGGAAGATTATTCACAGGTCTGTAGTTTGAATGAACAAGATCCAAACGACGTTTTTTCAACAAAGGGCACACAATCGATGTTTTCCACAGTGATGAAAAGGCTCCTGTGGTTAATTAAGTCTTAACATTTAATGTAAGGAGTGGGAGGAGATCTTGTATATGTTTTTTAACAGACTGGCCGGGAATGGATCTGTTAGGCAATTGGTAGGTTTAGCATGCTGTATAAGTTTCATAACTTCATCCTCACTTTAAGGCCTAAATGCTGATAGTCTCTAATGCTGGGATCAAACAATGGAACGTCCCTAAGATTGTCTCTAATTGCTTTGATTTTATCCATGAAATAATAAGCAAATTCATTAGCAAGTGATACATTGTCTTTGTGTACTGGTAGTGGATTATGTTGCGTTCTTCCAATTAATTTATTGACAGTAGAGAATAGTTTCTTTGAATCGTTTCCACATGTAGCAATAGTGTTATTAACGTATTTCCATTTTGCTTGTTTGACTTGTTTACGATAGGTAAGCTTAAAATTTGCAAGGGAAGACTTATTGCTGTCACTTGGATTTGCGCGCCATTGTTTTTCAGCTCTCCTGACGGATCTTTTGGTTATAAGTAAGTCATCAGTGATCCACTCCGGTTTATCCCTGCAAACGATCCACTTGCGTACCAGAGGTGCGTGTCTATCCAGAATAAGTGCCAATTGACATGTGAAATCAGAGACCAGATCATCTGTATTGTAATCTGTTGACACTTATTTATCAACGAGTACTTTAAGATCTGTACTCAATTTGCAATAATCAATGTCTTTCAGTTTTCGGTATTCAACAAACTGTTTCACAATGGGTGGTTTTGTGATATTTATACGCAGTTTAATAAGTCCATGATCCGATATTGGGAATACATTCTCAGATTCTGACAGACGAAAAATAAACTCTTTCTTTGTCAGGATTAAGTCAATTGTATGACCAGATCTATGGGTAATGCAGTTAGTTTGTTGTACAAGACCGCTACTTGTTACAAGATCTTGGAATGCTAACATATCCCGATCTGTTTTGTTGTCCCAATGTATGTTGAAATCACCCAAGACAATGATGTTTGGGTGTTCATTGTGTATATCATAAATAAAGTCAGCAAATTGATCTATACAAATTTAACAACTGATCGGGTGAGATGTAGAATATGGTGGTCTATAAATAACAACAAATGTAAGATTGGAATTATGTATGACTGCTGACCAAATCCCATATTCAAATGATGATAACTCACGAGATTGTTTCAATATAACTTTTATATTGTTCCTATATAACAATCCAACTCCCCCTCCTTTCCTACCAGAAGAACGATAAACCCCTGTAAATTAAAATTTGGTGAGATTGTTAAGTGCTATTTTGGTATTGATTGACGTTTTAGATAACCAGGTTTTGGTTATTGCCGCAATATCAACATTCTCCTCAATACAACAGGTAACAACTTCATCGAATTTGTTGTTTAATGATTTAAACATTCATTAGGGCTATACTTAAATCTCTTTCATAGTGATAATAAATGTTGCTGCGCTCTAAAGATTTCAAATTATTGAGATCCGCTTTCCTGTGATTGGTGATCTTATTAAAAGCATTGCTGTGATTTATGCAAGTAGGGATTTGTCTAATTTTAGAATGAAACTGGACTCCTCTGCATCCTCCATGTGAAGCCCGTATTCCTGGATCCCCAATGTAAGAAAAAAGCTGCTGTGGAAGTTTAATATGCTTCGTGTTTCGTCTTAATCTCAATAATTGCCCTCTGGTGTACATGATGGTGCTCCTGCTCCTTTGTTGATCAACACAATGATAAAAGGCTAATCCCATTCATGATTGCAGATAAAATCATCAGAGTAATTAGAAAAAGCCAAGCCATCTGTAAAGGACAAGTACCATCAAAAAATCGATGAGGTGTGACTGCTAGTAGATGAGTTTGTTTGGTAGGATAGTCAAGCCTATACTATACTTAAAGGTGCAATAAAATGCTGAAAAATTCTCTGAAAAATACACTTAAATGTGAGCTCAAGTAAATAACCAGTCCACAAAAATGATCACTGGGATAACACAAATCATTAAACATAAATGAAAAAACCAACAAGATGCAAAACAAAGGTAAAAATTATGTAGAAAAACAGTGCTGAAAAAGTGCTGCTGCCCAGTAGGCACATATATGTCACAATATAACACAGCTAACAGACAAATAATATAAGTTTAGGAGGTCACATGTTTCAAGAATATTGTATGATAAAATAAACACACCATTCCTCCAAGTTATGAAGCCTTTTAAGGAAAATATCAAGGGGAAATGGCGGCTTAAATCAGCGACACTGTTAAATGCAATTCGTTGTGTGTCTGTTTAGAATTGGTGGCGCTAGATAAAACTATTACTGAAGTACCTAGTTCAGTACAGTGCTCACCTTACCAATGTTAGTGGTGAACGTTCACTGTCTATTGATTGTGTTCCTCTAATGGAATCAGTCTGGTACAAAGAAAGACGAAATAAACATTCTGAAAAGTGGGGGGAATAATGATACATTGGACACAATAGAGGAAATCATGGGCTATTTGGAGAATAACAATCCTGAAGTTGCAGTGACAAATAAATATTTTACTAAAGAGGATCTATGGTGTGAGATGTATCAGGGGAAACGCAAATCTTCCAAAGCCGCAAAATTAGTTTGATCAAGACTGTTTTGAATTTAAATCAAGGCTTAGGAAAGTGCTTAAAGAACATAAAATACAACGTAACAATGAAAGTCGGAAACGTTTTTGTGATATAAAGAAAAGTTACAATAAATTCATTACATACAAGAAAACTCAATTCATGGAAAATAAAACAAAGGAGCTTCTTACTTAAGCAAAACAAGAAGTTTTGGGCTTTCTTTAAAGCTCCCACACAAGAATACAAATGATATTACAGCTATTGAACGGTTTCAGTACTTTAAATCTGTTTTTAAAGTTAACGAATCTACAGTATATTGTGATATTTTACATTCCTCATTAAAAGTTTCTGATGAAATTTTGGATGTCGACATTACAATTAATGAGGTTGAGAAACAATCAATTGACAAAAACAAGGCAAAGCTTGTGGTATCGATGGTGTTCAAATTAAAACCATCAAAAATTCAAGGTGCTTAGGCGTGCTATATATGCATTGTTTGACATAATTCTTTGTACTGGCAATTTTTCCAGCGCTTGGCAAGTTGGAATAATAAGTCTCGTATTCAAGAAATGGGATAAAGACCTACCAAGTAGTTATCGGCCTTTTACACTATTGTGTACTTTAGGCAAAGTTTTATGTAGTAGACTATGTAATTGGCTCTTGGATCACAATATCCTTTCTCTTACTCAGGCAGGTTTTCGAGGAGGATTCTCTACGATTGATAATTCCTCTGTACTTCACACTGTCATTTCTAAAGCATTGAGTAAACCACGCGGTAAACTTTACGCCACTTTTGTTGATTTAAAAGCCGCAATTGATAACATCAATTGCAGTATTTTATTCAAGAAACTTTATAATATAGGAATGAGGAATAAATTCTATGAGACACTTATACCAATGTATAGTAATATTGAGTCATGTGTGAAGACAGGACGGTCTTACCCCAAAATTTGATTGTGCGAGAGGTTTGAGACAAGGTTGTAATCTATCCCCGTACTTATTTGTACTTTATATCAATGATTTTGAAGTCTACAAATACCCGAGGAATTCTTATAAATGACAATACTATATGTTGTCTTCTATATGCAGATGACCTCAATATCTTTTTAGAAAATGTGTATTCCTTGCAAAGTCTACTGAATGTTTTCCAAGATTATTGTGAAGAGAATGATTTGACTGTAAACTTAGATAAAACGAAGGTCATGGTTTTTAGAAATGGTGGACAATGCAAGAAGTGAACGTTTTTATTTCAAAGGCAAATTATTGAGACTGTAAATAACTCTTATTATTTAAGATTAAATGTTACGCCAAAAAAAGAATGGTCAAAATCCTAAGTTCAACAGAGTTCAAAGTCTAAGCTTGTTTTGTTCAATTTAAAGAAAATTCTGTCTTATAACTTGATTTACTTATAAGTAATATCCTCCAAAATTTGGATCATAAGATAATGCCCTATTTTAAAATTCGGTTCTGAGTTATGGGTTATCAAACCCCCTCCCCTTATGAAAGTACAATAAGAGTTTACAATTTACAAACAATACTAAAGCAAATATTGGTTAAGACTTCTCACCCTTGATAAAGACAGGTATCAGACTCATTGTTATGTAGAACAAAGAGTTAAAAAAAAGCAAAGGAGTGCTATCATGGGGACTCTTAAAAATATTTTGGATGAAAGTGTGTTTGATAATGTGTGGGAAGGGCAGGGAGAAGAGATTACTACACATTTTATGAAAATTTTAAGCAGCGAGTTTTTGATATAGATAGACAGAACTGGTTGAGTGATATTTATTCTAGAAGTTCTTAGCGTTGTTATGCATAATTTAAAACAGAAAGTTATGCAAAGCCATACCTATTATTCAATAATGTTTTTAAACTTAAAAAGTAAGTCCCCAAATTCAGATGTGCTTGCCTTGAAATTGAAGTCAATGAAGGCCGTTATTGTAATATAACCTATGAACAGGTTTTGTCAGGTTTGCAATTTAAAAGAAGTTGGAGATAAATATCATTTTCTCTTAATTTGTCCATTCCTTTATGAAATCCGCTGTAAATTAATACCCAAATATTTCTTTCAACCCGCAACTAGATCAATATGTAACAGTTTATTATCAGCTAGTTCTAAACACTTATTTTACAGTAATCACACTTTATTTGACACGCAATGGAAGCAAGATGTTTGTTTCTTTCTCTTTAATTATTGTTTGTCGTATGAAGCTCAATCATGTACCTTTTAATTTGTCGTTTATGTTTATGGCAAAATTAGGTCACTTCCTCCGTGACCCAAATTTGTGTCGCCTTTGACCTTTTGATCCCAGGGTCTTAGGGACACAACTTCATACACCAAGGTATCATGATGCAACATAAGGTTGATATGAGTCCTGTAATGTGTTTAAAGTGGCACAAATTCACCCCTATAAAAAACATATTTGATCTTTGACCCTAGACCTCAATAAGTTTTACCTTATTTACATGTGTTACTTTAATGATGACATGTCTTTCCTGTAAAAGACACAGCCCCCGATCAATTGTTTCTTCTGACCTTTGAGGAACACAAGTTTTTTTAATGTTTTTATCCCAGGTACCCCTGTGACAAATTTGACAACAAATGGTATTGCAGAGTTTTAGTTATATGTGATAAAATGTTTTATTGTTAACTCACATACACACCAGTGCACACACACCCACCAACACATCCACCCACCAACACTGATAGAAAACTCCCCACCTTTGACCCTCTTTCACAAACTCAGGACTCCAATCCCAACTGTGAGATTATCATATGTGTCCCCCTCCCCCCCCCTTCCCCTTTCCCCCTTCCCCCTTCCCCCCTTCCCCCCTCCCCTTCCCCACCGCCTATATACCCATCATACCATTATTGTATGAAGGGGATACCCCATGGGTCTAGTAGGGGCTAGAGCATGTTATGTGCAAAACCTCCAAAGTGACTACAATATATCATTGCCACATATTGCAAATGTGGGTGATGATATGTAGAAGCTGTATGATTATGATGATATATGCATTGAGTTTTCAGTCCGAGATTTGAAAATTAAAGGAGGTACCTACTTGGAGTTGGTAGGTAGATGATAGCTGTTCTGATTTTGTAAGGGAAAATGTTATTGTTTTAAAGGGAGTGTATTAGATAGAAAATTGATGGTGGCATTTTTTGTTATGTAAGATTACAAGGGGGAAGGGAGAAAGTTGTTGTGCAATGGAGGGGTGATGAGTTAACACTTAATTTGGTCAGAGTAGGGAATTATCACTTTCCCTGGTTAAAGTATGGTCAGTGGACGAGAGAATGGAAAGGAAGTGGGTGGAGGGTGGGTTGTGTGTGTGTGACTAGAGATGGGGTAAATGATTAAAAGGTATCTGTTTTGACTGAGTAATGGGTGAATAGGCTAGAATGAAAGTGAATGTGATTAAAATGGAAAGATAAGAAAGCTGACGATTACAGGTGTATTGGGGCGGTTATTATTATTATAATTTTAGAAAGCGCACATATATGTAACTAGGAATTTGAAGTTAGTAAGTTTTGCCTGGGATATATTTTTGATTTTCTTAGGTTACTATTACTAACAATGTATGTTTTTACAAGTAAAAGAGATCATTTAGATATTGTTATAACAATAGTTATAGTTAAAGGTATATGGACAGGTAGAGATTTTGCCATAAATATGTTCCTTTTAATATTATGAACATTTAATTAATATATATTACAAAATTGTACTCGTTTTTGAGATATTCACAAAAAAGTGAAAAATTAAGCCCCAAGAAACGGCTGGACTTCCACTATTAAAAAAAAGTGTGTGACGTAAGAATAAGGACACAGCGAGGCCTACAATGCATAACTTTCAGTACGGTGATATTAGTGAACTAGTCTTTGTCAAAATATCAGTTTTATTTTATTAGACATTAGAATAACAGTTAAACATAATTGTGTTATATTTTCTGGTGGATGAAGAAAAAATATTGACTCAAATTCAGCTCCATTATTTCTTTATAATTGGCGAGCTCCACTTGGTTTAGCTGTAAGTATTACCGTATGGTACACTAACTTTCACACAACGTTAGTGTTGTACTGTCCTACCCTTACATCACGATAGAACTAATACTTAATGAATTTATGTTTGGAGACCTAAAAGTAAGCCGGATTTTTCACATTTTGGGATCGATTTTGTGAGAAAGTGTTTGTGGTGAATGTTTATAAAGGCCATGATTCGATCAATTTATGCAAAGTGCCCATATACCTTCAATGATTATTGATAGTGTTAGAACTGCTATGGCCATGGTTGGCAAAAGTATCAACCCATATGTAATTATTAATTCATACACAACCCTAACCATCATATTTGTTCTGGCTAAATCTGTTGTACAGAACTATATTGTTATGCAAATAACAAAATTAATATGAGCACAACATTTTATTTCATTTGTATGTATTATACTGACCACATCCTAACTACTTTAAGAGATATATAGACAAGTATTTTAATTGTTATACAAATATGCTAATTTAAATGAACACTGAACTATCAATCATCCATAAGATCCAGTGCTTTCAATACATTGTAGAGAATTCCTAACTTAGTAATGAGCAAAGGTCTAACCATGGAGGTACCACTTTACAGATCACCTTACCATTCAGTGTAATCAATGGTCTTCTATTGGCAACTCCCTGGTGAAAGTAAGAACACCCACCCTAATTTGGGAAATACCAAGAAGCCTTTATTTCCATTGCTATTCAAAAGGCTTAGTATGCACCCCCTCCCCGCAAAAAAAAAAAAAAACTACCAATATCCTCTACCCCTGTGTCAAGCTACGTGAATACACCACTTAACTTATGATCTCAGGTTATACATTTTGCCCCGCTCACGTTATACCACTTCCTCCTCAGATCCAGGCTGGACTACTGTTTGGCATTTTTATCTTCGCCTCCGCCAAAAATTTGTACTTGAAACACCTGGAGGTCACTGAGAACAGTCCTAAGGCTTTGCCTTGGTGCCACTTACACCTCCCCTACCACCAGTCTCCATGTCGAAGCCAACGAACTCCCCATCGACCTCCGATGCACGAAGGCCGGCCTCTCTTTTGCTCTCCGCATCCTCACTGATCCACGAAACCCTTGCTTCCATTTCATCCGCTCTCCCTCCTTCACCAACCTCTTCAATTTCAACAAACGCATCCCCCCACCTTTCGGGATTCGAATGCACTCCCACTTCTCTAAAGCCAACATCAACATTTTTTTGATTGCCAGACACACCATCCCACCTACACCCATCTGGACTATTCACCCCCATCCCCCCAAGGTTTACCTTAGTCTTTCTTCCTAAAGCTCTCCACAACCCAGCCTTCTTCCACTCCAAATAATGTCAACTCAGTAGACATTTCTATAACTACTCCTTCCTCTTCACCGACAGCTCCACACGGGAAGGCCATCCTCCCAGCCTTAAACTCCATAGAACTCTCTTTCCGCCCTCTCGTTTCGTCATCTTCTCTGACTCTAAACCTGTCCTCACTTATTGTAAATAATCTAATTAAAGGATTAGTTTAGTGGTCAAGCAAGTTTTTCTTATATAAAAGAGTGACTTTAAAAGAAACAAAATGGGTTTTTTTTTGTGTAAAAATCATATTCTGATAAGAAAATATTAAATTTTAAAAGCTCCGTCTTATCTTTGTAGAAATGACTGGGGTAGTAAGTTCACTGTGGAAAGTTGGCGCCCTTCACATTCTTAATAATTGTTAATGTATTTTAAAGAAAAATTTATTGAACTTTTTTTCTATTTCAAATATTTTCCCTCCAACTTTCTTCAGGTGGTAATTTACAATTATCCTTACAAGATTCTGTTTTACGACTTTCCTGACATACCCACTGGTTTTAGGTTCCGATGCGATAGCATCAGGAACCTATACGGTCATAATGGCGTGTGTGTGTATGTGATGGCCAGCTCGCAAACACGATTTCTCAAGAACGGTACACTGGATTCATGTCAGATGTGATACACAGGAACAGTAGTCCATGGTTTATTGACATGCCTTATTGTTTTGATGATGATGTCATGCATATTAATGATTAGGCGGGGCTTAAAGTGAAAATCGTTTAATAATTATGATGTTTGCTGGCTGGTGTGTACATGTTGATATAGAAATAGTTGAATTTCATTAATATACATAGTGGGAAGGGTTTAATATGATTTTGTTGAAAAGAGCTTGTAAACACGGTATTTCAAGAACAGTAACTAGAGAAATGTATTATATGCTACATACACAGATAGCCCATGATCTGCAGATATGGCCTAATGTTTGTGGAGGTGATTTCATGTTTATTAATAAGTTGGTGGGGCTTCACAAAGTGAACATTTTGAAAAAGTGATAGATTGAGTAACTATATGTCCATTTTGCGTCATATTGGGCATGATAATTTTGTTGGTTGTGTACATGCTTATGTTATCAACAGGTGTCAATAATATGCATGATGGACGTGGCTTAACGTGAAAGTGCTAAACGATGTAACACCATAAACGATATATCAGATTTATGCTACATCTGGTACACAGATGGGTCATGGTCTGTACGTATGTACTTATGTTGTAGTAGTGATATCATGAATGGTAATGAGTAGGTGGGGGCTTGCTGACGAATCCTTGAAATAGGATAAATGAGAGTAGTAAGGGGTAACTATACAGGTAGTGACCAATCAGAAGCCAGCATTGGTAACACGTGATAGCTCATTTGCATATACTTAATGCTGGCTTCTGATTGGTCACTACCTGTATAGTGACCCCTGAGATTTTTTCCTCTGGGTCATCGGATTGCCGTCACAAGATCTTCTCGACGACGGAGCTTCTGATTGGCCACTACCTGTATAGTGGCCCCTGAGATTTTTCAGGTCATCAGATTGCGTTACAAGATATTCTCGACGACGGAGCTTCTGATTGGTCACTACCTATATAGCGGCCCCTGAGATTTTCCAGGTTATCGGATTGCCGTTACAGGATATTCTCGACGACGGAGCTTCTGATTGGTCACTACCTGTATAGCGGCCCCTGAGATTTTTTCCTCTGGGTCATCGGATTGCGTCGCAAGATATACTCGACGACGTTGTTTCTGATTGGCCACTACCTGAATAGCGGCCCCTGAGATTTTCCCTCTTGGTCATCGGATTGGTCGGGGTCCGCATAGCGGCTCCTGAGATTTTCCAGCCAATCACTAGTTGTATAGAGGCCCCTGAAAATTTTCCTCTTGGTCATCGGATATGTCGGGGTCTGTATAGCGGCCCCTGATATTTTCCTAATCACTACCTGTATGGCGGCCCCTGAGATTTTCCATCTGGGTTATCCGATTGCGTCACTGGATATTATCGACTGTTCCATAGAATCATTTGCTAGCTTCTGATTGGCCACTACCTGTATAGCGGCCCCCTGAGATTTTTTCATCGGATTGCCGTCACAAGATAGTCTCGATTGTTCTGCAGAGTCCTTTTAACGAGGTGTATATCTTTTCCTGACTGGGTGTGTCAGGTGATTGTAGGGTAAAAGTACCTGCCCCAACCAACGCAGGATACCGTAGGAGGCAAGCCATGGTAGCTCTTTTCCCCTCCTTCCGCATTCATTAGGGTTTCATCGGATCTTGAGTTACGAATGTTGGCATTCAGCAGTGGGGTCTAATTAAATCACCCGATTGTCGTAGATGAACCTGTCCGTGTTATGTAAGGGGACTTGTAGGATGAAAGGTTTAATACCTGAGGGCTGTGAGATCGGGCTGAATGACGCGTTTTTTAGATCAGTCGATATTCCTTGGTGATGCCTTTGGTGAGAACTTTACCGGGACCGTCTCTCTGGATGCGGTGAGAGAGGTGGACGGGAACGATGACTTTTTCATCATCGTCCCAAGCCCATATTTTTTCCATTAAATACTGTTGCCATAGATGGCCATCACACCACTATTAATTGACCAATTATTATTATTATTATTATTATTATTATTATTATTATTATTATTATTATTATTATTATTATTATTATTATTATTATTATTATTATTATTATTATTATTATTATTATTATTATTATTATTATTATTATTATTATTATGATTATTATGATTATTATTATTATCATTATTATTATTATTATTATTATTATTATTATTATTATTATTATTATTATTTATTATTATTATGATTATTATTATTATTATTATCATCATCATCATCATCATCATCATCATCATCATCATCATCATCATCATTATCATCATCATCATTATCATCATCACCATCACCACCACCACCACCACCACCACCACCACCATCATCATTAATTACCACCACCACCATCATCATCATCACCACCACCACCACCATCATCATTCATCATTCACCACCACCACCACCACCACCATTATCATCATCATCATCATTATCATCATCATCATCATCCTTCCTCCTTATTATCCTCCTCCTCCTCCTCATCATCATCATCATCATCATCATCATTATTATTATTATTATTATTATTATTATCTGATTGGTCAAAAAATGACATAATTCTATTACGCATGTAATGGACCAATACCTTGTTCCGCAGAGTCCTTTTAACGAAGTGTATAGGTTTTCCTAACTGTGTGTGTATCATGGTACTCATTGTCGCCCATTTCAAAACAACACACTCTGATAATCTGTCGATTAGAAGTTTATATTTTTTAAAGAGTACTGGGTGTGTCAGGTGGGGGGTATCATGGTACTCATTATTGCCCATTTTAAAACAATAAACTCTGATAGAAGCTTAGATTAGATTAGAAGCCCTTGATTAGAAGCTTAGATTTGTCAAAGCGTTTAAACTGTACAAATGATTTAGATAAATCGCCATATCACGATTATCGATAATATCGGAGTAATATCGTCACAATTTACCAAATCACGTCATTCGAAGATGATTGTACTTGACAATCGAGAAACGGGAAACTTGTCATGTTTGAGACCATGGAGCCTACTATTTAGGAAAAGTATCTCCATCTTGAGACCAACGTTTTGAAAATAGGTAAGATTTGAGCGGCGATATTTTTTAAACGTGTACGATTTGAAAACGAAATTTTGTTTTTAAATCCCATTGACTTTGCACAGGGAGCAAAATTTGAGCGAAGATATTTTGAAAACGTGAATAATTTGAGAAGACATTTTTTTCTGACACTCCTCATCTGAGAAACAATTTTTCTGAAACTCCTTATTTGAGAAACAATTTTTCTGAAACACTGTCATTTGAGGCAGTTTTTTGCTCAGCTGTTTTTCATTTGAAAGGACAAAGCTGGCGTCTAACGGGGAATGACAGGATAAAACTGCACTTACTGCGAAATACGGGGATCTACGGGGGTTTTATCGTGGGAATAATTAGACAAAACTACGTTTTTAACGGGAAAAATTGGCGTCTAACGGGGGAATGACAGGTCAGAACTGCGCATTAATGCGAAATACGAGGGTCTACGGGGGCTTCATCGTGGAAATAATCAGACAAAATTACGTTTTTACCTAGGAAAATGGCGTCAACGGGGGGAATGAAAGGACAAAACTGCGCTTGAATGCGAAATACGGGGGCTTCATCGTGGGAATAATCGGACAAAACTACGTTTTTAACGTGCAAAAATGGCGTCAAGGGGGAATGACAGGACAGAACTTCGCTATAAAAATGGGGTGGGACTTGCTTCCAAACCACGCCCCTGAACCTTTTTCTTGGAACATTACTTTTTGAAAACCATTTTGAAATTCCAATGACTTTACTTAGGGCGTCAAATTTGAGAAGGCATTTTTCGTTTTGATGTGTACATCAGTTTTTGAAATTCCTTGAGCGCTCTTTTTTCTCAACCATCCACTTTTGAGAGAATAATTTAAAGAAAAAAAGTGGTAAAAACGAGGGAAATGGGTTAAAAAGCGAGGGACTTCACGCGATAATGACGTCATTGCTTTGAGTTGGGACAAAAGTATCTATGACGTTATGAAATGTAGATGTGTATTACGTTGTATGTGACCATCGACCAGTCTATGACTGTCCGGAGTGAACCGCCATGACGACGGAACGTCGACGAACCTTGCGCCGTGCCAAAGCACTACTTAAACCCGATTTTGCCCGAGTTATATTGCCGTATGCGAGCTTGACAACAATTCAGTCGCTACCCCCGTCTAACATCAGGCAACTCTAGCGTATTAAGGGTAAGCAAGGTGTGTTTTCTTTCTTGTGACTGTCGGCGTGTACATTCTATACCATCATCCTGGGATAATTTTAAGCAATTTATAAACCAACCCAGGAGAAAATTCCAGTTGGGATTTTTTCCAATTGGAAATTCTTTCCCAATTGGAAAAAAATTCCATATTGGAATTTCGGTCGATTTGCAACTGGTCTTGCTCATTTCCAACTGGTCTTCGTTATATCCAATTGGTATTCATTATTTCCATTTGGTCTTCGTTATTTCCAATTGGTATTGCTTATTTCCAACTGGTCTTGGTAATTCCAACTGGTCTTTGTTTCCCAACTGATCTTGTTTATTTCCAATTGGTCTTGGTATTTCCAACTGGTCTTCGTTATTTCCAATTGGTCTTCATTATTTCCAATTGGTCTTCGTTATTCCCAATTGGTGTTGCTTATTTCCAACTGGTCTTGGTAATTCCAACTGGTCTTTGAGTCCCAACTGGTCTTGGTTATTTCCAATTGATCTTGGTAATTCCAATTGGTCTGATTCCCAACTGCTCTTGCTTATATTCAGCTGGTCCCAACATGGTCTTAGTTTTTTCCAACTGGTCTAATATTTCCTGCTGGAATATATAAACCAAATCTTTTGGGAACAAATTTTACAGTACAGTAAAAATCTTAAAATCCAAATGTTTATTTACAATATTAAAATTAAAATAAAAGCTAAAACAGACAATAGTTTTATGGAGTTGTTTCATTTATTCAGATTAAGGGATGCACTATATTTTAACAATAAATATATTTTACCAATATAAACTATGAATGATAAATATGTTAATATACAGTACCTACAGATCCTCTTGCACAATAATTACTGGATGGAGTAAATGTAGATTGTGTAAATGTAACAGTATAAATATTCTGATAAATGCAGTGATTCATCTAATCCCAATCTACCCATATCACATGACTAAAACTCTCTTACTGGAAATCAAAATTCCTAACTTTCTGTCACCTCATATTGTAGGGACACGTACCAAACAACACACTGCGGAAAAAAGATCTGCATCAATAATGGACTGAAAGCTAAAATGTTTAAAGGAGACACAAAGTCAGACACAACCATTACTTTATCTGAGGATAAAAATCTGAATAAATTACCCAAACCAGCAAGTTCATATGATCTCAATTATCCTCATTTTAAGTCAACACATGGAGCCTGCCATGTTAACCATTACTCTACCACGCGGCGATATCATCATCGTTTTGGGTACCCAATCTTGGACTCCGCCTACCGAGTGCTGGTAGAGTAAGGGTTAATCAACCCGCGGCAAGTGTGCCAACTCAAAAATATATGCAGCATGATCCCGGTGGGCAGCCCAGCGGGTCACTGAAGTGGAACGAGCTAGATTCTGCTGCTTGAAAGACAGAGGACCCTTCAATAATCAGCCCTTAATTAACCTTCACTCTACCATGCGGCGATGATATTATCGCCGTTTTGGGTGCCCAATCTTTGCCTCCGCCTCCCGAGCGCATTTTCAGAAAAGTGCTGGTAGAGTCCTTTAAGGGTTAAGTGACATTTTTTACTCAATAAGCTCATTAGGAATTAATGTATTTTTTAATGATTTTACATGAAGTTTTCTTTCTAGAATTATTAACACTTAGTTTTGAAATGTTTTGGTAATAGCATGTGTACACAAACATGTCCTTGACCCTCACACCATGAAAACAGTTCTCATGGAGTAGAAATTTAGAAATGAATTATAATTTATAAAGAAAAACATTATTGTTGAGTTAAGGACTTCACTTCCTGCATGTTATGAAAACAAAATGGCTGTTCCCATTTAATTATCCAGGGCTTTGTACATATGTTTTCTAACATGTCTAATTAGTCCAATTTCCCAACTTTTATCCAGTTCTGTCAATCTCCAAATAGTTTTTTGAACATCAGTGAAAGCCTTGCTGTCCCCATCAAATACCCATGTAAGCATACCTTATATTTGGCATGGCAACTGACCTGATGGAAACAAGATGCTAGCTGCGGCTGTTTCTACAATATACATGTACTACTGCTACTTCCATCATAGTTCTTTTGACAAGTTGGTTTGTGAGCAGAATACCAGGCCTTGTACTTCTCACTCTCCTTGTTCCATTTTGCACAGGTACTACACTCTCCACAAACTTTTGAAAGGCACACATAATCTATGACTGCCCCTGTATCCATTACGATAACAATACCTACACTGTACATGGTTAGCAGTATAACCCGTCTTTGACCACGTCCCATCAAAACTAACACATACATTAATCACACTTGTGTTACTTAATGTATCATCCTCTGACATGTGGAGCTTCCAAAGTCTTGTGTTGCAGCTTTTATTTCAGACTGGACCATTTCTTCAGAAACATTGGAAATTTTGTGAATGTTTTGTGCATAAGAATTGCCAACAACAGGTGGCTGCATGTTCATGATGGCATAAAAATCTACAAGTCCTTAATGGCTTGTTCTAATTTCTGTTGCAGCAACAGAACTTTTGACTATTTACATCATATAGCTTCCCCTTCACCGCACTTGAAACACTTGGAGATATATAAAAAAGATTCCCCTTGCTTGCACACAGAGCAACACAAAAACAATTTGCTGCACATTCCATTTCGAGCACCTGGATCCTCATGTAGCAAAAGATGACCTGCAAGTTAAAAATAAAGAAAAGAAGAGTGTGGGATTTTCTAGTTTATAATGACCTGAATATTACTTAAGCTTGGACGATATTCACCTTCAGACAATATCGATATATTGCTAGAAATATATCGAAATATCAATATGCAAATTGCAAGACGTCACATTAAAATAATATAACTGTTTTGTATAAGGTAATCTTGCTCCAGCAAAAATATTGGAAAGTACAAATTTCAAAGTAAATTTACAGAATTGAATGGAAAATATGTACATAAATTTTCAAATAAACACCCATTATTCTAAAAGGAATTGTTTTTACATTTGTCTCTTTCTCAAAAAAGAAATCACAGAAACATTTAAACTCCATCGTAAGTTTAAACATATAATTTTTTCACTATTTTCGTAGAACTGGTATATAGCTTTTTGGGTAAAAACGGGCCAACTTTACCTTTGAATGCTATGTCCCACTTGTTTTGAATTTCCAACTGAGAGGGCGTTATTTTTGCACTCGTTTTTTTAAAGACACTGAACATACAGAAGTCAATAAATATTTATACAAAATGTCCTTTGCTACTAAACATCGGACGAGAGGGCTCAGAAATCAACACTTTCTTTGTACTTCTGCTGCTTACAGTACAGAAAGTCTGATGTGTGAATGGACAATTTAGTGGGAAATATCTTTTAGTTTTGGGGATTAAATCTATTTTCAGGTGACAATTAAGGGCTTTTGCACATATACTTGGGGATGCAGTATTTCTTTTGAGGAATTTAGACTTAATGTTTAAGGATTTAAAATCTCATTGATTGCAATTGCTCAACCATCACAAATCATGAAAATTAACTAATATTATTGCACAATGTCCATAGTGGCCTGTACACATACAGAGTACAGTACTGCATATCCAGAATTAAGAATTTCCTGCCTGTGGAACATAATTTTAGGTAATATTTATTGAAATATTGATTACTTAATCAACTCTTAACATTATAGACAGCCTGCAACTTTGATATTATTACAAATTACAAACTTGTTGTGGCTCTAGAGTGAGGAAAGGTGCATGTTTGGTTGTCATGTTAACTTTATTATTAGTTCATGTGTGGTACAATATCGGTGGAAAACATATCGATATATCGATATGACCCTTAAACTCAATATTGACCAAATCGATATGGGTCAATATAGGAAAATGTTGAAATATTTATATATTGCCCCTTAATATTGATATAACAAAAATAGGTAACACAATATCGAGTTACAGTTTCTTTTCACACACAATCACAAGCAATGAAATGATTATAATATTGCACAAGTTTATTCTATAAGAAATAACAAAGTAAATATGATTGCACGTCATCCTAAGTCCTGACAAACATCAACTTCAGGCGTTGTGAAAATTTCATTATAAACTTTATTTCTTTTACCTTTTCACATAGAAAGTTTAAAACCTTTTTTAGAATACAAGACTTCACTATTTCAGTGACGTCGAGTTCAGTCTGGTAACCTTTGTTCGCACTGCACAGTAATGCATAGAGCCTGGACCAAAAATCCTCAATAACTACATGTATCTTTAAATTTCACCTAAAAACACGAAAAACATATTTTTTGGTAGAGTGATAATATGCAAAGCTTCCTGATTGTTAATGAAACCAAATGTATCTGTGTCCTCGGTAAGAAATGCAACTTGTTGAGCTCAAACGGCGAATCTCGCATGCATGCGTCATTCAGGCTCATTCATAAACTTAAAATTATAATGCCAAGTTTGTGTTTCCATACTGACAAAAAATATCACAGAAAGTCCCAAATTTAATTTGATCATACTTAAAATCTATTTTGTCATTTTACGTCAATAATTATTTACTTTTTTCGGATGATCCAAATCGTAATAATTTAATGTATATCTTAACCGGAGCAACTTTTAACTCAAAGACAACAAAAAACAACAAAAAGTGTCTTAGATAAATGCATGAAAAATCATTTTCTTACTAAAGAAATCACAACATTTAATTGGCTGCATAGCACATACGGACACAAATCTGGTAGAAAACCATCTCGTCTGCATGTTTAGTGTGTAAGGTATCACATGACCACAACTTCAGTACTGGATTGACCTTGAAGTCGTTGAAACCATGAAGTCGCATATTGTAATCCCTTCAAATTTTGTCAAAAAACAGTGTAAATATGGGCTCAAACATATATCGCACCCCCAATTTTTATTCGTATCTCTGGGTTATAATTATATTATAATCTCTAAAATTTGGAGAGAAAATAGTTTTAACAATTGCTTTTGGAGTTATACCTCAAAAAGGCTTAAAAGTGTAATATTTTAGTCTGAGTATTCAGGATGACGTCACAATAATGTGCGTAAATCTGAACAAGCTGTTTGTCGGTGAAAAGAATCATTTTACCATTAGGCATTACAATACATCCAGTGTGAAATCAGTCAAGTTTAGAGGCCTAGTAAATCTCTACATTTGCTTGGGTATTTTTGCAGGAAATTGTTGCAAATGTGAAAGAAGTATTATAGAAATTAATTTTGAAATATATGTATCGTGCCTACATACAGTAGAAACTAGAATGAAGCGTGGCGTTCACTTGTGTACAAATCGGTTTTCACCGACAAAGAGTCCCGGATGTTCAAAATGCTTAGATGACCAAATAGGCTACTCGAATACGGAATAGGTCCGTTTTTAATACCTTTTGGGGTATAATCTGAATTTCCAGGTTCCCTCTGCTAAAAAGAATACAAGTTCAAATACTCCTTGTTTCCCCCAACTAAACCGCCAGACAATGTACATGCACCAAGTCTAAAGTTTTAAAGCTAAACTTACTAGACTGATTTTGTTACACTTGGTTGGCGTTCATGTACTCCGGAAGGATTTTTGCAGACTTAACTTATTCAGAAATAAAAATAGGCCTAACGTTAGGCCTAACGTTACTCACCTCCATTGCATAGATGTGCTTGCTGAAGAGCAGAAAGTGATCCTATATCCATGTAGGCTACAGTAATCCTTCAGGGCACAAAAGTCGATCTCTTATATCAGATGATGTCCTTTTATCTTTATGTGAAGTAGAAGCTAGGTTTATCTTCCTCTCAGAAGCACTAGAAACCTTTCTTTTCACCCCGCTGATGCTAGTTTCCTTAGGTTTACAGTTACACAATTTCACTAGAACCTACACAGCTAGCCTATTCAGATATTGCTCTCACTTCCATTTCCAGTGTTACTTTGAGTTGACAATTATATTGCCTTTTTCCTTTAAAATGACACACCATTGAATTTTCTATTGGTTTCATGTATTTCTTTGTTCTTTTTTCTACCTATCTTAAAGGTCTTTAGGCAAATAAAGGTATTTTTATCCAAGGATGACAAAGATTCAAGACGATGTTCTCAAAGACATTTCCACAGAAGAATTAGGTTGTTTTTAAATTGAAATGTCTGCATTGCATGATGGGATAACAACTGTAATAAGGTAATAGCTTGTTATTATGGCTGCAGTCCAGTCTCCAAGTCAAAAAAGTGAATTTCCAAGCTCAGAAACTCAGTTTTGTGACTAAGATATTGCTAATTCCGGTTTAAATCTTTCACTTTCAGCTTGGAGAAATTAAACATGGGTTATTAGAGGTGGAAGAGAATATAACTTTAGTTGAAAAAGTGAAAAAAAAATCTGAGGTTTACATGGTCTTCACTTCTATGCAGTTTTCCATAAAAATTTTGCTTGGTATGTTATTTTTGTTGAAATTTCATGTTGAAATTAAGATGCACTAAATGTTGAATATCAGTTTAAGCAGGGCCAAAATTGTGGTAACTAACAAAGAATAGTAATGTATCTGCAATGCTGGTATGTAGCTTTTGTTTGTATGTGGCACCGGCAGGCCTTGACAAAATTAAATTGTTTAAATCGCCATTCTGGCGAGTGGTCTGAATTCTTAGTCACCAATTACTCCACTCGCCATCAAATGTGTCATAACATACATACAGTATACGCATTATTTACGTTACAAGTGTTAATTCTGCTTTAGGTAGGATAAAAAAGCTGCTGTTTGGAAAGGTTTTTTGTTGTTGAAATAATAACTATCTTTGGGATTATCATATATCCAATTGTTCCTCATATTTTGTTCCACAAAAACTTCATATGTTTCTATGTTCAAAGTGTTACGTGCATAGCCTATAGGTCTACTCCCCAGCTTGGAGAGTGCAATTTGTAAATAACTCACTGAGATTTTTGCTCTTGCAAATAATGAGTTGGCGAGATAATTTTTTCGAGGCTTGGGTACCGGTATGCCGTGTAAACCTTGGTTTACATTACTAACATTACATATAATTGTGACTGCATGATTCTGAACGTATGGAAATGACTTTTAAAACATGGTTTCCCATGTAGTGATAATGAGATGTATTTAAACAGACTTTGCCTGGCTGTTCAAAAATACGTAATTCTGTAATTTGTTGTCACATGATTATTCCTTGTCCTTCACGTCAAAAAAGCAGATAGAAAACCATAGAAAATTATTACTGTTTTGTTTTGTTTGTGTGTATCTATTATTCATTTCAAGATGTTCTTAAATGATGTATGTCTTTTAAAATTGATATAATAGCTTAATTTGTACATTAAAAGATCCCAATTGGTATTAATATTTCCAATTGGTTTTCCAAACTCATACCAGTTGGGATTGTCTAGACCAGTTGGAAATGGTAAGATCCCAATTGGTATTAATATTTCCAAATGGTTTTCAAGCTCAGACCAGTTGGGATTGTCAAGACCAGTTGGAAATGGTAAGATCCCAATTGGTATTGATATTTCCAATTGGTTTTCCAAGCTCAAACCAGTTGGGAATTTCATAGACCAGTTGGAAATAGCATAGACCAATTGGAAATAGCAAAAACCAATTGGAAATAGCATAGACCAGTTGGGAATGGTTAAGACCAATTGGGAATTCCAACTGGAATTTTCCCCTGGGAATCTATCAATTCACATCTTACTGCCAGCCATCAACTTAAAAATACAACCTGAAACACACTTACCGATTCAAATCCCAAA